>VZRL01005376.1:2482199-2663393 GCA_013397895.1 Origma solitaria | reverse complement strand
CCCCCCCCCCCCAGCATGACATTCATCATCAAAAATGTAGAAGACAAGCAAAAAATCCATGGAATTTGAAGTTATATTTCTCACATTACTTTCAAATTAGCTTTCCTATATGTGGAATCTATTCATAGGACAAATATGGTTATACAAAAGAGTCTAATGACTAGGGAATGTTACAAGTTTCCATGACTGGATTAATGTTCTTTTTGCATTAAGACAGAACATTATGGAAACCCCATACTGGATTATTAATACATCTTTGCTTTATCAAGTGTGATTAGGAAAGGCTTGACATTGAAAAATATTAGTGGAAATTCCGAAGGTATATGGAACTCATGAAAGTCATTAGATGTTATGACAAAACCTCCAACTTTAAAGAGTAGGTACCTAGTCAGTCATGTTGTATGGCTCTCACTCTTCACTAAGAGCTACTCTGACTTGTAAAATTTGAATTGCATAACCATAAGGAAGGAATCTCCAGAGAGAAGTAGGCCAGGAGCTCACTGAATGGACAAGGGGAATACAGACTGACTACCACTTAAGTCTTAACCTCTTTCCTATGTCAGGCAACTCATTTGCATGGCAAGTACCATTTGGGAAAACATGGCCTTTTCCTTTCTTCATTGGCAGGAAGCAGTTTGTTTGTCGCAGCAGCCAGGAAACAAAATCTGCACTGCCATGTGTTGCACATCTGTGCAGAGCTATCTTTTCATAAATGTTGGTGGGGCAGTTCTGGGGTGAGGCAGCAGCATCAGAGGTCATAACTCCAGCAACTCAGTAGAGAGATTGTGGGCAGCCCCGGAAAACTAATTTTTCATTTCTGGTGAGCAGAATCTACCAAGGAAGAGAGTGGAACAGGGGAAAATGTGTAGGAAGAAGGGCAAAGTATTATAATACATAAGGGAGAAAAGTGAGGGAAGGCACTGTGGGCATTGAGGTGAAGACCAGCGCTCTGCCATCCTCTCATATAAACTGGAGAAAAATACAGAGACACAAACACTTGTATATGTGGAGAGTGGAATCAAAACCTGTGCTGGATGGGTAACTGGTATTATTTTGTTCATCAGCTGCTTTATTCTTATATTCCATGAACATGAAGCACACGATTACTGCGCAGAACTGTCCAGTTTGCCATACCTTTCTCACAGTAAGGTTCCCCGTCCTCCATGTGGAACAGGCTATTCCCAAATGGCTTCTTACAAGCAGCACAGACAAAGCAACTTGTGTGCCAAGTCTGTCTTAGGGCATGCATCACTTCCTGTAAAACAAACAAACCAACAAAAATCACCAGCAGAATAGCAAGCCCTGCAACTTCCCACTGGAGAACAAACACAAAGCAGAGATGCTCTAAATTCTTCCCTTCTGTATCAGCCAATTCCTGTCCTCAAAAGAAAGGATTATGACAGAAATTTGGCTTCTTTTGGAAAGAAAGAGGTAATAGGACTGCGAGCTTTCTAGAAAAATGTATTTGCCAAAGTGAAACAACATGGTTCAGCCATGAACCCATTTAGATGGGTTCTGCTTAAGAGAACATCAGCTGCACAAAGATTCTGATTATATTCTCCTTTGTTTTGACATGACCAGTATGAACTCTTCAATGCAAGACTATGATGTGTTAAATAAATTCTAAAGAGTAATTTTCTAAGACCAAGAATAAGTTACATTTGTTGTTTCAAAACAACCTAGGCTATGTAGTAATTTCTTTACGCTTCTTACAAGAAGGATTCACAAACTAGCATGAAAACCTGAAAAAAAAGGCTCTTTTAACTTACGTGATTAGTAAAAACGAGTCTGTGTGTCTGTTTCTAAGCCATGTGTTTATCACAAAAAAACCTAATCCTGTGCAGCTGATGTTCTCTTAAGCAGAACCCATCTAAATTTTATCATCTTCTTACTTCTGTCCCATATGGAGAAATCTCTATTACTGCTTCATTCTTTTGTCATACAGAAGTCTTCCAAGTCCAAAAGCTGCTGTACTGGGCTCTGATGCACAGTTACCTGCTAATTTGTCAATCTTCCATGTGCCCAGGATGATATTTGACAATGTATCTCTGTCAAACAGTCCAGATTTCAAAGGGCCAGCTGCGTAACTGGTGTAAATTAGCTTGGTTAACTTCAGTGAAACAGCACTGATTTATACCAGCTGAGAATCTAGATCCTATTTTATGTTGCTTCCAATTATACACAGACTCTGATTCTCTTTTAAGGATTGTTTTTAATGTCCATTGATTATGACAAAATGGATTGAAGTCCTCTTCCATGCTTTCAATCCAGCGAATAGACAAAATAGTCTAATTTAGATTTGCCATATATCTCATTAGAGAATCACCATTTGAGATTCATTAACTTCTGTTACTGTTTGCAAAACAACTATCACTGATAAATAGGTTTGGATCC
The DNA here is from genome assembly GCA_013397895.1 of Origma solitaria. Classification (NCBI taxonomy): domain Eukaryota; kingdom Metazoa; phylum Chordata; class Aves; order Passeriformes; family Acanthizidae; genus Origma; species Origma solitaria. Next base: position 2,660,999 of record VZRL01005376.1, on the reverse strand, counting down.
ATTTATGAACCTCAGTGAGGTAAGAAGCAAAAATAGCTTGAGAAATCTTATTAATATAAATAGAGGCAGCTGGCATCTTTGCTATTTTCCTGATGAAAATCCATAATGGGAAACTGATTTGTGCCAGCATTCATTAGGTAAGTAAAGTCAGCACTCTGCTATAAATTACTCCTTCTGCTGCAGTAGCAAATGAGACTTGGTTGGAGCCAGAGCTTCACCATCAATGTCTGATGCTGCCAGCTGCAGAGAAGAGCATCTGTAATGCCAACATTCAGACAGATGTCAAAAGGTGACAGCTAAGAAGTGCAAAACCAGTGTGGTTGAGAGGATCATGTCATATATTCATTAAAACTGCATGCATAAATACACTGCTAAAATTATTTTTGGTATTCCAACGTCACCACCATCTAAGGTATATGGAGAGCAAATTAAATTGTACATTCACTTGTACATGAGACCTTTAAGACAAAACTGGCATGTATTTTTGACTTTGTGGAATTCAGATCTTTGTATTTATTCTGTATTTTCTTAACTATAAGAAGCCAGCAGAATTCCTCAACAGCTGTGCTGCTAACTAACAGTGAGGCACAACAAGAACAATGGGCCTCTTCCCAACATCACTGACTTCTCCACTGAAATTTTCACTAAGTCCTGTGTAAAAAATAAAAACCCAGTTCAAGTCTCTTATTATAAATAAAAGCAACACAGAGATAAAAGTCACATAGTGTGTATAAGCTACTGAAACAACTATCCAGAAAGTGTTACTTATTTTACACTCAGTGAGATGGTAACTGGATTACATATTCTGTCTAGGAGCTCAACAAGGTACAGAAATATCCAATACTTCAGACGGATAAAAATTATTATGAAATAATATGTTTCTCATTCTGAAATAATCAACAAGCCAGGAAATAAGTCTTAAAAGGACAAAATAGTAAAATATCTACATTCACTGCATACAGTCTAAACTATCTCACTATTTCAATGATCCACACAGTTGGAGAAAGGATTAATCTTGCTCTCTTACCCCCATGATCTTAGTGTGGCATCTGGCACAGGTTGGTGCAAAGAACTGTTCATAGCAGCGCTCACAGTACACACTGTTCTGCTCCTCCACAAAGCACATATCAGCCAAGGATGTCTTGCAGTAAGCACAATTGAATTCTTCTGGGTGCCAAGAGCGGCCCATGGCTACCAGGAAAGGACCTCTGGAAACAATCGTAATTGTCTTATTTGTATTGCAAAAACAGTTGAATAACCCCGATTGCAAACCCACTTTGTCAGACACCATGAACTTGTTTAAGGAAGTACTTGAACCATAAGGTGCATACTAAAATAACATTCAGAAGCCTGAACAGAAGTGGTCTTTTTCAAGATCATTACTCAAAACACACTGCTAAAACATTTCATTATTTGGTCTCATACACTGGATTTACAGACAATTGTTGGAAAGCTCAATTGTTTTCATATCTGCATAGCTAGAACTGGTCTTTGTAAGCAGATGCAAAGGCACAGAAGATAATGCTACTATTTGAAAGCAGGAAATAACAGGCAAATTTCTGGCCTTGCACACCCACACCTCACAACTGCTCCTAAAGTCTCCTGCCTTCTTTCCATCTGAGAGCACTGCATGCAGCATGTTCCAGAAATGTCAAGACTATCAAGTGACAACTTGCTGTTTCATTATGTGGAAGACACATTAAATTCATTTTGGTGATTGACTCTGGTGATTGTAGTTAGATATAGTGATTGTTACTGGAATATTTCCATTTCAGAATATATATACGGCAATAATCAGCAGTTCCACATCACCAAACTAGATCCTTTTAGTGGCGAAGACTGTCATTAAACATGGATTACTAAAAGCTGGATAGCAGTGCACAGGGTAACAGTAGGCACTGCTCCAGCAGAATGAACTGGGAGAGGAGAAGGGAGAGGCACGCTAAGAATCACTGGTAATGGAGTGTAGGCATTATCTTTCTCCAGACACAAAAGCAACAATTACATTTGGCTGCTGTTCCAAAACGATGCCTCGTTCCTTTTCTCTCCACAATCCCCCCCTCTGTCCCCAGCCCCCCAAGTCTCCAATGAAGGTGCACAAACCTCCTTCAAAGGGTTACCCTAGGACCAGAAACCTGTTTGAAAACAAGCAGTGATTTGCTGCAGCATCCAAGAGACGAACAATTAGCATGTATAACTTTGCAGTGATAAAGAGTGAACCACACAACAACAAAATGAGCTCTGGAAATGTTAAATTAATGAAGCAGACAACAGACATCCCTGCTGGGTAATTTAACAGAGTCTTAGGCTCTGGTACTGTATATTAATGTACAATAACCAGTCTCTCTGATACTTTTTTGTCTGCTTCATCCCTCTTCAAAGGCACACGAGCTTACCGAATGATGCTGTTACAGTGCCCACAGAGAGGAGTTCGGCTGCTGGCTGGAAAGCGCTCCGCCCTCTGAACTGTTCCCCGGGCTAATGCAGGGGGCTGGGAAGAAGTTGAAACTGGAGATGGGTAAGGAGAAATTGAGGCAGGAGACGGCACTGGAGGACCCCTTGGGAGGATGTGCTTTGTGACAGTTGTGGTGGATTTTCCAGGTGCAAATTTCTGGGAAAAGGAGTCATCTGTTACCCAGGGAGGGCGACTCGCAGGCTCCGTGTTGGCAGGGGTGTAGGAATGAACTGGTGCTGGTGCTGGTGCTGTTTTAAGTATCCCAAAAGAAACCAAGAAGGATTTTAAAGTCTTTTTCTTCTAAGGTCAATACAGCAACACTTACCAAAGGATACTCCATAACACACATACAATAAAAGCTTCGGATGATGCTTAATTATGGCCTGTCCCATTGGTGCTCATTTATTTTGGGCTGAAGCCAAGGGTATCAGCACAATCACTGACTTTTAATCTACATGCATTACAGAAATCATTGCCTACTAGCTTTTACAGATTTTATGGAGACCATTTTAAAGATCATTTTCAATGATCTCCATAAATGATCTCCATTGACAATGATCTCTCTTAATTTTCTAGTAAGAATGGATATGACAAATCTGTGATAATTTCAAAGACTGACATATATTCTGTTTAAGACAGGTTAAAAATAGAAAAGCCAGATCATATAGTAGAGTTTTAGATGGAATTCCCCAGAATTTCAATAAATTATGCTTAACTTTCGATCTCATGATATAATTAAAATGCAACATTTTCTACAGATGTCACTGTTATCTATCATATATAGGTTTATTCCTAGGTTTTTGAAGGAAAACAGGCTCCCAAAGAGAACACAGAGATAGAGAGCACTGGACACAATACTGAGGGAGCCAATTCAGCTCACATGACCAGCAAGATAAAGCCAACAGCACTTAGAGGAAGGCCAGACTTGTGGTTATGACTGATCTCAGTTAAGTTCTTGGCTCTGCCACAGACTTCCTGTATAACTTTGAGCAAAGCACAGTATCTCTGCACCTCAGTTCCTGTGCGTAAAATAGAATATTACACTTTCTTTCTTCCACCCTTTGAGCAGCACATAAAACCTTCAGTGCAGTCTGTCTCTGTTTGTGTGCACCAGGCTCTAATCTTGGGTGGAGCTTTATCACATTAAAATAAGCAGGAGCCAGAGCCTGCACAAGCTTTCCCAATGCCCTGCTCTTTTCAAAACATCAGCTCTTGCATTATGTAGGACTGAAGTGACTGCCCAAGAAACAGCCTCACTTTGCCAAGTACGGGAGCACTAAAAGCGGTTTCCCTTTGCAAGGAAAACAAAGTGAATGATTGAAAAGAAGCTTGGAGAGTTGAAGTGTTTTGCCCAAATGAGAGAGCACAGATTTGGTAACACAAGCTGGTTCTCCAGCAGTCTAGGCAAACATTCTGCACAGTAGGTCCGAGCACCAATAAAATGATGGCCAAATACAGCATGCACGGTTTTAAGGGGCTTGCAGGTAGAAAGGTATTTCAGCCAAAATTGTTCTGAATGTAACATGGATCTTTCTGAATAAGTAAGTGGTGAGAAGGTGATGTTTGACTTAATACCTCTCCCTTAGCCCGCACCCTGCCACATAGTAACTTACACTGATTATTGGCAATTTGCAGGTGCTTAAATTGCATATATATCAACGCACTGTGATCACCTTCGTGATCTTTTTTATTGAGGTCAGAGTTGAATCTAGTGCATTTTCTTGATAACAATTTCTTATGGTACAGCATCAACGTTTCTGCTTCATAAAACTGTATCCCACCTTAGCTTGAGGCTTTTTTTTTTTTAAACTTGGAAATGGTAAACAGTGTTTAAAGATTTCAGAAAAGAATTTATATGCAATCTCTTTAGATCCCGAGGCTGTTGCTATTTATGTATTACAGCATTAAGATAGGCAAAGTTAGAAGTTGATATTTCACCCCTAATTGGTGAGTTCAAAAGGCTCCCACCTATGAGGCTCTCTAATTAAGGTGACTTCTAGCTCACTTCAGTACATTCTCTCTACCTTCTATTTCTTTTCACTCTATCTTTTCTATTTGCTGCAGTAAAATAAAGCAACAGAAAGTAAAATAAAACAACAAAACAGATTTTTTTTCCCAATTCCTGAAAGAAAGTACCAGTGGAATTTTTGCAAATTGGCAAATGTTGGATGTTTGCATCTGCTCCGAGTTCTCTTTTCAGCTGTTATAATTTAATTTTACAGGCTTGATTTATTACAATACATTTCCCCCCAGTGAACAAGCTGCAATTACTATTGCTTTAAAATAATATCACTACACTGTATTAGAAAGATTTCACTACCTTTGAGATTTTAGCAGTTGTTATTAAAAGGGAATTATTATCTTATTTTCCTAGAACTACATCCCTAAGTTTATATGAACAATTCTTTTGTCTTAGTAGCTACTGCCATACACATTCACCTTGAACATTTATGGATTTCAAAAAGTTTTCCCACATACGTGCAGCAGAAAAAAAGGGGCTGTTCACTGCTAAAAAAGTACTAAGATTCAGTATATCAGAGAATATATTCTCAAAATACCAATTTTGTACGAGTTGACTATTAAGTGTTAAAATATTAATACTTCAGATAATTCAGTAACATAGCCTCTATCACTGTGTTTCTCCCAGCCCTTACATTCTCTTAGAGCAGGAAAGAATGAATGGGATTATTGTTATCCTGAGAGAATGGCAGGAGAAGAGGTTTCTCTTAAAAGTAATAGGAACAAGCCAATTCCTTGCTTCTAGGGAATTTGGAATTCTCCCCCTCAGCTCTTCATTTATGGTCTATGGCTATTTTCTCTCCAGACAAAAAGGCACATTACCAAAGACTCATTTAGTAAAGCAAAGATTTATAGAGTCTCAAATGCGTTGGTCACACACTGGCTTGCACTGCAAGAACATTTCTTTCCTTTTTTTCCCTTTTTTAGTAGATCACATAAGTGTTATTCTTTATTATTTGCAGTAACAAATGGTATTAATAACCACAACTGATTTGGCTTGTTCCACACTTAGTGGCTGCATCCTTGAAGCCCAAAGTTTTCCATATACTGTTACAGTATAGAGTAGATGACAGACAAAGCAGATGATGTTTTATGGGGAGACACTATTCTTTTTCAGAACTAAAAATGAAATAATGGTGTGGAAGCTGATGTTTTAGCATTGAGGACGCTTAGGACTCAATGTAAAGTTCTTTAAGAACTGTGGGAATCTCTCCACCAATTTCTAAAAGAGCAGATCGGGCCTTTACGCTTGACCACTTTTGCATACACAAGTAGGCCCAGTTGGACTTAGGAATTTAAAAGGGAAGATCTGCTTTCTGACATTTAGATGTCATGTTACTTCGTGGTGTAGAACTGGCGTTTGAGCTGCTTGGGATATATGAAAGGCTATCCCAGTCTTGGAAAGCCTAGGGGAAAGGAATACCCAGGTTTGTTCTGCCATCTAGTGGGCTCTGTTCAGAAGAGAAGTCTATGCTCCTTTTAAAAACGGGTTATGAAATTCAGGGGAAAGATTTCAGAGTTCACAGCTTTCCCTACTGGAAAAAATCTAAGATCCTTAGCAGCAGAAAATTTCTCACCCGAGTTAGGTTAATCAAAGTGTAGACTTCTGATAAATCCCATCTGAGCCAGATATGCACAATGCAGTTTCATTTTGAGACTTGTTTAAGTTTGTCTGGGGTTTTTTTTTTACCTGATCGATTAAAATAGCCTTGTAAATCCTCTCAGTGACTGCTTCAGTTGTCTCTATATTGGATATATGAGCCTGTTGATTGCTGTTTTAATGTGGAAGTTGCTGCCCCACATTTCCAAGGAAAGTCAGTCATTGACAAAGTTGGGTGAGAAAGTTTTCTGTCTTGGTGGTTTGTTTCTAAGTACTATTGATTTTCCCATCTGTGACAGGAAATGCCATTTCCTCCATTTCTTCCCAAGTGGCAACTTCCCATTTGCTCAGGACTGCAACCGAGACCAGCTCAAAACCACTCTGAAGTGCTACCACCTCAAATGCATAACACTTAAAAAAGGTACCAAAACAGGAACCAAACATCTTCACTAAAATCTCTGTCTGGAATGTCTTTTCTGAGTCACTTCAAGGTTCAATTGTGAAGGTATTTCAGAATCCCTTATTGGATATTTCAACCTCCTAAACAATACAGGGGGATTTTTTTCTTTCACTGCCAACTATTTAAGCCTTTATTGAGACGCAATGAGGCTCAAAACCAGCAACATAAGGAACTGCAAAGGAAAACTAGCAACGTAATGAAGTGCAAAGCAGATGCCCAATCCAGGAGAAAACAAAAGCTTTTCCTCTTATTCTGAGTTGAATTCAACAGCCATGTTTTCCTTTACCAGATACAGCCAATAATTGGAAATAGCTGCAGATTGATTTCTGCGGCAGGTTTGTATATTGAACTGGAGTTTATACTTCTCCAAATGAGCACATGGCTTAACATCAGTCAGTGTATTTAGGAGATATTTTAACTTACCACAGTTTGCTCTCCTTTGCATTAAAGAAATTAATCCGCTGTCATCATCTTTTCAAGTAAAAAATAATAGCATTTGCCTTGAGTGAGAACATGGCATACACTGATGCACTTCACCAAAAGCAAATGAGGAGACGCTGAAGATTTATTTACTTTGAGACTCTTAAATAGCTCGTGAGAGCTCTGACTTTACTTTTTCTTCCTTTATGTCTCAAATATAAAGATCAATTGACTTGTCTGTCTGCTTTACGTCTAACTAAAATTCCTACACTTGTTTAATTTCAGTAGATCCAGAAACAGAACATTACAGAAGACAGAGTTTAAGATTGCTAGATTTCTTGGCCTTTCCATATTTATTTGACTGTAAAGATATAAATCAACTTTTTAATTCTCTTGCTAAGATCAGAAAAACCTTAATTTGAAACAGAACTGCATTTAGACTTATATTGCTGCCTCATTTAACTCATTCAGTTTGAAGGTTCACATTTTGGTCATCAATAGTTTTAGAAGTTCAGTCCATTTGTAACACATTAATACAAAGGGAATTTAAATAATATCAAGGAGCATATTTTCCAAATGAATGAATAACCAAATATATTCCTTCAGTTACTGGATCTCGGGGAAATGGAATAGTACTATGAAGTGCTTTAATACCTCATTCTTTATTTCAAATATAAGCCTAAGTTTGAGAAGTTCACTATATGGCCTTACCTATTTTGCAAATATATCCTACTCCAGCAAACTCCATTTATTTTATCTCCTTCCTGAACTGTGCATTCTTTAGCCATTTTATCATTTCTGTAGTGTCACTGGGCTCCTAATTGGATACACTGTATTATTTTTCAAATGTATTTCTTCTGAAAAATCAGGCTACACATTTTTTATTAGACTTTTCCCTTGCTTTTATTTTTCCCTCCATCTGTTCCACATTTTAACTCTGAAGCAGAATACAACATAATCCTCAATCTTCAAATAATCTGAGGCAAAACTAACAACATTTAGTTCCACGTGTATGAATATTTTCTGATATGTCTGTGTACAAAATGTGTGCTTTTGACATTTCCTTTTTCTAAAAAAAATGTGTGAGCATTTTTTTTCTGAATCTTTTCAGTACGTTGAAGGCTCCTTACCTGGCTGGTAGACAGAGGGTTTTATGCTGGCAGTAGTAACAACTCTCATTTTTGAAGCAGCAGAAGGAGCAGGACTTTCACTGTAGCTCCCAGAAACTGGCATTGGTGTATACGACTGGGTTGTGTTTCTAAAAGCAAAATGTAGGTGTGAGCAACTTTAGAAACAGCAAAATTGACTGTGAAGTAACAGATCTGGCAGCTTCCAGAGCACTCCAAGAGGAACTGTCTGTGAGAGCAACAGAGAGAATGCTGTGAGATTCATCAGTTTTTATCAATGCTAAGGAAGGCTTGGACAATTCTTTGGAAAGAAAAATTAGCTGAATAATGATTTAAAGTAATGGCAAGTTTGCTGGTGTTGTCACAGAAAATAGCTTGCTGAGGGAATACGACAAACTTGAAACTCTCAGTTTAACAAGGGATCAGACTTCAGAAATCTGCATACAAAGTTTGTATTTTCTGTTCCTCTGCAAACAAAAAGGCCTGATCTTGTCTAAGATAATCAATGAGGGATATCTAGACTTAAAAATATACTTGCTCAGCACAATTACTGCTACTACAAGTGCTAACTAGTTTATATACTGTTACATTCATTTAAAAAATGTTGTAGTGACCTTTAAAAAAATTCTGAAACAAACTCTTTTCCCTATGTAGGCTGAACACAAAATTTACATTCATTTTCTTGAAGTTCAGATCCAGCCCATAGGCAAAACATATGATATGCAGTATAATGCACTTTCTTGCATTCCTAGAATAAAAACATTTGCTCAAGATTCCAAACAGCAGTAAAAAAGAGTTTTTCTCTGTTTTATGGCTTAGATGGTGATTTGCCATTTGATTAGAGAAACACATAGAAAATATGCCTCTTCTGTCTGCTAGTTACTTGGGATGATTCTGTTTGTAGTGTCTGTGCTTCACAGACTGCTAAAAGAGCATCACAATCAAAGCAATCATGAGACAATAAAGAAATTCAAGGGAGGGAAGCAACCGATAACAAGGTGTGTGCAGTAAGAAACACTATTCACTACAGAACGTTGTTCTTAGCCTGAAAGCAGTTTTGCTTTCTTTTTCCCTTCAGTCTCACTCTCGGTATGAACCAGATCCCTATCTATTTGTGCTGACAGTTTAGGAGTTATTTCCATAGTATTTCTCTACAGGAAAACATTTGTAAGCATACGAAAAGAAGTGTCCAGCTTTGCCAGACTATCGGTCCATCTTTACTTTCTTTAACGGTGGAACCAGATGCCATCTGGAGAAGAGATGTTATAATTTTACATGGCAAACACAGCAGATCTCTTCCAGTACAGGTAAAAAACATTCTGAGAAATGCAAACTTCTGATTTTTAATTTTGAACAAAATAAACCTGTCCTCACAATGTAGCTTTTTGCTGCTCTGACAGTGTTTCCACTATAGATTTAGTTTGCATAGCATTGCTGCCTTGGGCTAATTTATTTTGTCTATTTAGCAAGACCTAGAAACTTAGTTATTGCTACAATGGCTATAGCTAATTATTTCTGTACCTAGCCTAGGGCTTAGGGCTGGATTTGGTTCCACTATACCATGAGTGAACAGGACTCTCCAAGATAAACTATTTTAGTGGGTTTCTATTCACTGTAAATTCTGTTGTGAACTGTGCTGTGATTTTGTAACTGCCAAAGCTGTTTTAAGCACTGTAAAACTTTCTGTTTTCCATTCTTACCATCTCTTTCGTGATGATACCCTGTCTGCGGTGCCTAAAAAGGCACTGTGCTCGGGGTCATGGGACAGAGGCCATTGCTCCTACTATGGCACAGGGACATGGACACTGTGGGGCACACTGGCTTCACACACAGCTTGCAAAATGCACCATCCAAAGACTTGTGCTTGCTTTAGAATCTGCTGCTCAGGGTAAACTAGACAGCTCAGTGCCTGATATTTAGAATGTGGATTAAAAGATTTTAAAATGACATGTCATACAGGCTTAATCTGAAAATGTCATCCAGTTGGGAAAGACTACTCCCAGGTGCACAGGTCCAATGCTTAGAAAGACTCATTTGAATCTCTCTTAATGCACAAAATAAATAAAGAAGTTCTGAACCAGATTAGAGATACTTAGACTGTCATGAAGAAAAATGGTTATTCAAAATTCAAGCGTTTCCCAAATGTAATAGCATAGTAAAACCACACCACAGACTTCCTTGTGTTCAGGGAAATGAAGCTGAAAAAAACAGAAACACCCCCCACCTCCACCCGCATTCATAGTACCAAAATCACAGCAAAATTAAAGGAAGTACTGAACCCTTTTACATGTGTATGATGCATATTAAATACAGTAAGGAAGATAAGAAGGCTTGTCAAAGAGAAAGTGTTACACTACATCATTAAGGGTTTAGTGAAGTTAAAGATTTAACAGAATTTCTGCTGAAGAAAAGGAACCAACATGTGATTAAAAGAAAAAAAAGAAACTAGAAAGAAAGAAGAAAATTAAGAAAGAATAAAAAGATGTCATAAGGATCAAAGATGCTTTAATGGATCAAGAAGCACTGGCATCTCGAAAAGCAGTGAAAGCAACCTTATTGAATTTATCTGTAGCAGTCAATGGCACGTGACAGGCAGCAAATTAAATCCCGGCTCTGAAAACTATTAGTTGTCAGAAAAAGAAAGAGTAAATATTTCTAAGCAGATCATTTTTATGTTAACGCTTCACTAGATGCCTACTAGTAGCAATAAACTGGTTTGTTAAGTGCTTTTAAGGTAGAGTAGCTGCACAAAACATTTTTATACCTCTGCTTTGACTGGTAGCTGATGGAGGTGGAAGAATGCCGGTTGAAACTAAAATGAGACAAAAGTGGTATTTGAAAAAAAATACACAAAAGATTGGGATATCTTGTCCTACCATGAATTTCCTATGAATAAGAAATGCTCTTAAGTGCTAAGGTAAACAACATGTACATATTTATAATCATATGAGTATTACATTACATTTTGTTATCTTAGTTAAGCTGGGGATCACAGTGAAACCTGAACAGTAGTAGCATAAGTCAATGAGCAGAATATATTGTTCCACAAGTCACTCTCATCTGGTCTTGTTATTTGGTTGTGGAACTCCAATCATTTTTATTAGCACAAAAAACTAAATACGAGGGATTTTTCTCAGTGTCATAAGCTTAAACTGCATCAAGTCTTAAAAGCAAATCTTGAATGAACCAAAGGCCAAAGATCAGGGAAGTGTCCCAGCTTATGAGGCAGCTCGGACAAGCCCCCACAAAGGACAGGCTGGTGTACTTGAGGCAAAAACATCAACCCATCATGTCCAATTTCTGCCTTGCTGAGCCTTTCTACTGCTACAGAGTCTTAGGAAAACAGGTAGTTTTTTTTTTCTTGGGGAAAGAGTATAATTTCAGAACATAAATGAGTCATTTATGCAAATACAGGAAGTACTTGAAAGCCTGCACGTTGCATGATCTGAGAAACAAGAGGATTCAGAAAGAACAGAGCTAAGTGCAGAGCAGTGCAGAGCTACACGGCCTCAACCCCATCCCACAGGAACACAGCCCACATTTGCCAGAATTCCCAGGAGCCTGCCTCATGCCAGTTACTTTCCTAGCTTCTGGAGGAGAGTTTTTCTTCCCTTAGCCACAGACACAGTGTTTGGATTAAAATCTTATGATCAAGGCTACACTTGACTTTTAGAACCATAATTGTAACTCCTTCCCTTTTTTCTCCTGGTTTTTTTATTCCCCAAATGCTGTCTCCTGGGGTGCCCTGCTTTAACCCTCTGGATGGAGTAACCCATCCCTAAAGAGCTTCTTATTTCTTCCTTTAAGTAAGACTGTAAGTGGAACAGATAACTTTAAGTCAGATTTCACTGCAGATGTAGAAGAGTAATACAATCAGTTAAAGATTAGTGATTTACTTCAAACATGCCTCTTTAGGAGCATTATAAAGATTTTACTCATGTTAAGTGTTACGCATATGCTCACAAAAGCAAAGTCACTATAGAACTGATCTACCAAAGTTTAAAATCAGATTTAAATAGTTAAGGATATTGATAAAAAAATCCTCCTGTGTTTTCTTGGTGGACCTTTCCAAAGCATCTAAAAGAAAAAAAAAACAAACCTCCAAACACTGAAATAATGATGGTAAAATCTCAGCCTCATCTACCTGAGAATATCCCAATCCTGTAAAACAGTGCTGTAACTAAGGTCATCCATATTTTATTTTGAAATAAAATTATATTAAATGCTCAATGCTCCTCTGGTATATGTCAAGCTGAAACTGGATTTTCAAGTCTCTATTTTGGCATGCTAAAGCATTGCTTGATTTCTAAATGAAAACTACTAGATGCTCAAAAATTTGAGTTATAAATTAACTTAGAAGACAGTTTTAGTCCCTTATGTTTGAACACACTAGCTATGATACACAACAGTTTTTAAAACAAACAAGGAAGCAGTGCACCAAGATAAACAACCTATTCCAGCTGCAAGACAGCCATCCAAAACCAACCAACCAAACTGCATTTGCTTCTTGTACCTGATTATCAGAGAACCAAATTTTTACAGGTCCCACAAGTCTCTGATTTGCCCTTATGTGCCAAGTCTTGCTGAAGCAGAGACAGTAACATTTGCCTGTTGGTAAGAGCTGGAAGCAGATGACAGCACCACACCTTGTGTCATCCACTGACAAAGGAGCAGTGTATAAAGCTGATACGCTCTAGATCTTTTATCTGTGACTGAAATAATTGCCAGGGGCCAGCAAGGGGTGTTAGGAGTCTGATTAAAGCATTGCTTTCTGAAATGGACAGCAGTTTTTCATGGATTCACAGCATCTTTGAGGTTGGAAGAGGCTTCAGGAAGAATCTGATCTAACCTGAGGCCAACTCTGAGGTCAGAGCAGGTTTGCTCCATGTTTTAGCCAGTGATGTCTTGAAAAACCTTCAAGAATGGAGACACAGCCCCCCCAGACAAGCCACTTCCTTTTGAAGGGGCAGGAAAAGGGGCAATGGTCCAATCTAAGGCAGGAAATTTACTTTCAGTTCACATGTCCTAATATCTCAAGGTGATCTTTTTATCCTCATTACTCATTAAAATTTTGTTTCATACTGATTAGTCCATATTGGTACATAACTACAAATGAATTTTTATGGTTTCAAGGCCTCATACTGCTTCCCTTCTCCCATTAAATGGATATGAATCCCAATCCATTCTACGATTTCATGATTTCCAAGGCAGGAATGAAAACATAGTTCTTATGGAAGATTTAGATGGGTCCTAAGATGTAGACTGGTGAAATATGAATAGATGTGCTCTGTCTGGCCAGAGTAGTCACCAAAGCTTCAATGTAATTTCATCTTTTGACTGATGGAGGTATCTCAGTCTTCAGCTGAGAGAAAACCTAAAATCAAGTCTTTTCTGTAGCCTAAAAGAAATAATAGGTTTTGCATGCCAGCATTTAATCAAGCTCAAATATGCACAGTTATTATTGCTTAGAAAGCAAGGAACCTTACCTGAGTACAAGAGGCTTCTTGAAACTAAAGTTATAATTGGTGTACTTCCACTCAAAGAAAGAGAACTACATCAGCAGTTAATTTTATTTCTTATGTTTTATCAGCTCTGTACTGAAATGACTTCCCCTATGTAATTCCCATGGCTGTGAACAGACATGTTTACATCCTAAAACTGAAAACTCTTCTGATGTTTTGTTCTGTAGCTATTTCATTTTTGTGTTGGTTTCAGAGATGTGAAGCCAAGCACTTAGCTGCCATGTTCTGTGATTCTCTTGAGAAAGACCATTATACTTCTTGGTGTGAAGCCTTCAAACTTGTGCACTTTGTCCATTTCAAACATCACCTTTGGGTGATGCCTAACTATCTTTTTACATAAAGATAAGAGAGACACAGACAATTACAATCTCAACCGTATTGCTGATTCAGATTTTCATTATTTCTGAAGACTGTGTTTAAATGAGTCTTCAAATCTACTGCTTTTTCCTCTGTTAGTGTTGTCAAAGTGTTAACGAAAGCAGTGAAAAGGCTTGGAAGTGAAGCAGCACATCAGCATTCTCTCTTTCTAGTTACAGAAGATTCCTGTCATTCTGTGTTTTCACCAAGAAAAAAAAAGGTCCATCATTCTCACCCAGTGTCTCTAGACAAATATTTTCATTTCAGGATGGCAAAAGCTGCACAAAACAACCAACTGAAATACCTGTGTTCTAAGAGGACCTTGTGGTCACAAATCCTACATCTAAAACTTGGTTGTTTCCTAGCTCAGTTGTCACGTGGAAGATAACAAAGGGGCTATGCCTTTAAACACATTGTGCTTCTCAGTGTTCTCTGCCAAGTCAATCTCTTCAGAAACTGAAAACCTCAAATCAGAGAGCATAATACAACATCAAAACAAATTAGGTTAAAAGAAGAGAGCTTTATAGATATACCTAGACTGAGATGAGATAGCAGATGAAATAGTGGAAGCTGCTAAGGACATGTTCTTGGGCCCATGGAAAGGCTTAGGCTGGGAAAGAGAGCTGGGGGCTGCAAGAACTCTGCAGAAGACACATAAAATCATGAAAGCATGAACAAAATGATTTAACAGAGACAAATCATGACATCAGAACCAAGCTCTGTCAGGATTCAGACACAGGAAGACTGCTGCATAGTTACCAGGAACAGGTTTTCTGTAGCACACATCTGCAGACTTACAGAATAGCACAACCAAGCACATTCCTACAGAACACAAGACAAAATGCACACATTATGTAAAAATTTTAAAACCAGACTCTATCAATAACTGGGAAAGACAATATTACAGGACAGGACTTTTGTCAATGATACATGCTTTTATCTGAAAGATCTGAAGATGTTTGAGTGTAAATAAAAGATAGAAATTTTAATATGCAACCAGTACCAGACAGAAGATTGTCCTATCTAAAACAGAAGTCATTGGAATGATCAGTAGAGGCATTTTTTCTTTTGAAGCAGATACTAGGAAATACATTTTCTTCATGCTACAGTTTCAACTGAAGGATAAAAATTACTTAAACCTTATCATTATTTAATGTGAAAGTGCCTTACAGGTCAGTTCAGAACTAGAGCATAAGACTGTATTCAAACCTCCTTTGCTGTCTGATTGATTTTCTTGCACTGGAACAAAACCACTGCATTCTGGTAAGTCATAGTTAGGTAAAATATGACTAAAGTGAGAAACTAATTAGTTGGTATATATACATAATGCAAGTCAACCAGCAAAAATTAACCAAAAAGGAGAGCCAAGAGAACATTTCCAGTTCCATTTGCACATGCCTAAAATATGCTACCTCTGAGGTCCCAATTATTTAAAGCAGTTTACATTACTGAAAGTGTATTTTTCCTTGGATTTTTAAAGCATACTGAAATATATGCGTTTTCAGAATATTCATGTAGCAAACCCCAAAGATAAAATAATATCATGTACCAAAAAATTCACTCTTACTATCTCCAAAATTACTGCAATGTAAGTGACAGCTGTATAAATCCCACACATTTCCTCACAAGCTGTCTGACAGTTTTAATATACAACTGTAACTCCCACTGGGCTACAAGTGTTAGGAATGCATCTCTTTGAAACTTACTTCAGCTCTAAGGCTAATTTTCATAAGAAAAAAAAAATTAGATACATCTAAAAGAAATTAATTGACTTTACTTATAGAGCAAGTCAATCATCAAGGATCCACCATGTTTTACTGATATCTGCTGTGGTATAGTAAGCTTAATCATGTGAGTAAATGACATTTTCTAGTTTTCCATTTCTTGTTATACTGCAGAAACACTATTAAAAGAATCTTCATTCACTGTAACTATTATGAGGAGTTTTGGTTTTATTACAAGTGGTGTAAAAACGTTTCTAATTTTAAGCCTAGACTTGCTTTCTGAAAATGAAGCTACTTTTAGAGGGCTGTTTTATTTTGCAAATTCTATGCAAACATGAACAACATACCACAAAATAAAAAGAAAAAAACCCAAACCCAACAACCCCCCGGCCCCCCCAAATATATAAAAGCATATAAACCAGGTTACAGCTTTCCATACTACATTCTTAAGCTCAGAATGTGTATGCAGCATTTCCAAAGCCAGAGGGGGTATGAAGCAATAGAGCATTACCTTTGGAAGGAGGACGAGAAAGACTCTTGCACTACTGAGGTGGTGGCTGGTGCAGTCATCGGGCTGGCTGTGTTTTGAGCAGCAGCAGCAGCAGGCTGAGGTGATGAAGCATGTGGTGCAGGAGCAGCAGGACTGGGAGCCACCGGGGCATGCTCAACAGGGGTACTAATTAGAGTTAAATTAAATAAAACAAGAAGCATCTTAAGAAGGCGCGCATTTACACATAGAGCGTAAAACCTACTATGTTTGAACCTGCAAACATAGTAGCAGGCTGGTTACTGAGGGAAAAGCACAATTATGCAAAGAGAAAAAGACATTTGTTCAGCCTTTTCCATTGTGCAGTTCAGACTGCAATGCAATGTTGGTCCTGCTTGATTGAAATTTACCCCAGGTGTTAGGGGTAAATTCAGTCCTGCTCAGTCCTGCACTTCCGTCCTGCTCCCTTTGATGCCAGTGGCAGGAAATGTGGCACCCAGGACTGAAATGGTTGTGAAGAGCCTGCCACAAGTCCTTGAGCACGGATAAATTTCATCAAATATACTGAAATTAGTGATAATTATCTAGTCTTGTATCCTGTAGCCATTTAAGTAACCTGCTGAACTACTAATGTCTTCCATCACCTCATTCAAGTTTGAGAAGAATTGCTCGCGTCTTACAGACAGACAAATGGGGCAAAGTTAGCAGGTTTTTCTTCAAATGAGGGCATCACTGTACATAGTTGACTTGTCAATGAGCAGTGGCCTAGGAACATAATGGATATATATCTACTTCTTTAGACCTAACTCATAAGTATATTGTTACATCTCTGTGCTTTTACAAATTACTCCTCTCAAGGTGATGGAATTTGGTGATTCCAAGGTAGAAAGAATGCCCAAAATGCTCCTTCCTGAGCAGAGGATGTGTCAAATATCAAAAGAAACCTTACTGCTCCACAGCTGCTTTTTCAGCCAACCTTAGCCTTCAAACGTTCTCTCTCTCAGCATTTTTTCCTAAGCAGATTTACCATCCATTGTGCAAATTTTCTCTCTTTCAGCTGTTCTATCCCGTATTTTCTTTTGCTTCTCTCAGAAAAACTGGTTTGACAAGTTAGACTCTTCAGGACCTAGAACAAGTGCTTGGTACTTCTGAATTCCTCAAGGGACTGTCCAATTTCCCCTGTCCTTCACCTCCTCTTATATAGTTCAAAAGTCAAGATGATGGTGTCCCCAGTCAGCTGAATATTTTGTTTGATTAGCTGAAACAGAAGCTGGTTGTTATACCCACAAAACTCAAAGTTGAATGCAGCAAACAACAAAAGCAGGAAATCAGTATTTTCTCCCTTACAAAGTTTCATCTACAGCTACGTACATAATAAGTAAGTTCCTGAAAATGTTCATCCAGTTTGCAGTTCTAGGTTTCAAGTCCTTACACCAAGTTTTGCAACAGTTTTTCAGAAGTTCTTCCACCATAATATGCATTTGAGGTTCAGATGAGTTCTTCCATCCTGATGCATTTTATGATGTAAATTCTTCCAACTAGATAGCAGACTATCAATTCCAAAGCCTGTGTAGCAGAGTAGCTGGATGTTACCCATCCCAGCTACGCTGTTACTGAATTTCAATACTGTGAGAGCTTTCCCTGTGCCACAGTGGGTACCAGAATTACCCCTGTTAAAAGCTGTGCAGTCACGGTTTCAATTTACATATTTATGTATCTTAGATTTGGCAAACAGGAAAGGACTGAAACTATGCTGCACATAAAAATGGAACTTAATGTATGTCTTAGAAACAAACACAAACTAGGATTTCACCTATTTTGTCTATTTGCACTGATGTGAAAGGGAATTTGCTACAGATTTCAAAAGATTCAAGACCTCATACCTTGAAGAGAACAGTGAACTTAATTGTAACAATCTCCAAAACGTTAACCAAAATACATATTCAGTGCTAAATATTGAAAAGAAAGCAAAGAAACAATCCGTATGTGGGGACATGGACCTGTGTGGAGACAGATTTAAATGGAACAAACCCATATAAATAAAATAAATGCAAATAGACTGGAATACCTTTTAAAGTTTAAAAGAAATGCAAACAAATTTTCTCTTCTGTAGTGTTTGTAATATTTCTTTTTATGTGACTAAAATGTTAGAGGCTTGCTTACTTTCCTTCATGGTAGAATATATTAATTATCAGAACAAGGAATTGGAATAAATGTAAGTGAAGTGGATATAACCTTAAAAATCAGGGTGCCTTGGTTACATAAATTATATGCAGTTGGTAACATTCTCACAACAGTTTCATGGAGAGATCTCAACACTAATTTGACTTGGTTGTTTAACAACTATAAACTTTAAATCATTTTATTTATATAGTCAAATAAAATAAACAAACTTGTTTTTCCCTCCTCCTTTCTAGATTTTCAGTCTTTTTGTTTTAGTTCTTCAAGTGCAGAAGAATTTTAAGAACTGATAAATGTGAGCGCTACTTTATAAAATAGATCATCTATTGTAGCAACTTCATTATGATGTTACAGAGGGGTTTTTGGTTGGTTGGTTGGTTTTTAAATACGGTAATTTTATAGACTTTAAAATATTTACAGTACTTTGTATTTTAAAAGAAACTGAAAAAATCAAACATCTTCATATTTGTGGTAACAAACATAAAAGTAAGTTAGGTGGATGAAACCAAACACACATCTCTTCTCAGCTGATTTTCACTCATGAAAAGGAACACAGATCAGTAGAGGTTAAGAGGATAATAATGGTTAACAACCATAATGGGAACACAGCAACAAATGCACTCTAACATTTAAAATGTAAGTGCAGATTGTACTTTTTTCTCTCGGTAAAGTCCTAAGTTCTGAGACTTTCTGTCCAAATAACAATGAGTAGATTATTAAAATGGTACTTAGTCTCCTTTATGTAATGCATGAAGGTTTTCCTTTTCTAATCCTCCAACAGATCACTTGTAAAGAATCAAAAATATAGAGAACAAAAATTAAAATGGATATGAAAAAAAGTCTGTTATTGCAGCATTTTTAGGAAAAAAAGTGCTGGAGAAAGTATTTAGAAAAAGCTGTAACATGGAAGGATTTTACGTTTGAATATGGGAATGTTTGTGGGACACACTGAAAATACAGAAGTATCAGCTGCTGCTTCTCTGCTGAAGAGGCTTAATGACTCTGTATTGCAGGTGTGATCCTTACGAGAGCCACTGAAAATGTAACACCTACACGAACCAGAAGCTGCTGGAATTGGAAGAACTCGGACACCTTCCTTTGAGGCCATGGGCATTACCACCTGAAGGCGTTAGAGGTTATTACCAAACCACTCCAAAGCTCCAAACCGGGTCAGTTATGCAGTTACATGTCACAGTGTACCTTTGGTTACTGGATGAAGCAAGAGGGGCTGTCTGGCCAAAATCGGCCTCCCTCTGGCTTGTACCCGCTCCAAGCCTCACAGAGCCCTTGGAAGCCACGGGCTGAGCATTGGCAGTGTTGGCATCCCTGGTGGATGATTTAGGCGGATGCCAAATACTCGAGGTCACATACTGTGGCACATGCGTGGTACCTGTAGGCCTGGGTAACAGAGATTACAAGGGCGTTTGTAAATGAGGCATTTCCTAGGTAATAGCAGGTGCTCGAGGAAGAGACACAGTTCCAGCCTCAGAAGGAGCTGGAGATCATAATGGTAATGCAGATGAAGTAATGACTAATATTGATAGTTCATCTGTTAATTGCTGCTTAAGACCAGGAGAGGTTTGATGAATTAAAAAAGGTACAGGGTATTAAATCTGGAAACCATATTGCTATGAATATCAAAATAAGCAGAGCTGTGATGATAGTGGAGGTGGAGAAAG
Source organism: Origma solitaria (assembly GCA_013397895.1). Classification (NCBI taxonomy): domain Eukaryota; kingdom Metazoa; phylum Chordata; class Aves; order Passeriformes; family Acanthizidae; genus Origma; species Origma solitaria. Next base: position 2,640,968 of record VZRL01005376.1, on the reverse strand, counting down.
GCTGTGGTATGAAAAATCATACAAGATTAAGGCAAGATAGTATGACAATAACACCAGTCATATATCACAAACTGTTCCTGGCAAAATAAAATAATAATTAAAAGAAAAGGAGATTTCAGTGAAGAATCTACATAGTTTCAACTATACTATGTTGAACTATATTGAGCACTATATTTCAACTATACTATGTTGTTCAAATATATTGAAACATTACCAACTAGAGATGGTTTCACACAAATGAAACTGCTGGTGAAATTCTAAAATGTGTTGCTTGTTCTTTACAATTTAATTTATATTCAGGAATCAAGCGGTTTATTTCCTTCTGTTTCTATAATTAATTTAAAAAGAAAAATCAATTTACCCCACTGTTTAAGTGCCAGTTGCCATTGCCTGCATCATTATTAACAAATAATTCTTGCAACCAGATATTAACTCCATGCAACTTTTGTTCAAACATAGGTAGTCTTCAAAAACCACCGAAAATAAAAAGTGGCTGCATAACACTGAGGCAGAAATCAACAAGACAGAGGAAAGCACTGGAATAAAATTCTTCTCGTGACAAACTAGTAAGAGGCCTTTCTTCGCTCCATGAAACAATTGGTCAGATTCACTGGAGAAGTACCTGTGTATCAATACTTGTGTGGCTTAATACATAAATTAATAGAAAACACATTTCTATACTTAACTGCAAAATGTGTTGAGATCCTTTGGGAGAAGATAAAATGAAAGAACTTACAGGGGGGCTGTTTTGAACCTCTTAACCCATGGAGGATCAATTGAGATCTGAGATATAACTCTTCTTAAAATACCAAAAAAGATATCTTATTTAGATTTTAAAAACATCTTGAACAGTCTAGACAAAGTTTAAAAAGGAAATTGCTCTTAAAACTCTATTACGAACTGACAGTACTGCATATCAAGAATAAATAATAAAAACTTCTTATTTGTCAGGTTTGTAAGTTCTGAGAGACACGATCCCCACCTGTCCCACATCACAGTGCATTGGAAAGAAATGCCTAATGAACCCACTTAGCTGAAGTCTCTGCTTTCTTCACCTGCTCAAACAGTGTACAAATTTCATGCTTTTGAGGTCAGAACCATATGGAAAAAGTGGAGATGCACTCTTAACAGGAAGCAAATCAAACACAGCAAACATTACCTGTTTTCTGATGCTCCTGCAACATTCTCCTTGTCTCTGTGAAAGGAGGGGATACAGTATGAAATAAATGCAATTGCCAGTGATGCCAAAAAAAACCCCACCCAAAACAACCAGGGAAAAAGAACATGGGTTGAGGAGAAATGTTTGGTTGCAAAAAGCATCCTAGAGTGGTTGCTCATAAATGTAGTTGTGAGAAACCCTCAGCTTTTCAGGTGAAACCCACCAGACAGACAAGTTTGCTGTGTGCTTCCCATCAGTTGCAAACAGCCTTGTTTCAATAATGAAGTAAAAGGACAATTAACAGTTACAAATGAGACATTGCATGTGTGTATATAATGTCAGGAATAGTTTTGACTTTATTAAGTTCCCTTAAAAAAATCAATAATATTTCAGCAGAACATATTTAGATACCAAATCCAAGCAGTAAAAATAATCAGAGTTGGGCAGTCCTCACCGACCTGATATTTTGAAGTGTGAAGCAGTTAAATGATTAACAAAGACTTACAAAAGAAGAATTTCTTATGCCTGGCATCACTTAAAAATTCTCTGTCCTATCCAAATACTAGTTTTCTCAACCTAAATTGGATTAGAAACAATTCCTTCCTTGAAAATTCCTTCAATTGGAAATCATTCATTCACTGAGGTGAGGATTAAGTCAGCCTCAGTTTCACTGATAGAGAACTGGGCTGTTATTCTGTAAATACACATACACACTTGAAAAATAAGAGTTTAAATGCAAGCAATTGTTTATCTGTAAGAAATTAAGACACAAGTATTTTCATAAATAATAGAATCCATTAGCCTTGAATACCTAAGTTTGAAATACAGTTAGTTAAGTAATTGAGATACTCTTACTATTTAGCAATTTAATGGGTGGTTGCATGCCTTCCTATTTAAGGAATTTTGCTGAAATTTCAACAGGTTTAAAGCTGAAATGTGCCAAACGGGAGCACTTTTCTTAAGTGGGATCTAAAATTACAAAACACAAAGCAAATGTCCTCATTTACCCAACTGAACCTTCTTTCTGAAGTGTCCTTTGAAAACAAAAAAGGAATACATGCACTTTTTAATGTGGATTTGCTGGGCTCCAATCACTAACTTACATTATGTTTGCAAGGCTATTCTTAATATTTTCCACATTATTATTAGTATTGTGTTTATGTACTTACACATTTATATATGTATGTACAGTCACATATTCTTTCCTGAGTTCAGTTCCCATAAAGTTACAAAAAATATTCAACTTTGGATCAGCAAAGACGTGGGCATAGGTGTTCTCTACATGTTTTTAAAACCTCTAACTAAAATGTAACCCCAAAATATACGGCTTGAAGCCAGATTTTGACACCCAGATGTTGACCTGAGCTGCCGCTCAGATGTGTCTAAGATGTTACTGTGGTCAGTAGGGAAGAGCCTGCCTTAAACAGCAATCCCCCAATCAAGTCCATGGGTTCACCACTCTGAAGCAATGAGAAACCAAACACTGTCTTTATGGTAACCAAGCTGTGAGTTCACTGCAACACCAGCTTTAGGAAAGCCAGGATGGAACAAGGTGGAGGAGCATGGATTAGAGACTGTGCATGTGTGGAAAGTGTTAATTTACCAAGAGCCATACTCATGCAACAAAGTTAAAGAACACAGTCAGGGCCTGGAAAGAAAATACAACATTGTTTATCTCCAGCATTACCAAAAGTTCTGTGAGAAATTAAAGCCAAGACCAAAAGGCAGGCATTTGGGGTCAGGCTGAAGCAGTGTTAAGCCTCTGCTGTTACAATTAATCTGATCCAAACTTTTCTGCTCCAGTAGCTGTGGCTACACTGAACAAGGCAAAAAAAAAGTCACTTGACTCAAAGTCACTTTGAGGTCGGGATTTCACAAAAGCTTTTTCCTCAAGTGTACAATATTGGATAACGTTGAGTGACGATGGCAGGGGAGTTATGAAGGTTAAAAAGAGAGAGGAGTATAGTGAAAATACTTCCACAGGATAAAGCAAAGGGAAAGGCAGAGAGTAAAGGGAGAAATGAGTTCAAAGGCACATAACACTTCTTCATGCTTTTGCTTCCAGGAACTATTTCTCTTCCCAGTCAATAGGAGTAATTCCCATTTGGCTACCAAGAAGAAAGGCTCAAGCTCGGATGTGCCTCTGACTGGCAATACTTGCATTTTAAGGAACAGACTATTGGATTTCTGGCCTTTACAATCAAAACATTTTTTTGCTAACTAAATGCAGAAATAACTTTACTTTTGAGCCAAATACATCCCTGAGGCAGGCTCAGTAAAGTCAATACCTTCACAACATGAAAGAATTTGGCTCAGAGTATTATGAGCTGTTTGTATCTCTGTCTACACAGGCTGCAGCAATAACTGACAGTAGTGGATAATAGTTTTGAGCTATCTGGGAGAGATTTCAAATTATTGTGAGTTTGTTTTTTGGGGTTTTTTTTGGACTGCAGTTGTTTTTAGTCCCCACTGGAATGGCTTTTGAGAGAAGGGTGTCAGCCAATGACTGTTCTGAGAGAACAGATTTCATTAAATGTCAGACCTATATCTCAAACAAGACTTACTTATGCAATATACTGTCTTCCCAATTACACAGTATATTATACAGTGGAAACTATGAAATGTTTTCTTCACATAAAAATATGCTACATGACGTGGTGCTAAAGGCAAAGTGAATGAAATTATAGAAATAGTCTTTCCCTCTCACACAGCAACAAGAATTACAATGGTTTAAATAACAGAAGGCAAAATTCATTTGCAAGCCAAGACTGTGTGTGCTATTGGATCCTAAAAATAGCCTGGAGAACCTTCAGAGAGTTCCCAATAAATGAGCATGTTAAATCTGAACTATATATACTGGACATTGGAACACTTTCCCATTCTACTTTATTTTCGGGAACCAAATGTAAAAGATTCCCAAACACGTGCATGTAGCAGGCAAGCTGAAATGTGGTGGTTGTGCACTTTTCATCTACCTTCTCCTTAGATAGTAATGGATCCAGACTCTCTCTCTGGAGAAGCTCTGCTCTGTGCCACTGCAATGTTGTGGAGACAGAATCATGTGATGTGTAATGAAGACCTAGTGACATATGAAACACAAGGTGTCCTGAGGGACCACGTGATCCTTCAACTACTCTTCTGTCATTTAGTACTGAAGCAAAAGGTTAATATTGTAATTGAGTTTTTTCTCTATACATGGAGCAAGACTATTTTTCTAATTTTACAAATGAGAGACTAAAACTTAATAGAATTGTTCATGGTCTAAAAGAAAGCCCACAGCAGCAGAACAAAGAACTCTAATAAACTCTCCTGATGAGTATTTAAAATATCAACTCATACTCTTTAATGAGAGATTATAGACCTTTTAATAAATGTCTATTCAGTACTGTAATGTATTGAGAATCCAATAGTCTTCTATAGAGTCTGACAGATATACAATAGTCTTTTTTCAAAGGGTAAGTAGACCTACAGATTATTAGGGTCTATACTTATTGAAATTAAAAGTTTTGTTTTTTTAGTAGTATAGTGTGGATTTGCAGGACTAATCAGACCTGGAATGATAGCTTTCATTCTAACATGTATATTTATATAAGCATATTTGCCTACAAATAACATTTCCTTTTAAGAAGTAGAACTTAAAAAATAATTTAAAAATAAATTCTTATAGGGTGTCTGGGGGTAAAGTCGTGTGAAAACTATTTCATAACTGCCTTCCAAACATTTTTTGTCTTGATGGCATGAGTTGTTGACACTGTTGGAAACTGGACACTGAGCTAGATTAACTGCTGTTCTGATCCAATGAGGATATTTCTACCTTTCTGTATTTGCAGCTGAGAATTTTTCCATGGTCAGATGACTAAAAGACTGTTGAGGTTGCTTGCCTTTTCCCCCCTCATGCTACATTTCTGTTATTTTAACAAAGACACCATAAGACAAACAAAGAAATGACAGGCAGTTAACTGGAGAGGACAGAAGATGACTATCATGCTGGTTTAGTTAACACTTCAGCTTGGGATCACAAAGAGGGGGCAGAAGAGCTAGTCTCTCTTTTTCAGCCACTGTAGTTAAGAATGTGAGCAGCCCACGCCAAAACAACTGCAATATATCCTACTATGTCTGCTTTCCAAAAGAGGGAAATAGTTTTCTCACATTAGGTATCCTGGTTTGTGCAGACAGTGCTGCAGAATAGGAAAAGCGTTATCGCAGGTTCAGTGGAAAACAACCAGAAACTCATTCTCAACACATAGTATGGAACTCAGTCAAAGCAGCTCACTAAAACCCAAGCCAATCCCTCCTATGAATGCATTTTATTGGCATCTACAGGTTTGCTGTTAAATGTAACAGTCACAGAATAGATGCAGCTGGACACAGAGCAGCATCAGTGTCAGGGAAAGGTAAGAGAAATCGTGCCCAAGGTTTACATTGTGGTATTTGGCATACATACTCCAATTCTAAATTTCATCTTATTGGTAAATTCATCACTTTAATAACAACAAAGACTGAAAAAGTCTGAGCATGTGTAGCAATTGGAGCAGGAATTTAATTCAGATAATTATTCCCTACCTTGGCCTTAAGCTTGCAATTGGATTTAATTGAATGATTCCCTCTAGCTTTCTATAGTCCCACGGGTAAAGTGCAGGGATCTGCAACCAGGCACCTGAGCACAGGATCCAAACTCTCAGTCTGTGTTCGTGACCACTACAGACAAAACTAATGCACAACAAGCTTAGGTTTTGTATGCCAGGAAACAATTCCCCTTTCACTGAAGTGTTCTTTCTCATCATGGCTTCACTTTTCTCCAGGGAAGCTGAGAAAAGAACAACGACTCAGAGGTTTGACTTTCAGGAGGTAGTTTTTTTTAGACCTACTTTTTAATTTTTCCATATTGATGATAAGAAAGTTCACACTTCCTCTACATGGCATTAAGCTAAGTTTGAAGGTGCCCCTGAAACACAGCAGCATCTCTGTGCTGTTCAGTTCCTGAATCAAAGAACTAAGTGGTATGAATTAGAACTGTTGTCATTCTTGCAGAAGGTGGATTACATTTTATTTCATAAGCTCTCTTAAGGATTTTCTTACCTTCCCTCTCCCTCATTTGTAATCATACAACAGTCTGGGTCGGCTACAACAAATGCTTACATGGAAATGAACTATTAGGAAGTTATTAGTATTTAAGGTAATTTTGCTGACATTAATGCAATTTAGAAGCAGAACAAAAGGAAGCAGGGCTAGTGCTATGCTCCAGCTCACCCTAAGCAAAGCTGTGAGCCAGGCTGATGATCCACAGACCCCAGCTGAGTGCCTCGGAGTGACAATGCTTGCTGGAAAGCCTGCTGCGTGTTAGAACTGCTTTTCCCTTGCTGCACTGAAGGCAATGCAAGGGACGAGTCAGAGAGGAAAGCAGCATTGTGCACTGATGTCTTGGTTAGCCACCTGCATCAGCTGAAAGATGCATATGAAAATTTTGAAGGTTGCACAGTAGAAATGAATGTTCATTTCTGATCATGCAAAATTACATGGTGAACAGGAACATGCAGGAGATTGAGGTGGTAAAGATAAGATGCTACATATAGGTCAGTACAACCACACCCAAAGTTTAATTTCAGCTTTAACAGGCTCTGTTAGCTTAAGCATTACTTTTTCTATGAACTATTTTGAGAAAAATTTCATAGTATTTTCTAATTGCATTTGGAGGCTTCACTCTTCCAATTTTAAGTGAGTACATTCAAATGAATATACTGTACCTTAGAGTAACTGCCTTTGATCAACTTACTCTACATGGAACTGATGTGGAAAACAAGGGATATATGTTGTCTAAATAATTTTCTCTTCCCATAGAACTTCAAGGAGTACTTTGGGGAAGAAAGACTTTTTATTTGATCAATTTTCTCTTCTGATTTCACTCAGAATTCCATAGAGACAATCGAGTTATTTCACTATTCCTACACTTTTGTCACTCTTCAGGTGTTAGAAGGTAAGCGGGGACTAGAAGATATTACATAGATGTGCTTATTATTATTTATTATGTTCCTTAAGTGAGAAATCTACCTAGAGAAGTGTGCTTTATTTCATATGCTGTTGTGGAAAGATAGGGCATGCCTTTCAAAAGTATCAGTTTTGGAAATCTGAGCAGCAGATAGGAGGTTTTTGGCAATTGGGTAGGTCAGCAATGTTAATTATTGGAAATTTTGGCCAACCAAGGAAGGAAATCAAGATGCCTTAGCTTGTCTTGGTGGTATCAGATAGCTTTGATTAGCAGCCATAGAACAAGGATGTTATTGTGCTTGAGAGCAAGTTTTAGTCAATTAATTTTCATGTATCCTGCAGAAAGCTGTCTGATTAAAAAAACTGATTAAAGAAAGTAATTATCTGCTATTCCATGCACCATATCAAAATTCTGTCTTTTTAACTTCGCAAACTCAAATTTGTGTAAGGATCTGTGTAAGTTCCTGATAGATACAATAGTAGTCCCAGTCACTGAAGCTCAAGGTAGACACTGCTAAAGCAGCCACAGAATCAACTTAGCTCCTGAGTGTACAAGTGAAAAATTGGTGTCACCTCTTCTCCCCCTGAGGAAGGCTTCAGAAAGCTTTGTGATACACAAGAGTTGGACTTTTCAAAAGTGACAAAGCGGTCCCAAAAATACTTGTTCCTTGCTATGGAAGATATATTCCACCCAGCTGTGCATAATGAGGGAGAAACCGCAATAAAGTGACCTCTGTATAACTTAGCAAAAACATACTGTCCTTCCTGTGCAGGCAGGCACGAAGAGAGGGAGGCAAGGGAAGGAGCCACAGAACCTTTCTCTTTTTGTCATTTTGTCATGCATGAAAGGAAGAGACGGCAAGTTCTCACAGCTGCTCTCCCAAAGCCACACTGCAGCCATGTCCCACCAGCACACACTGCATGCAGTCAGTGTCTCTGCTCCAAACTGAGCCCTGCAGGAGCTCAGGGGGGCTGTCTGAGCAGAAAGCAGGGCAGCAGGATTCAGGAAACAGGTTAGTTGAGATCAAACAGCCTTGTACCACAGCAGAAAATGAGCATGTCCCTGTGCCATAACCAGACAAGCAGATTTACCTGGAAGGCCTTTTGGTTTTGATTTCCTACTGGCATCAGCTTTGCTGTGTCTTCATTAAATGCTTATAACACTATGCTTTACTGGCAATATTGGGAAGGGCAGGGGATGCATATCACTATCCACATCCTGTGTTTTACTTTATTTTTGGCCTGGAGGTTATTTAGAAGACAGTATTGTCACCAACCATTGTCCTCCGCTCAGCAGAGCAGTCACAGGTCAAAATATATTCAGCATGGGACGGATATACCTCCCTATCATCAGTGCTGCTTTAAAGAATTACATGACTCATCAAGTCTTCAATCAGGAACCTATTTTAAGCCTCACTGTCATTAATTAGGACTGATTTTCCTATGTAAAACAGCAGACTTCCGCAAGTGCTCAGGAAACCCTGGAAGAAGGGGTTGGTCACTCAGAAGCCACATACAGTGAGATAAGCCTGACCATATTAAAATATAATAGGCCAGGTCTGACCTTTTACTAGAACAAAGCTACTCTTTTTTTTTTTTTTTCCAAGCTGTTAATGCTTTTTATCAGTCCCAAGTCTGTTACAGTCTCTAGCAATGATATGTAGTAGAATCAAAAATCCAGGCCAATTTCTCTACCTTACAGACAAAGTCTGCCTCCTTGGGAAGCAAAAACAAGGCCTCTTCAGAGGATCCATAACATTCATTTTCTGGACTTGAAGATTGCCATGACAACATAAAGGAAGATTTTTGAGGAGTAAGAGTTAAGGAATTACTAGTCCAAATATAAACAAGAAATGACATAGAAATACTTGTCTTACAGTTTTAATACAAAAAGTCTATCACTTGTGAGATTTTTTTAAAAGCAGTTGAAATATGTTGTAGTAAAAATCTTGCTGTACAGATTAATGAAAGCGTCTTCATAAAAGGTCTTTAACATTCCAAAAGTTCTAAAAGCTATCAGCTATTCAAGATTTTGCCTTATTATTTTTTTTCCCTGTAACTGCATAAAGCACTGACATTCTACAAGCTTGGAGAGTGTTAGATTCCTTTTCGTATCCTACAGAAAAAAGGATTAAAACTATTTCCCTATATGATTACATAGTTTATATGCACTGAATTTTTATCATTAAAACCACTGAAGCAGAGCTAAGGGGAAGGGGCTCCTTAATTACATCTCCATTAATTTCATATCTGATAAAATTATTATTAAAAAACACCTTTCAAAATAACATTAAGCGTAAACATTGAGATATATTGAGACATTTTCTTTTTCATTATAACACATGCACTAGGACTACTGGAAAAAAGTAGTATCTGTATTATATTCATAAAACATTAAGGATACACAATTGTTATTACAATGAAGGGACTGTATTACTACTTATTCATAAAAACATCTGATTTGGTTGAAAATTAGAACTGGAAGATTTTTTTACTTAGGTACATTTCATGTTTATGAAAAAATCTTAATTGCCTATTGTTATCTTAAATTCTATCAAAATTTCCCATACATCAATAAAATTCACCACCACTTCAGTTCACTGAAGGTTGCTCTAGTTAACAATCAGGAAAAGTTAAAATGTTGCTGTTAGTTCATGCAGTGATGCTGATTTACTATAGGTACTAATAAGGTGGTGTGATCAGAATCTGTTTGTGTTCCCATAACGAAAAAATAAATGCACGTTGTGAATTAAGTAGCATGTCCTGAAATGCTATGGTATTTTGCTAAGAAAAGTAAAACACATTTTTAAAGGAATTAGTTCTTATGTACTCTTAAGTAATACTGCAGAATTGTTTGGTTTTTTAAAAATATGTATGATAAACCTTTAAACCCTTCAATATTTGGTTAATCCATGCAAAATTCTCCATGAACAATAGCTTTTCCTTATTTCTATAACACAGGAAAAAACAGGAGTTTGAATAAACTTGGTTCTTGTATGGACTGCTGAAACAAATTTGGAAACAGCAGAAAGTGTATTCGTTTCAATCTGATCTCATGAATTAATCCCTTTGACTGGAATTACTGCTACCAGATAGAGGTACCTAACTCAACTGCTCTGTCAGGTTTATTCAAATTCAGACAACTTACAGGTCAATAATAATTATAGCTAATAATGGAAAGCTTTTTGACTAAATTTTGTATTTTGGGAAAGAAAAGTTCTCCTTTCAATAATCAGTTGAAGCAGTTATTGTTTTAAAACAGAATAAAATACTGTGTAAAACAGGCACATAAATATTTTAGTTTTAAAACCTTTTATTTCAGATAAAGCATGCTGCTAATATACAGAAAAAAATGTGAGTCAAAGCAAGAGCAATACAGAATGGGCAACATATTCCTTAAAACTTACAAGATGCTTTTAAAAGCTTCAGTGCACCAGCAGTATGATATATTCTTCTCACTCCTAAATCACCTCTAGCAAAATGTCATTTCCTTGCGGGTCCTGAGCAACCCCAGCTCTCTCTCACTTTCATATAATGATAAATTAAAGTTTCCAACACAAAACTTACAGCAACAGTTTCAGTAAATGACTTCTGCCAGTATAATATATTGAAATATAACTTCACATTGCTAATATCTTATTTCAAACAGCATCATTCAACTATGCAAACTAAGTATGTTATACATTTAGCAAAGTCTAGGCCAGTCAGTTTTCCTTTCCAACTTTCTTTCTCCTACTTCATTATCTTAACATCAGTAAAACTCTGGAAAGTCTAATTCTTCTTACTACTAAAGAAATACCATCAATAACTTCCCTCTCATTTTCTTCCAGAATTAAAGTCAAGAGACTACAATGGTAATGTTTTCCTGCATACTGAAGTTTGAGATAGTAAAGGAAGAAAAGCTAAACTACTTTATCATGAAGAACATGACCTGGGCTGTAGCATGATTTCCCTTTTGGTGACAGTGAGCGGCTAACGGGCTAACAACAGAAACCTACTGCCTAGCAGTATATGTTTGCATGTGTGACACGCTCAGGCTCCAAGTCAGGACAGCAGTTAATGTGTTACAGAAACTCTGTCCATGTTTGCCCTCTGCCTGGGGCCTTTTAGCTTTTAACGTTAAGGAGTTGCGCAGACAGGCCGTGATGCCAATTGCGCAATTTGGCAAAGCGTGGGCTGTTACGTTCCGTTTCAAACCTCTCCCTGTGGCATGAAGAAAGAGAGAGAGACAGAGACAGAGAGAGACACACATACACAGAAGAAAGAAAGGAGGGAGAAAGAAAGGGGTTAGGGACCATGGCTACCACTCCCCTGCCTTACAAATAGGGCAATGGCAATTTATTTGGATTTTTTCCTCAGCTTTCAAGTCAGCACAGTGAAGGCTGGGTGATGTTTTTTGGACCATGTGTGAAAGATTTTGTAGTTGTTAATTTCTCAGAAGTAACTTGATATAACTTCTTATTCTTTGACTTGTGCTTGGTATTACAGGGCTGCTTTTGCTAGAAATGCAGTGTAATCCCGTTGTTTTCCTCCCAGCAGTTTCTCTTGGCTTTTCCCTTCCTCTCACACAACTGAGCAGTCAGTGAAAGTTAACTCATACAATGCAAAATGAATGCAACTATTTTCCATTCTCTAACACCTAGGTCAGCCCATATATAACCTGCTGTCCTTCCTGCAAGGACCATCAACCCCAGGTTTCAGCAGTACTTTTCTATAGCTTCCTCAGAATTAGTGAGTATTAGTGTTAGATATTTCTGGTCATTTGTGTCACAAAGCAGAACAGAGATTTTCAAAGCAGAGTCCTGTGAAGTATTGGCCACCTCCTGCCCTCCCTGACTGTGGACTGGAGTGCTCGAGCTGTGTTCAGCACCTCTCAGGATTTAATCTTTTCTAGACGCTCTAGAGTTGAAAAAGTTCAGCTTTTGTATGTAAAACGGGGAAGAAGGAGGATGTGAGATAATAGCACAGTCAAGGAGAAGTATATCAAACAGAATGAAAAATAAAATGTTCCCACTATTTGCAGAACTTTTTTGAGTCATTGCAAACAAGGTCATTTCCCCCTCATTATTTATACTCAAAACACAAGACAATTAATTGTGTTAATATAGTGGAACTCGAGAGTGAAACCAGCCAAACAGAAATGAGCAGACTGGTCTGGTTTTACTCCGCAGGCTGAGGAAAGCACAAAACAATAAACAGAGTAAATGCCAACAAATTCACTGATATTTCTAAATTTTTTGTTCTTTATAACACAGTATCATGCAAGTAAGAGTCCTAAAGGAGGAGTCTTGATGTATGATTTCTCAAACTATTTTTTATGCTTTTAGGTAATAAAGAGATATGAAGTATTTCTAGCTGAAACTTCATGACGGCATTTTTTTCCAGCTACACCAGAATGTACTAGCTGCAATGGGTCTGACATGTAATTAAGAACTCCCTTACTGCTTTCAAGATATTACCCCTCCATTAAGGAACACGTATTCAGAAATATCTGTTTGGCTTGAAATGGATCCCATCTCTCCAGAAAACATTCCGCAACAATCATCACACCACAAACGAAAAGTTTTTACAGCAAGTTATACCGTACGTGCGCCTTCAAAATAGCAGTAGCATGAGCAAAGGACAGTCATGCAACACACTGATTAATATTAACTGAAAGGAATATTCTGCCACCCAAAAATTCTCAAGTTTGTGGGTTTTGTTCAGACCATATGTCATGAAGTTGGAAGGAGCAATCTAAAAGTGACTAATTTTACGTAAAACAGTTCTGTCAAAAATAAGCTGCATCTTTCCTCCCCCCACTCACAAGTGTTCGGCAGAAACCCAATCACCATTCCATGCAATTCCTGCTGGCTACACTGAGGAGCTGACACAAAGAGACAAGAGAAAGCACCAGAGAGAGATCACTCACAGCCTGCCTGTGGCCACAGTGATGGATGCCTGCACAGCCAGGGCCCTGCTGCCACACCTCCAGTGGAGGGTATGCAATGTTTGAGGTGGGTATCAAGCACCCAGATGGTCCCAGCACAGTCAGTGGGGTAGGAAGGAGATCCCATTTCATTCCTAGCACCAGAGCTCACACCAGTTGCACTGTACCTGTGTAACTACCTCTATATGCTCCCTTATGCATCTGCCATCAATGCATACCTTAAACCTGTTCAGCTGTGCCTAAACATAACCAGAATTGTCCTTGGGGAAAAAACCCAATAACTCAGTGATACCTAAAAACTGCAGAAAATGTGCAAAGCACAGTGTATAAAATCAGGTACTTGGTGTTACACTAGATAGAATGTGCAATTTACTTATGCTGATGTGTTACCAGATAATTATTGTCAACATATCCAAATCCATGTAAAGTTTCCGATATCTAGTATTTTCCAAAGCCACAGACTACACCTAGAAAGATTATTTCTTTAAAACAAAATATTACTCTCAGATATGAATGGGGCACAGTTAAGTTGAGCACAATGCTTTAAATCCCATCATAATAAGGATTTGGACGTGTGCTATTACATCAAAACGGATAATGCACAATACATGTAATGAGAATCGGGCTTGCACATTTGAGGGAAGAAATAAATCCCTGAGGGCTATAATGTCAAGCCTGATGTTCGGGCAGCCAGCCATGAACTTGGGTGAACTGCAGCGGAAGGTTTATAGCAAACACCAACTGAAAGCATTCTTGTATTCTCACAGGCAAGATAGCAGATATCTTTCTCACTGATTCACATTTGTAACCTGCACTGTGATCAAAAGCTCAGAACCTTTAAAGAAGCCACATGGCAGTAAAAAAATAAAATAAAAAAAGAAGAGGAGGTGGATTGAGTACCAAACACATCACAAACCCAGCCGGCGGCTTAGAGCAGCTAATGTGAAACAGGGATTTGAAGTATGCAAAGAGAAAGTAAGGCTTGCATGCAGGATGCTCCTGATTCAACTGCAGTTTTTAAGCTCAACATAAGAATCCTTAATACATGTATTTCCTGGCTATACAGGATGATGATAAATCTTTAATTCCATATTATACCTCTGAACATATCCACTTTTTCAATATTTTTGATACAACATATAAAACAAATAAATTTATCCATTAGCAAAAGCAGTCCTGTGCTTCCATATTCTACAAATTTAGGTCATATTTATTCCAAACAAAACGTAAGCTAATGATTATGCATATGTATGAAAATAACTCCTTTACTGTATCATTTAAGGAGAATCAAATGTCAATCAGAGGGTCATCCAAATAAATTGCTCACAAATTTCAGTGCTATCACAACATTATATATTTTTATCCACTTACACAATCAAGTAGTTACACAGGGCTTGGAACTCATTGCATTCACACACCCAGCAAAGTACAGGAAAGTTGCATGAACAGAGAGCTTTCAGATTTGAACACACACTTTGGGAATTTTGCACTGTTTTTTCCTAAAAACATGCTAATTTGTTATCCTTCTCATTCAAATGCCTCTCAATGATACCTTTTCAATTTTAGTGATTTTTAAGTAAGCGTATTAGAATATTTTAGGACAAAAATATAATAAAGGAAGTTCATATTAATGCCATTTTAAAACATTATTGGGTTATTAGGAAGAAGAAAGCTGTATTTTTCACAGGGGGGTGCCTACCTTGACCTCCTCAGGGCTTCTTCATCTGGATCTTGCACTGTAGAAAAAAATGTTTCAGTTAAAAAACAGAAAGAAAGGAATTAGCTTTGTGGTATTACAAATTCTTTAGAAACTTATCAAAAGCCTATCTAAAGGTGCATTCACACCGACTTTGCAGCAGTGGAATTTGTAAGAACATCATGAAGAGGAGCGGTTCCCCAGGGGCAGGAAGGAGGATGATAGGAACAAAGTAGCTATTGCAACTCCTTTCCCATTCACTATTAGCAATGTTTCACAGCTGTAGGCAATGATGCTACAGAGAGGTCCTGCCCTTTTGTACCAAAGCAGGAGAGGCAGCAGCAGCAGATCAATAGGAGAAGGAAATACTGAGTATTTCCCCCAGACGGGGAAAAGGCCCTGCCCGTCCTTCTCTCTAGATCAGAAACCACCTGTGAGCTGAGTACTACGTAGCCATAAAAACATCTCCATGGGCAACAAGCAACAAAGTTAGAGCTCTGTGACATTCATATCAGATCTAGGTTTAGAAAACAGGGCTGATAGAGCCATAGATTCCATACAAAGGGTGATCCAAGATTTGTTTTGACCTCCAGAAGTCACTTCTATAAAAGACTGTTACAGGAGACATGACTTGTTTATAATTTTTGCCTAAAGAATGGACAGCTCTGTATGTCTAGGCTGCACGAAACCAAAAGATTGCACTGCATAGAATTGATTTGTAAGTAGGAATAACTATGGGGTCCCAAATGCTCATTTACTGTACAACCTGTTATACTTTTATTGTGAGACCCCTGGCAGACCAAATAATTTTCTGCATAAAGCATAAGGTGAGATTGCTCAATTTGACTTCTGAGTTCCCTCAAGTTACATCCAGGATCTTCACCCTCGCTGACAACTACGTGAGCCTGGATATGAATCTTCTCTGAGTATCAGTGGCCAATACCAGGGCAAAAAAGAAAGTCATGAAACTAAAATCAGGCTGAGGGGGATGTTTTGTCATTAAACTTACTGTACTCCGTTCCGGTCATCTGGGCGAGGATGCGGAAGGACTTGGACTGCAGGTTGGCAGAGCGGCGGCTCCAGTCCTCGCTCTCATCCTCAGGCTTGTTCTGAGTTTTAAGCACAGCCTGATACACTGGAGAGGCACTGTCTACGTGAGGATCCTTAATAGGGAGGGTACTGCAATTCAGAAAGGGAAAAGTTGGAAGCAGCTCCCAACTGTTGTTTCTCACCCAGCCTCCCCCAACACGGCTTTGAAATTATCACTTCTTAAAAAGATACATAGATCAATTTTATGATATGGCTCATTCTATCTCTGAAAAGGCCTGTTATCATTCAAATCGCTTGAAAATATCTGTTCATGATTCCTCAGCCAATGCAGGCATACAAGCTTAAAGTGGTTAGAATAATGTGTGGTGATAAAGGAGAGTATGCCAGGCAAAACCATTTATTTCTCTGAGCATTTTTGTTCCATATTTTTTCTTATAAAAATGACTTCATGTTGATACTGTTTTATGTTATGTCTTTAAATTACAGTCTTGGGCCAGTGTATCTTAAGGTTGCAATTAGAAATAAAACCCATATTTCATTATAAAAATAATGTGGTAGGCTTTTATAGCTTTTTCTAGAGATGATTCTTTTTCAAACCATATTAAACTTCCATCTGCCATAAGTCTGGATTCATTGTCTACTAAACATGTGAAGCACAAGAAGTCTAGACTTGTACTCAAGACTTGCATATATAAATAGTATCTGAAATCTTTAATGACAGAATGTATCTGAGGGTCTTACAACATGCTTAATCACCTAGGAAAGTGATATATACAATTGCGCACCCCTAAAATCAAAGCTACAAAGGTCTCTAGCACAAGTGAGGTAATCTCTCTTTGATTTATGATACAGGCTAGAAACAGGCTTAGTAACTTAATAGCTTTTCTTTTTCCCAGTGAAAATAACTTCTGTATAGCAGAATTAAAATTAACTATTAACAGAGCTGCAGAAATACACACTGAGGGAATGACGTGTGCTTGAAGCAACTTGGCTCCATGGCTGCTCTAAACACAAGGTCTATTTTTGAAGCAAGTGATTTATTGTAACAGCTTTATGCTATTCCATAAAGAGCTTTGCAAGCAGCAAGCTCAGCTTCATGAAGACTGAGAAACAGTTCTGTTAAAAGTTAAGGGCTGTTTGGTCCAACACTTCCTTCCTTGGTTCAGGCTCGAAGTTAGTGCCACCTAGGATACCACTGTGCAGAGAAAATCTACAGAGAAGCTGGGTCTGTGATTTGAAAGCCTGAGAGGAATCATGAAAAAGCCAGGAAGTATGTCTGACATCCTACATACAGTGTGATGAACAATGTTACCAGGTAGTGCTTTAAATAACAGTATTTCCCAACTGACACACTCCTTCAGCACTGTGTAATAGACACCAGTTTGATGGAATTGCACATCATAGCATGTATTTATGCCCTTCATAACCTCCATACATGCAAAATTCTCACTTTATTGAGGACCCACCAAAGTAAAAACCCCAGTTTATTTTTTTGCGTGTTTCAGCACAATCAGCTGTGGGATGGAGCACAGCTTAGAAAGATGAGTTTAGAGAAAAGCTTGGCTCTTCAATTTAAGCTCTGCCACAAAACATACAAATTATTTTTAAAAGCCTCTCCATGTGAAAGATGGCCTGTAGGAGGAAGCAGCATTTTCCAGCTCCTTTTTTTAGCTCATGTTTCCTAGACTACAATCCTTACAATATCCAAACACTAGCAGGTACAGAAGGCGTAATGCAGACTTGTTTATTTTGGGAAGGATATGCCATCAGTGGCTTCCCTTAGTGCTGCTCCTGCATGCACCAATGGACAAAGTGGTGCCATAGCCTTCTTTAGATGTAAGATGGGAGAGAGAGCAGTAGTCCTCCTCTTCTGGCCCATCACATATGGCTGAAGAGCTTGCTGAGGCACAAAAGGAAGTGCAGTAGTGCATCCTGCCTTCTGCTGCCTTCATGCAGGAATAGTCTTTGCATGGAAAAGAGATTCTCTGTAATACCAAGAGTAAGTCAGCAACACCCTCAGGACTGTTCTGCTGCTGCTTCTGACACTGGGTCATACCGAAAATTCTGTCATGGTAAAGGGTCTTGTTAATGGTCCCCAAAAGGTGACCCTGTTTTCAAGTCCCCAGAGACACCTGAGGGTGCTTCACACCCAAGCCCTGGCCCTGTATGACTGCTGTAAGTGACTGACTGATTTGGGCCAACAGTTAACTTTATATCCCCACAGTGACTTTTTAATCTTGCTGAAGCTTTAAAACCTGCTATGTGTGATAGCAAATTTCCCAGCTGTAGAGTGGATAATAAACCACTGGATAGACAATGCTGCTGATTTCAACCACAGACCACTGTGGCAACAGCAGTGTGCGAGCCACAGAAAGTTCAAATTCCTCTGTTTAAATTCTTTAGCTGAAAAACTTTCTTCTTCTATTATGACCAATGCACAAAAAAGCAGTTTAAAGGTTTATGTATAGATATGCCATTAACTCAAGCATTATTAAAAAACTAAAGCTGGAGGCTGGACAACAAATTTCACAGTAGCGATGTGTGGCACTAATATGACATATTAATATCCTTATGGTAGATGATTAAGGCAGGAAATGGAGCTTGGTGAATTAACCTCCCCAGCAGAGTGAAACATGCTCATATAAATTGGACTAAATTAATGTAATACACTGGAGTATTTCCAACTCTGTCTTTAATTCAACAGGCCTTTTTCTTTTTTTAAAATCATAATTATATTGTGGATGAGTAACTAGGACATACGAGCCACTCAGCATGGAAGTGTAAAAGAGAGCGCATCACTGATTATGAGCATTTTGTAAACCTAAATGTGACAGCTGATTCTCACAGACAGCCTAAAGATGCACATAACCATGTTAATACCTCTGTTATACCTCTTTGTAATTTAATTTCTTTCCATCTGGGTGTGGATGTGCACAAATATCATGCATCTTTAAGCATATTACTTTGAACTGATGCTACTGAAAAAAAAAATTCTTCACGAATGGGTTAGAGCTATTGGGGGTTTTCATACTGGAGCCTGAGGTATTTTAGTAGGAGTCAATTCCTTTTCACATCATCATCTGAGTCATGCATTCTTAACATTAAAACAAGCTTTAAAGACAGTCAAACCTCTCAGAATAAGTAGCAAAGGAATTTTATCTTTTTGGAGTTCATGATAAACTATGGTTTACTATGTGAATCACTTCCTGGAGCCATTATTCAGGTTTAAGTAGGTATTAAGTAAAAACTTAGGAGCACTGCAGTGTTCTATCCCTGTAGACATACAACAAAATATTGTGACATCAGATATTAGACTGATTCCAGCTATTTAAAAAACCTCTAAGAGGCAAAAACCCCACAACTCAACAAACAAAAGTTCATGTAGACTAGTAAATAGCCAGCTAAGGAGACTTACTGTAGAGCACACACAAGACTTCAGTTTGTACAATCACATTATTGATTCTGCTACTTTAACTGTCAGATCTTATTCCTGATAAAGCTGCTGGATTTATGTCTTTATACAACTTGTGAATTTGGCTAAAACTGCGTAATGGAATTTAGAAGTGGTTTGACAGAAATGTACTAAAAATGCGCTGTCCACATGGTTTTACTGCAGCCAACTAACTCTTGGTTCTTGCTTTAGCAAGATCAATTAAATAAAAAAAAAGCAGAGTAGGAAAAGATATAAAGCCAGGACATTCAAAATTTTCCAGCTTTAAATTTCAGCATGGAGTCTGAGCAACAGCAGTATGAATAATTCTGTGCTTCCCTTTATGTTTTCCATGGTGATCCAGTAAGTGTGCTTTATTTTCTAAGTGACAAGAGCCTGATTCTGATCTCATGAAGTTACAAAATCACTGATTTCAAATGATCAGATTAGAAAATGAATTCTTAATTCTGTCTATCATTCATCATCGATAAAATAAGTAAACAGTGTTTCCAACTACTGTCTGCTCTTTAGATGTGCAGTCTGAGTGTGCTTACCATTATACACACACATGTGGACAAATGAAAAGCACAAAGATGATTAATTAAGAACTGAGACCAAACTATAGGCTGATAATTGAGACAAAATGAATCAGCACACAATTTGGTCTGCTTGTACATGAAAAACTTCTCACACAAGTACTTCTCCATTAGGCATAATCTTATCTCAGACTTGATTGATTCAGCAAGCTAAAGAACATCTTGGTTTCCACTGCAAATTAAAGTTCAGAATATCACAGAGGAAACTAAAGAAAACTTATCAAATGAAAAGGATCCACGTATTCAGCAGTAACTTTTAAAATCATCTGATTATCTAAACAGGTAAACCTTTAGACATTACTGTTTGCATCATATAATGCTACAGTATTTACTAGAAAGTGCCAATGTATCCTAAAAAGTCTTATATAATCCATGCCTATGAAGGCTGTAAACCCTGATAAAGAACACAAAGGAAATTCTTTCTTTGTACTTCACTAATTGGAAATATGAGTCCACTCAACATTTGGGGAGATTCACTGAGTCATGGCCAAAACCAACTGAAGATATTGCCTGCAATCCATCATGAGGGAGAGCTGTGATGAACAGCAATATTGCTGCAAAAAGTTAGCGGAAAAGAAAAATAATTATAAAATAGAGACAAAAATGACCAGTAAAAGGGAGCACGAGCAAACGCATAAACCATCCTCATTTTGAATAAGCCTGAAGCTAACATCTGGAAAAGAAACTGCATTAAAGTGTGTTGCTATACCTCTATTTTGGTATCATGTGAAAGGAAGGCAAGTTCTATTTTGGGTAGAAAGACTCCCGGTAGGAGAGAAACCTGGCTACATTCATTGCACATGTCATTTCAGTTAAGTTATTACAACTCTGGATAAGTTAATCAGGTAAGATTTCCAGAAACATGCATTGGAAAGGCAGAGTTATTAAAGATCAATGGATTTTGCCATAGTCCAAAGGATATGTGTAAAACACATGTATGTAAACTAGGGACAGGGAAAATACAGCAAAACACTCCATTCTGAAGAGTAAACCAGTAGCCAGTGCTATTTAAATGTTTTGCACTCTTCACATCTCAGTAATAATTCCACCCCCCTTTTCTGTCCTTTCTGAGCTACGCATAAAATAGTGGCTACTATAAATCACAGTCATCAGAAATGAAAAGCCATCCAATGTCATATGCAGAGCACTAGATGTATTGTTGTGGGGTTTGTCAGTTCTAGGAGGAATACCAAAAAAGCTAAGGTAGATGAAGGGATCCCTGACCACGGCAGGGGGTGTAGAACTAGGTGATCTTTAAGGTCCCTTCCAACAATGAACCATGCTATGATTTTCTAGTGATCCATCCTTTTAAATTCAAAACATGGAAGTTCTTTTGAACACTGTCTAGGATCAATAAGCATTTTTTTATGTGTAATACGCCCAGGGAAAAAGAAAGAGTCCAGGAAGAGCAAATGTGTCATGCAGGTAGGGATGTTACAAGTACCATGCAGAGAAAAAGCATTCCACAGAAGGAAATAACCTTACCCAGCAAATTCTCCACCCTGGGCTTGTGCCTGGCCTGCAATTGCATCCATGATAGCATCCTGGGAATACATGCTGATCGGGGTGTTATACTGGGCGTGAATTATGGTAGCCTTGCCGCCAAGGCCCTTCACCTCAATGGGTTTGTGTGTAGACAGGGCAGAGTCCTTCAGGACATTGGGGTTGAAACGCTCTGTGAAGTCCGTGCTGGGTTATGGAAGAGTGAGGTTCCACAGGGAAGGGAGGGGAAGAAAGGAGAGAGGCGTGAAAGTTAAGTGAGGGAAGCGCCACCAAGAGAGGATTGTGCACGTCTGTTCATGGCATCTCACCACCAAAGCTTCTCATCAGAGAAGGGCAGACAACATAAATGTCAAGCCACAGCTAAAAGATGGTTGTGCTAATGGATGACATTTTTGTGTTGGCTTACAATGTATAAAAAAGGAAAAAAAAAAGTGAAATAGCTTGCATTGTGTTAAAATATCATGAAAAATACCAAAGTATTTATGTGATACTTACAAATACTAAAGATCCATTGTTACATGCATGTATACATCTAAGTGTATACAAACATGCACCTGTATTATATGCATGCCCATGGGATGTACATACACAGTGCAGAGAACTCCCACTTTTTTCCTTCATCCATTCATGGATGGGTCTTACAAAGGTCTAGAAAGCACAGTGGAATGAACAGATATCAGGTCCTCTATTATTTAGAGGGTTTCAGTACTTTCTGTCTGGGTTATCAATCACAGTGAAATTTAGTACTTGCACCTTTTAATCTTCAAGGCTTTCATCACAAAGACTAAATCTTCCCAAAATCTCTGTACAGCCAGCCTGAAGTGCTGCTACAGCATGATAAATGCTCAGTCCCAAATCAAAATATTCTACATTGCAACCAACAGGACAACTGCAGTTGGAAGAGTTGCTGCCTTAGTTTCCAGTGACTTCATTTACGAGGAAAGATTTCGTATTTGACAGACTGAGTGCCAAAAGCAAGTTAGCTGAAGCTCCCATTGCAGCAGAATGAGTCAGTATGATGTCAGACTGCAGCCCAAGAGCAGCTGGTTTTCTTGTAGGGCTGACCTGTACATAGCTGTAGTCCTAGAGCTAGGACTGAGCACTGCCTGGAGCTGCAATGAGCAAGATAAACCTCAGCTGTCAGCCACTGAAGTGGCTGCTCTTCTTCAACCACTGGGAGATCAGGTGAATCTCTAGTCTGCTGTTCCTGTCCTGCCAGCAGGAGAGATTCTATACACTCACCAAACTGGACAAAACTGGGAATTCTGTCCCTTGTGAAATAATGGGTACTTTATAAATGCTTCATTTAGAACTGAACCCAAAAGATGGAAATGGTTGTATCCTCCCTTGCAGAAGAAATGCTGAAAAATTTAATCCTGATGATTGGAAAAATTTTCCTTTTCAGTTTAAGGCATTAGACTTTAAGTTTATTGGTTAATACTAAATTTTTGTCTTTACACAGACAACAGTGTGCCTGTTTTCCATGGGCAGCCCCAGAGGATGAGAGTTAAAACTGAACCCTCAACCCAGCAGGGAGGAAAAGGTAAAATCAAGTAAGGCTGGCAGCCATCTGACTTAATTATCTGGAGATTATCACAGGTGCTGTGCCACCTCTGAAGCCAGACAGGGGATTCCACTATGTTTTCAGCCTTTTGCTTGGTGGGATGCCCTGACTGAAGATGGACAGAAAGAGGTACAGTCACATATCATTCCAAACGCTTGATAGAACATCGACAGCCACATGCTCAAGGAACAGAGACACACAGGTGCGCATGCTGCACTACAGCCACAGCCTTCAGTCGCACATGTCAGCATTTTAAGGGAGGGAACCGGGAAGCTGCATTATTCATTCAAAAAGTGAAAATTATCTTTTTAGCAAGACATTCTCCCATTAAAAATACATCTCCCTTAACTATTCATCAACTCTGACAATTCCGTAATTACACTGAGATCATCTGTTGAGGGGTGATGTACAGAGACGTGCAGGCTGTTGTACTGAGCATGCACATGCCTGACTTCAGTAACAATATCTCTTTTCTTTGTAACACCCTAAACAATCACATGATAATTACAAACACACAGGTCCTCAAGATCTTGAATTCAGTGATCTCTTTCTTTCACACTGTCAGAAGTACTGAAGAGATTCTAAACCCAAGATCTGAGAAGTTTGTGTGAAGGAAAGGACAGAGGTTAAATATGCCACCTTTAAAGAATAACATTCTAAGCTATTGGATTCCACAGTCAGTTACAGAAATCAAAGCCATTAATGTCAGAACAGCCTCAACTTCCCTCATGGTAGCAGCAGGAGTCATTTGGGCTTTCACTTGTGGTCATTAAACAGTTTCAGTGATGCCTTTCAAGAGATTTTAGTCACATTACACATACCAAGGCAAAACATCCACTGAAGTTAACAGGATTCCCATAAAAATAACAGAAAAAGTACAGATTTCCAACTGCAGAGTTCTCTTTATAACTCTGAAAGATATTAGTGCTTGTCAGGGGTGCTGGGCTCTAGGACAAAGTGGCAGAGGTAAGGCTGCAGAGACAGCAGCTCTGCAAAATGAATGGGATCTTTCTCCTAAGCCAGAAAAGGATCAGGAAAAATAAATCCCAAAGCAAGTAAGATTACAAACACCCCTATAATGTGACTTCTGCTTTCTAAGACAATTCTGTCAGAATAATTATCAACGTAAATTGGTTAGTGTTTCTGACTCCAAAGGAGTTACATCATCACACCCACACCTCATTGAAATCAACAGAGAATGCCAGATCAGTGTAAATTATATGCATTAAATATTATTTCACCTTTATGTATTCTACTACTTCTAACTTTGTACTAGGAGTTTAAATTTGACATTTAACTATTAGAATTACTTCTTTTATACTTTTATACATTCTTTCCAGCAATGTATAGACAACACTCAGCTCAGAGGCAAAACCTGAGAGTTTAGAGACAATCCTCTGCCTTTAGAAAACAGAAGATCAAAACTGAGGACTCCTAAATAAAGCAGATTGATCCCATTTTCAAATCAATAATTATTTCTTTTTCAGGCAATAGATTTATGAAGGTCAATCCCTCTGTAGATTCTTTTCCGTATCAATATCTCATTCAAAACTAAATTTGAATTTTAGCAGACTTTGGAAATTAATTTAATGTTGAAGCTAAAAATACTTTACTAATAACACAACAGAAAAGGCTCAGATGATGCTCACCAAACTGTGACGGCATGAAGATGACTTAAAGCTTTAAGAGGACTCAAACCTGCCCGTAGAAGCAAAAGCACCTGAAAGCCTTGAGAAGTACTGAGCAGGCTCAGGTGCCAGCTCCATTCCCAGCATTAGAGCATCACCAAGAAACGCCAAGCGGGAGCACTGCTGGACAGTAGGGGCAGCACAGGGCACCTGCCACATCAAGCACATGTTTTAAAAAATACTTGCACTTGCAAGCAGACACAGCAGGAACACAGGGGATCATGCTACCCCAGAAAACACATTTTCACACATACAGCATCACACCAATATCTGGCACTACACAGAAGTGATACTAACTTGGCAGCAGTGTTGGTTATGACCTAGAAGAAGAGAAAGAGAACAAACAACATCAAAACCAACCACATAGAAAAAGTCAATTGTAGACTGCAAAAGGTATTTACAAAAGATTACTACAGCTCTCCTCAGACCATTTACAAATAAGAACAAAACATAAATGTATACCTAAAAACCCCAACATGATTAAGAAGGGAAAAAATGCAGGGATTATAGTTGATCCACTAGGACTTAGTGGGGTACCATGGCATTTTGGCTGACCCTTGAACATCATTTTATCGCTGTGCATCCTTAAAAATACAACCACTAAAGTGTAGGGAGGAGGGAGCAGAGGGAAGAAAGGAGGATTTGCAGAGTATATTCTCATCTGAAAATATCAAGTGAGTGGTGGAGACTATATTTTTCTCTCAGATACTGAATATTCAGGGATGAAGTCTGTTCTCCTCAGGCCACCCTCAAAGCCAGTTTTGCAAGACTGATTTTTAGGTCTTTCACATGCTGGAGAAGATCCAAAGAATATATTGGTAGATGTTTTAAATCTAAAACTAAGGAAAATGCCTTTCTATATAGCAAAGTATTGGCCTAGATACGACTGTACCTACATTATGCCAAGGGTGGTGTAAGCCAATTAACTTCAGAATAGTCATTCTGAATTTATTCCACATGGAATGAAGCAAGCCGTGCGTTATATGTTTCTTGGGATACCCATATCAGGGTATTTTACTCCATCTGGTATGTATACAGTATGAAAAAAAAGATAGGTTCATGCTCCATTCCTGCTTCTCAACATAAACTAGTGATGGTGCTTGCACAGAACTTGCAAAGCGGCGGAACACAGGTTAAAGCTGGGAGTGCAGAACAGAGTGTGCTCAGTCTGAACTAGGGTGCCCTTCCCAATAACTCCTTATGGTGGTTGCACAAATAGCAGTAATGGGCTATGATGTTTATTTTAACTTGGTTTTTTCAAAGCTTAGAATACCCACATTTTGCCCTTTTCTTGGCTGAAGACTAATTAATCATATTTTGTGCAAAAGAAAGTGGAAGAAATCCAGGGTCAGTTGATAAACTCTTCTTCTTACTTGGCTGCATGGAATGCTGTTGACAGCACTGGGCACTGAGCCTTCCAACTTGCTGCTGTGACATTTCTGTATCTGGGACTGACACAAAATACTGGGCAGCAAAGTTATACTGTTAAGAGTGACATTCCGAGTGGATTTGGCTCCTCCCGCTTTTTCCTTACAGAACCTTTGATATTACTGCTTATTCCTACATACAATCATTTTGCCTGGGCTCACCCAACAGCCTTTTTCATGATCAAAAGCACTCTAATGAGCCAAAGCTGCAGTAAAGGCTTTGAACTTCTGCATTTCCACCGTAAAGCACAGATCACTCTCTGCAGCTACTGGTCAGAGTCTCAGATTTGAAAATATTCTTCTAGCTTTATAAACCTTACATTAAGCCAAATATATCAGTCTGCTACAGGAACTCGTAGAGATATATTAGGAACAAGCTGCAGCCTGTAAGCACATCAGTGATCCTATATCCATTTTAGGTGTATGCAGGACAGCTGGGCACTCCTTCACAATGGTATCATTTTCTGACTCATCCAGGCATTTACCTGACATATAAAATAATATTGTAAAGGCAGAACTACCAACCCGCTAAAATACGTTAATTAGAGAAATACAAAAGTATGTTCAAAGAAACATTATATGCACATGGTAAGAACAGCTCAGCAGTCACCTCTGCATAAAGATTTTTGAGATGTGAAGAGGCTCCTATAGCTTCCTTCAAAAACAGCAAAGCTTTGCTTCTCCTTATGTTTAGTACGTGATGAGAAAATTCCCCCCAGTTGAGAGCCATGCATTATTTTAGTTTGATTCTATATAGGGACATGTCTGAAACACCCAGCTTGCTGCTCACAGAGGTCACAAAGTAAGAAGCCAGTAACCCAAGCCACCTGGCACGTACTTGTGGGACAGGTATTTACCGCCCTTGACCTACAATGTGCAAAATAACTTACACTGGCATGAAAAAGATGTACGTGTTACAAACTATGACTCACTGTTCATATTTATTAATACTCCCCAGAGCTTTCAGCACATCACGTTCTACACTCCTAACAGGCTATCTTATTTTTCACCTTGGGCCAAAGAGATAAAGCTTTAATGTAAAGTGTATCAGAGAAACAGATGCTTTGTTATTCTTCACAGATCAAGGAAATAATCTCAAAATTAATTTCAGCTTCTTGATAGGATTTTCCAAAGGGTTTAGCTAAACCTGTAACAGCAATTCACACAATTAAGTTTAAATCATTTGGTGAAAAGGACACAGAACTGAAACATTCCTTAAGATCACTCCCTGTGCTTGAACTTTCTTATAGCTTTTACCACACAGCTAAGTGCATCTTTGTGAATGCACAATGAATTCAGTTTTGGAGCACCACAATACCACAATCATGTTGTATTATATGGTAAGAATGCTCCCAACAAAGACCAGAGCTGATTTTGCACTGCTCACAGCGCTTCTCTTGTGCATTCTTTCACACATATCCACTATGAGACTGAGATGATCATGGATGACACCAAGTCCCAAGGTAGTTACAGGTTCCGTGTTTTTCTCCACAGAGCAGGAGGCAAGATGCTTCTTACTTCATGGATAACAGTCAAGAGGGAGTGGGAATGACAGTACTATTGAGCTCTGAATTTTCTCTGCATGTCAACAGAGATGTACAGTTCTCTAAATCTTAGAGAAGTTATCTGAGAAGACACATTTATTTAGTGCCTCTGGGTTCTTTCATCTTTTCAGAATGTTCCTGGGCTGCAGGATAAAGGTGTTTTTATTTTTTTGTTTGTTCATCAGTGTTACAGATGGTAAAGGCAGATAGACAGCAATTCCCTAAAATTTCAAACTGAATAGAAAGGCTCACATTGACTTTGGCGAGCGATGGAGTAGCTGTATCGTAATTCTGATAACAAATAGTCACAATGCTGAGCCATCCAAAATTCAGCCCCTTCACTCTCACCCCTGCAGGTGTTAAGGAGGGTTATGAACATAGTGGGGAAAAAAGCAGCAATATATACTCCCAGGAAACTCTGCATGTTGAAATAAGACAAGAATTGGTATTCTTCAGAAAACTGTATATTAAGAGAGAAGTATTCTGAGGTTTATTATGCTGATCTTGCTTACTAACTGAAATTAATTTCTTTTAAACAGTAATTGCTTTACTTAATTATATAGTGTGAGAAGGGAGGATAGAACTTTTTCAGATAAGTTAATTAGGACTATTAATGCCGAGTGCTCAAGAGAGATGCAATGAATCATCTAAAACTGTTGAATCGTCTGGAAAAGGTATAGATGCTCCTTTACCAGAATAAAATATCCCTACATTGCTGCAACTTAAAACTTCTTGGTTTTACTTTTGCAAAGAGCTTCTGCAAAGGGATATAAAGTGCTTGAAGATATGTATGTGCTATCAGACCTTGAGTGGATTGTCAGAATTCTTTGGTTTTCCTTATGTAGCCAAGTCCCTAGTGTCGAAAATACACTTTCCCCCGTATTCATAACAAGATGCTTATCTTCATTAAAAAAACCAAAACAAAACACAAATAAACAAACTAAAAAACTAGATTTGTTTGCCAATTTATACATGAAGGCAGAAAAATTAGGAAAATCTGTTTCTCAGTGCTTTTTCTCATGTACTGTAGTCCAAGCTCCTCACTTCATAAACCTACTGATAAAATAGTTGCTCTGCGACACAGTAATACGGGAAACCTCGACAGCATGGGATCAAACCACCTGGGTAGTATCAGTATTCCCTGTTACAGCAAGGTTAACATTCAAGCTAAGAGATGCAAGACAGTCTTCAAACCAGAGGACTCAAAACATTGCAGCTCTGACTCATTTTGCACAGGAAAGCCAATCCATTAAGGCAAGTATTACAGTAGGACACTCCAGTAGCTGAGCAGGTCAGATTGGCTGGTCAAAGGCATTTCTCCTTAGCAAAGTACCAAAGATCAGGTGTGGTTTAGAGCAGCTGCTCTGGTGTCTGACAGCAATACTTGGTTCTCTGAGACTCCATGCATTAGAACTGCTGAGTGCCACAGCCCTGAGATAATCACAGTTGCTTCAGTCCTAGTGTTTCCCCTCAAGCTCTGCTGACTGTTGCCAATCCGTGCTGCACTGCAGATACCAAAGACCAGGATTTGTTCTGTAATGGCAATGTGGGTATTGGGTATATTTTGGGGGCAACTGGACAATTTAATGATTCATCCAGACCTTAATCCCGATTGCCAGACAAATGCACAATAGGGTAAGTACCATTACATTCACTGTTCAGCAAATTCATTACTTACTGAGATAATCAAAGATGTTACCGTGTTACCTACCCTCTAGGAAGTCCACCTTCCGAAGCCCCTCGGTTGAGACTCAATTTATGCATCTCAGCCATTTCCCTCAGGGTCTCTGCCGAGTAAAGGCCAATGGGGTTGTTATACTGCCTCGCAGGGCTCAGCTGGTGCCCAGGGCTAGTGCCACCAGCCAGAGCAGGGCTGGCTTTGGAACCTAGAGGGCTCTTGGCAGGTGAAATGTCAGGAGTCACACACTGAGAGGACATGGAAGATCTAACTGTGGTAGTCTTTGAGTAGGAAGAGCTATTTGAAAAGCTGATCTCTTGCTGGTTGAGGTAGCCTGAAAAGGTTCCATTGGTTGCTAAAACACTACCCATAGGCCCAGTCGCCGTGTTAGTTAGAGGGCTGAAGGTTGTTCTGTTGCCATTCATTTCCCAAGCAGGTTCCTGTAGCAGCAAACATGCAGGCCAAGAAAACAAAAGAAAAAGAAAAGAGCAATCATAGAACACATGCAAAAATAACGTATCTGCAATTAATGCTTTAAACATATTCATAAACTAGCAATAAATAGATTGGGGCCAAAGCATTCAAACTTTCAGGGAAGATTTTCAACAAAGAAATGCATTGTTTCAAAATAAGGGAAGCAAAACAAACTCAGGCATTTTTTTACTCGGTTTTAGTTGAAATCAACAAATAAAGCTTAACATTAAGAGAGCATTTGCTACTAGTCAACCTCACAGCAATGATTTTATATTAAGGCAACACTGTCCATTAATTTCTAGGATAATTAGGAATCCTTAAAACAATGTCTTGAAGTCAGAATAATTTTAGGTAACATACAAAAGTCAATGCCATTCTCATAAAGACATAATGATTCTAGACCACACCATTCGGTTTTCTGAGTGCACTTGAAGTTATGCATAGCTTTCCTGGGCTCTGGTTCACGCTGATCAGGCCATGCAGCAGGGTTAGAAGAGACACCAACAGGACTTGCTTGAGCAGCTACTGCTCCACAGAGAGGAGGCTCCTATGCTGATCGTTCCTGCATAATTTCCACTTGAGGGAGAGTGTGCTTGATTGTGCAGGTGTGTGTATGATCCTACAGTCCTGTCACAGATAATATTCCTAACTGGGACAGCAGCATATACTGTCTTAGTCAAAGGAATCTCTCCTACAATACCTATACCCATAGGAGTCTGCGCTGGTGCCCAAATTCAAAACAATGTACCAAAAACTCATTCTGGAAAAACACAGTCCAACACTTCAGTTTCATTGAAGATTCACTATTAAAGGGCCTTAATGAAACCAAAATAAGAGTTGATAATAAAAAAGAAAAATGTTCACAGTTAAGAGGCCCAGCAACGCTGGCTACCTGCTGCAGTCCAGCTCAGGGGACAGGGACAGGCAGGGGACATCATCCTGAAGAAGGAATGGAGCCCACAATCTGGCCACAATGAAAGCCAGTTCAAGAGCAGGTGGTGCACTGCAGTGACATTTCGCCTCATTCAGTAGCAATTCAATCATCATTTTTGACACCTTGCACTCATCTCCCCCACAACCTTGCACGAAATATAGGCCTGAGTATAATTCTATACTTCTGCTAGTACTGGTTATCATTAATGTAATTTACTAATTTTGATGCTAAGGTTCACTAGAAAAGTAAATATTTATATTGCCCTCTTGGATTTTTCTATACTGCATATGTAAGTTTAGGGGACATATGTTTGAAAAAAAAAATCAAGATAATATGGCCTGATTTATTAAAAATTAGTGAAAAAACCCTACAGGTCTAGGGATATAATTAATCATAGCATTAAACACATTTAAGACATTTTGAATCAAAAATGTAAGGCAGATAAAATGAACTGAGATAATTTTTCTTAGTGATAAACAGGAAGAGATTTTAGCTGGCATTAATAGCTGCCCGAGGCTGTAGAAACAGATAATCCTAAAAGCATTTTTCAGACTGTGCCTTTTAAAATAAATACATTTGCAATACATACTTCAGTCATTGTACCCTGACACTGAAAACAGCAAACAGTATTCCCCTTCAGTGGCCTATTGAAAGCTTCCAGATATGATTAAATAAACAGCAAACAGGGGTTCTCTCTTAATGTGTTCAAAAAGAGGCACAAACATACTAGGCCGTACTCAAAAATTAAGTCATCACTTGGGTAAACCATTTTAACATGCCAGCAGAGAGGGAGAAAACAATTATTAAATAAAAAGTAAACATAAAGGTAATGGAGAAGAAAATGGATATGCCAGAGTTATATTTGTTTGTTACCCTGAAAACTCTGTGGCTTTTAGTTAACTGTGGGTTTCTTCTTACACCCCAAAATAAATGGACATGCAAGGAGAGCTGATCATAAAGTATCAGTTTCAACTGCTAATGAGAGAAATGCCACCTATTTCCTTAACGCTAGTGAATTTTCTGTTGGTGTTACTGGACAGTAGAAACAGGCAAAGGGGAAATTATAGGATAGCCATAAAAAATGCTGGCTGATGATTTTCCTCCCTTTTGACACAAATGGAGCTCTGGTTTTGCTCCTCAATCAATTTCTAGCTAGAATACCAGCATACTGGTAACTCAGCACTAGAATTCTTAAGAACACAGCAGTGCCAGGTTAGCAAT
Source organism: Origma solitaria (assembly GCA_013397895.1). Taxonomy (NCBI): domain Eukaryota; kingdom Metazoa; phylum Chordata; class Aves; order Passeriformes; family Acanthizidae; genus Origma; species Origma solitaria. The sequence continues at coordinate 2,609,090 of VZRL01005376.1, read as the reverse complement.
CTCCATCTTGAGTTCATACTTTTGATAGCTTTAAGGTTGTTGTTTTCCCTGTGTTGGGGGGGGAAATGGATGAAACAGGAGATGTCTAAGGGAACAGCTGTATTACCTCTGAAGAATTCCTGCCCAGTCATCAGCATATTTAGCTTTCCTTTTGTGACTGACAAAAAAAAAAAAATCTCTGATTCAGTTTATTCCTGGAAGAATATTGTAGATTTTTCTTTTTCTTAAGTTCAGTGTCGAAACCAGATCAATGCAGAATTTCTGAAACCAGTTCTGACTGTGAAGGGCAAACGTCTAATACTGAGTAGCAGCACTGAGCTTTCAGCACTGCATCGCATGAAATGCAGCCAACAGTAACAAACGTTCCCGTTCCCCATCTCTCATCCCATTCTGTTTCAGAGGCTGGGAAAGCGAGCTGACATTTCCAACTCTGGGAGTCTGATGCTACCCCTCCAGCCGACCAGAAGAGGAGGCTCTGACACTGAACAATGGGCTTCCCTCCAGGAAGATGCTGGGATCATGCAGCAATCCCTCACTGCGGGAGGAAAACTGCATAATATCAGGGAATGAGCTTAAAACTGATACACATGGAGGAGTCTCAAACCTTTTGAAATAGAACAAAGCTAAGAATCAGCTCAATTTCCATTCTGAAATATTATTATTATTAGTTTATAAAAATCCAGTTTCTATGAAAGGAAAATGTTCCTTCTTATGTGTCAGGGAAGTGAGAAACAAATTTATATTGGGAGACACAGTACCAAGTTTTGCAGGTCCTCTCCCTATGACAGCTCATTTTCTATTTATCTACTGCTGTGACCCTACAGTCATCCCTTGCACTTCTGGGAGAACAATTTTAACAGTATACTAGTGAATTTGACCACCCAACATGCCCAAGAAGCAGTTGTCACTCTAAACTTTTTAGAGAAAAAGGGAAATGGAGGCACCATGGCACTGAATGCCTCTGCTCAAAGACAGGATCATGCTTTTGGCTGAGCCAGCTTTTCCATCCTATACTCTACTTAAAAAGTCTATCATCTCCATCTATTTTCTCTTAATACACAAGCTCCCAAATTTGGCAGGAGACAAATCTTAAGTCCAACAGGACCTCACTGGGACTCCAAAATAAGTGTGTTCAGCAGTGGTTCATAAAAAGCACAACACATATTGTTGTTATTAACAAGGCTGTCAACACCTTCATGCAAAGGGGCAAATGCTAGAGCTATGCTTAGCCCTACAGCTACAGCTTTGAACTCCACAGAGCTGAATCTTCACCTGTGTTGTGTCCCCTCTGAAGAGCTGCAGGAACTCACTGACTGATTGATGGCTTAGTTTAAATCCTTGGACTCACGCTTACTCTCATTGTTATTTGAATCCTTTCACCATTAGCTATGCCTTTTTTTCCAGCTATGCCCCACCTGTGCAAAAGACTTGATCAAAAAGATTTGACTAAACTAAATGAAAATTGTTTCCAGTTTGAGATTAATGTCAGATAAAGATATGGTGAAACTGAAAATCAACCAAACCTTATTACCAGTAACAGCCCTACATACATATGGTTGCAGAACCTGCATTGTCTATAACATTGATCAGCTTTGTGAAACAATATTTGATCTTTGTGAAAAAAATAAAATGCTTCTTTCCCTAAAACAAGCAAACAAACAAACAGCAAAAGAAGAAATGCATGCTTGAAAATTAGTGGAAGCTGCAATCAGATCAGCAATAATGTACAAGAGGACTATTTATGGTTTTAACCAAACACTGAAGTTGCACATGCAGATTGTTTAGCTAATCATGCCTTAACCTTAACGAGAAAAGGGTGAGGAAAACTTTTCTTGACGTGTGAGGATGACACTGTCACGACTGTCTTGTAATGTAGTTTTTTGCTGATTTTTAAAAAAATACAATCAAATTCATTTAATGAGAAACATCAGTCTAAACACTGTCAAACAGATGTGTGGAGGTGACTTCTACCTGTGTGTCACAGAATTCATTTCTGCAGTGATACTGTTACTAGAACTAATAAAAGGACAAGCCAAGAAACCTTGATTTTAAAGTGTATTCACTGTAACATACCGTACTGCAACATCAGCATTACGCTGTTTCTACCAGTAGAGTATTATTCTGGATTTTGAGACTTCTCTGAGGGTTCAATGCCTTCTTTCCCTTCCAAACCATCCCCAGAAAAGAATTCTTCTTCATGTAAAACTTACTGTTGTCTACTAGAGTAGACAAGTGACACAAATGTCACTCCTTGACCTACAAAGGGCCCCTGCTCCAGCATGTTCCTGGCTAGCTCTTCCCCACAGGTGAAAGACCCTACAGCTAAGATCTTCCTGAATACTGCTAGATACCCTGTTTCCCACCATATCTTCCCTGGATGCCACCCTTTTCCTCCAGAAAGATTCCAGTAGCTCTCTTTTCCAGCTGCTGGTACTGCCTGTAGCCTGTTCAGAAAAGGCTGCTTCCAGCAGCTCCTATAAACCTCCCCTAAGCACCGTGCACAGAATTCTCAAATGTGGGGCAGCAAGCTCCTGAAAATGGGTTGAGTCCTTTGATCCTCATCTCTCTCTGACAGGCTGGAATAGGAAATCTAAAGTGTCTTCATGCCTTTCACACCAAGGGCTCTTTTATGGCCTTCAAGAAAACCCTGCAGTGTGTAAAGTTAACTTTTCCATACAGTAGATAGTTATGGGAGAAAAGTGTTTTCTGTGGTAAACAGCTTTGAAGACCTATGGCAGTAATTTTAAAACTGACACTTGCCAATGAAGAAATGCACCTAAAAGAGTGACAAAAACCTAATCTATAAAAGCTCTATGTATCTATGGAGGAAGAAGACAAAATTTCCATACCTGTGTAGGTGCTATAGAGTCCCCAAAGGTAGGTGTCAATCTTGTGTTGGTGAATAACCCTGAAGAGACATATCTACTTGCTGCCTTGAACACTAACAGCATTCTGTGTGCATCTTGAGGGAAAATGAGTCCTCCTTCCCCTTGCTGCCCCTATTACTTTGCTGGTGCAGTTAAACGCCAGTTTAACCAAAAGAACCATTCATCGCTTTTCTTCTAGGAATTTCAGAGTACTGTTGGGTGACTCTTCCCATAATTTTCTCCAAGCTAACTTTTACGAAATCATGATATAAGCAGAAACAACTCTGAGCAAGATAAATTCTTAATTTCATCTTCCCTTGCCAAAAAGCTTACAAGATCCTGTCTGAAATAACATTATTTCTCTCTCAAGTAATAAATGGCCAGTCAGGTTAATTTAAAATTTCACAAAATAAAATTGGATCAAATTACTCCCCCCAGGTGCATTCTCATCTGTTACTTTGAATCTATTTTCAATGGTTTCAAGGATGATGTTACCATCTGTGCTCTGAATTTGGAAAGCATAGTGTTTATAAAAATTACTTAAAATTGATCTGTGGAAGTTGGAACTGTCAAAAACAGTAGAACATCATCTAATTCCCCACGTATTTTGATCTTCAGTGTTTTTTATTTATATGCGTGCTGGGGATGAAACTGGCATTGACAGAAGGGATAAGTTGCAGCAATGGAAACTTTACCTCCTGTCCATTTATCTGATCAAACGCATCAGCAATACAAATGTCCTACCCAGTGCCTGGGCCTAAGGAAATACACACTATCTTTCAGGTACCCTTGCTCCTTGGTGTCTCCAAAGATATAGAAGATGAGTTGCCAGGTACAGCCAGCATTTATTTTAAAATGAACATTTATTTTATGAAAGATGATGAGCTTTGACAACAGAAACCAAGCCATCCATTTCCTCTGTCACTTGCTGTTATTCATTAAATTGCCTTATCCTCTTTATTTTTTATTTTCAGGTTTTCTGAATCCTATGATAAGAACACTATATGATGTAAGCTTTCAAATGCCCTCATGTCCTCTTTTCAAATCAGTGTCATTTCAGCTGCAGTCAGGATTTGGATAGACTGAGGCATAGTCTAATGGTTTCCCCAATAATCTACGAAAGCAAATGCATATTTTGAGAAGCTTTAGTGAGTTCTTGTAGCCTAGATGAAAACAACCTGCTCAGAAATGGTTCGATGAAATCACATCAGAGGATAGCTGGATGCTTTGGTCCTGCTAAACAGAAATTAGCAAAACACAGAACACTAATACATTTCATTGCAGCAGTTTTGCTGCCTGTGTATTCATTCAACATTTAATTATTTGGGGCAGGCAAGACCTATTTCCTGTAGCAGGTATTTACCTTCACTGCAGTAGATAAAAATGGTATTCACTCTGGCTGAGGAGAAATGTGTCACTTACCTTCTGATGGGGAATTACAGCCCTGGGAGAGTCAATTCTGGGAGCTGTGGTTGAAACTGGCACTGGACGTTTAGATCTGGAGATCAAAAGAAAAAAAAAACCACAAGGAAAAGAGATGTGCAATCTGGATTCCTATTTTTCAGCTCTAATTTCATTCTAAAAAGCTGCTGCATCAGGACTGAAAGTTAAGCATAGCCTAGACTTTTTCTATCAATCATCAGGCTTTTCCTACATACTCATTTAGAAAGGAATTAAATGAGAGAAAAAGTTTGAGAAAATTTCTCTGAATAATGAAAATCCACCAGTTATGGAAGCAACCTCTGACTTGGGAGATCATCTGTTTCCTAATACTTGTGACAAACTGCATTTTCAAAGACAAAAGTCAGCCACAACTAGATAAATTCAAGTTTGGGCAGCACTCTGGAAAAAGGGACTCAGGTGTTTTAAAATGCAGAGGCTAAACTTTGATGCTGAGGCATCTCGAGGTCAACTCCTCAAAAGATTATTATTGCATAGCTTACACTGTAAAACCGCAACAGGAATTTCTTCAACCTCTCTTCAGGAAGAAACATGAGCTTCATTTCAGACAACTGAGTTTCACAATGAGCAGAACACTACTGAATTAGCCACTCCAAGTGCCTTTCACCTGTATTTGACAAATATATGTCCTTGATCATTTAAAAAGCCCCAAACAAGCTCCACTAAAATGCTTTCAAAACATACAGTTTGCCATTTCACCGGTAAACAACAAAGAAAGCACAGTGGCAAATGTCAACTGAAGCACTTCTACGATGCTCAGGTAAGTGAAGATGTAATTGTGGGAGGTGTTGTGGGAATCTGCATAGAGCTGAATGTTCCACTGAAATCGTTACAGTACCCATGGGATCACCAGAGAAAATGAAATGAAAAATAAAAATAGTCAAAAGAATCAGAATTATACAAGTAATATCCCATTTCCAACCTACAGATCAGGATTATGCCAGAAATTCTAATCTTTAAAAAGTACATTTCAAAATTAGGACAGGTAAAAAAATGAAATAAAAATACTTAAAAGCTTACAAATCAAGTAGAAGCAACTAAGACATTTGGAATTGTTTGCTTTAAACAGGAGAGGAATACAGGAAGACATTACAGAGGCTTAGAAAATAATGAACGATAGAAAAAGGGAAATAAAACTACACTTGCGGACATTGAATGAAATTGAAAAGACAACACATATAAAATTGATAAAGGCAAACATCTTTTTCTAGAGAACTTGATTAACCTGAGCTGATCGTTACAAGATATCATTGAGAGTTTGAGAAGAGCAGAGTATCAGAAAGGATCAAACAAGTGAAACAAAACCCCCAAGAGCTGATTTAGACTGAGTGTAGTAAGTAAACATACAGACTCTCATTTTTTCATGGCACAGTTTAAAAGACCTTCTGTGTTAGGTTCATTATTTCCTTACTGAGGGCTGTGCTGCACTTTCCTCTGAAATACTTACCAGGGGCATCTATCAGAGAGGGAAAGCTGAGCTAAACAGGAACAGGGCTCATCCCCAGTGGCAATCTCTGCATTAATACCCAGCTTCACACTGAGCTCTGGGTTTAGCTTTAGCTGCCACACACAACATTTTTTCCATAAGTAGTGGGCATACCAAAAAAAAAAGACCACCTAGGAAAAAGGAGTAATCTTTACAGCAACTGGAAGATTTACACTTCGAAGATATGGAAATTTTGCTACACAGAGAGCTGAAAATGAAGCTGATGTAATAGATGCCTACCCCACAACCAAGTACTATGAAAATGAACACAGTCTGAGAAGATAATGAAAACTGGCATTTTGTTAAACAATGTGTAATTAACCTGTGAAATTCACCGATGAAGTATTCCTGAAACAACAGGCTAGAAAATTGTAATTCATATTCACGGTTGAAATGTATCACAATATATTCCCTAAGACATAATTATCTGAGAAATAGGTACTTTCAAGTTCCAAGAACAAGAGCTGCTCACTAACTGCCTAAAACAAACTTTCCTTGGACAAGTCATCTTCCTTCAGGAATGAACGCCGTACTCTTCCTCCAACCACTTCAGCTTAAAAAGAGAAACAATAAATCGTATTTATGAGACATGCACATGTATCATGAAAGACAGCAAAAAGAGAAAAAAACCAGCTGCAGCTCATAACACACAGTAGCTGAAAACTGACAGTGACAGTTTATGAACACACGAAGATTTAGGGGAAGATTCTGCTCCTCTTTCCATTACTGTAATTTCCGAGTACACGCAGTTATTTCTGTGAAGTGACATTGGTGGACCTGGGCATACCAAGTTAGGTGTCCCCCTGCTCTGCTCACTGATGATGAATTTTAGTGCCAGAGCAGCTCAGCACTGTAATTGTGGTGTGCCATGTACAGAGGTGCAGCAAACAACCACACACTGCATGTTTGATGCTTAACTGGAAAGCAGTTGCATTGCAGCACAGGCATTTATTTACCAGACTGTTCCACCACTTCTGATGTTTATTGTGTGTTTAGTTTTCCTCTCTCATTATCTGACCACAGAAGATGATGCAAAAAACTTGCATTTCTTCCACATTACTGATAAACTACATCTATCATTCACAATGCTAGCCAAGATTAGTATTTGACACCAATGTGGAAGTTTCAAGATGTTACTTGAAAACAACGATGTTCCTACACAACTCTGACTTGGATGTTTATAGCTTTGATATTTAAAAACAGAATAATGAGGCTTGCTAGATCTAGCAGAGGCTTGCACCAGAGAAAAGGGCAGAAGAGGTGAAATCAATTTGTGGAATGAAAGTGTATAAACTTGCAGAATAAAGTGGTTATTTACATAAGAGTCATTACTCCTCCGGGAAAAACATCTGCAAGTTCAGAACATTTTTTTTTTCCCCTCCCTCTTTCGCAAGACAGATCAAATCCTGCAGCAACAGAAGTTTGCTCTTCAAGTGATGATGGTGCTGTAGCAAACATATGTGTCCAGGTTTACATTTTAATCCATTGATTGCACGATGATTTTATTTCAAACACTTGAAGGTATACCTGCTCAGTAGGGCTAGGAGAAGGATGAAAGCCCAGATTTCACAGATAATTGTGTTAGTTTTAGATTTGATGTTCAATTTTTCCATCAAGATTCTTTTTCTTAGGCAATTAATTTGATTTCAACTTTTAGACATTTTCTTCTACATTTTCCAAATTAAAAATGGAAACAAAAACCTCATTTCAGAATGAAAACTTAGAACAGTTCTAATAATGACCAAATACATCATTCTGGTTTTTTCCTTTCCACAGACTCACCTCTCCTCTCCCTCAACACTGGTTCTCTTTCTTTATGAAGTTCAAAACCAAGATGGATGTAGTTTTGCAAAGCAGTTCAATTTTGATAGCACTGCTGAAATGACTGCCAGAATTTCCACTTGTTCCCACCTACCTAAATATATCTTTAATTGAAGGGCACTTGACTTCAATCCTGATATTTTTGTACTCACAACAAAGGTTCATTAGGAGTCAACTTCACTGAGGAGCTGCCTGCCTAAGGAAGGGCTGCAAAGGAGTTCTGTGATGCACTATCAGTTTAAATTGCATCCTCAGGGGAGCACAATATTGCTCTTGCAGAGAGGTGACATGATCTAAGAGATAATAGCTCTTTTTCATCTTCATGGGTTTTTTTTCTATTTCATATCTTCACCAGTCAGTGTCTGTCTTTTCTAATTCTCAGGAAAACTAAACTCAACATTTCTTTCTTACAGGATGCTTTTTTCATTTGTCATTTTATGACATATGAACACTTATTTACAACTTGTTGGATATATTAATAATTGTAATCCACTATTTCAACTGCTAGAAAATGAAAAGGCATCAAGTGCATGGAGAGGTAATAAAACAGATTAGATTAGGGTTAGAAATGCTTAGAAAACACTTTACATACTTTAGCTACTACCTGGCTGGAATCACTCTGGAGTGGAGCAGGTGAGCACACAGAAAGCAAAACAGAGCATGTAGAATTGGGCTTCTAATACATATCTGTTTTAATCCATTAATATTCCTGACAATTTGGTGGGGATGGTGATGGGAGTGTGGGGAAGAGACGTAAAAAGGACTGGCTAAGTTTTACTCACGCTTATCGATTTGATTTTAGTAAGTGCTAGGGTAGTAATGTGCCAGTTAAATCTTCAGCTAACCACTGAATTCGGCAGCCAAGCAGAAGCTGCTTCTTGTTCCTAAGTCTTGCACAGAAATCTTGAGCCTCATGAAGCCCTGCCTGGCACATCAGCCACCACACTTAGTGACTCCAATGAGAATCACAAAGACAAAGCCCTGAACACTTCACAGCACTTAAATACAACTGCAATCACTCTGGGCCTAGGATCAGACCTACTTTCCCTCTCTCAGGCTATCATCTGTGCCCGCAATAAAATTGAAAAATACTTCCATCAGCACTTCTGCTGTCTATATATCAGTGGCAAATGCAAATATTAGCATTTGGCTGGGTGACTGATTTGTTAATTATTTCCCTGCGTTATGCTGCACTCAGATTGCAAGTTGGGCAATTACATTTTCCAGACCTAACGTTCATGCCCACAGCAACATAAAGACAAAAGCTTCTTATGGATAGAGGGCATCAACCTCAAAGGGAGCAGCTATCCAATAAAAAAAGCTGTTTGGAAGCATGTAATACCCATTTTCCCTCAGAAGGAATCTGAGTCAGAGGCAACCACAAGCATTAAGGAATAGAGAGGGAAATAGGAATAGAAAGGGAAAATAAAAGGGAAGAGGCCTTGGAGACTTTTGTGAAAGGGAGGAAAGAAAGGAAACTGAAGCCAGTATGTGAAAAGATGACATTTTTGCAAAGACTCTTCTGATCTCTCTTTGACCCCTTCTACTTCTCTGGCACATGCACAGTACCTGCTGCATCTTCCTAACTCTTACCCTCTCCCCTGCTATGGAAAATTCCTCTTTTCCTGAACTGCCCCCAATCTGCCCTCCAGCTTGTTCCCTCCTGAACGGAGCCACTGGCTGTCAATGCCTCCATCTGCTCTTAACTGGCTCTAAAACTCCTCCATGCCAGCAGCTTCCATGGGCAAACAGGGGGGCTCTGCCAGTACCCCTGCAGCTCTGCCCTGAGGGTGACAGTCACCCACAGAGTATCAAGGATGAATGCTGAGCGCCTGCCGGGTGCTCACCCAATACACACAGCAAGCCCCACACTTTACCTCCAAGGAGCATGGGCACCTTTACTCAGGCAGATTATTTCTCTTTCTGTCTCCTTCTTCCTGTCTTTGCACTGTTTTTAAACCATTTCCAAAAATTTCCTCTTCTTATCACTACTGTAAATGGTAACGCATAAAGCAATGTGAGTTCCTACCATGGCAATTTCATTTATGCTGTCATGGTTGACTTTGTATGTAGATGTGTACTGCCATTAACACTGTTGAAGAAATACATTAATTTATATCAAATGTATACACGGCCCAGTGCAGACAAGCCCACAGTTCTCTCAAAACACTCAGAAATATATAAATAGGTACTGTTTATAAATAGAAAGCCACTACTCTCACCAATAATAAATTGGCTAACTGCAGAATTTGATTGCCTAGCTATACATAATGTCGGTTCAGAATCAAAAACAGGAGGCTGAAATGCAATCAAATTTATCAGAGAGGGATCAAGGCTTAATGGTATAAAATTTCAGATATAGAGTCTCTCTCTTGAAATGTTAAAGTTTGGCATAATTATTTATTATTAATGATTTAATTATAAGATTGATGATTTATAATTACTAAGAGATGCTAAAAATCAATTTAGGATAAACATATAAATAATAAAAAGATTTGTTAGTTTAAGAAGATCAGAAAAAATGTTTGGGTTATGAAAGGGTATAATAGTGTGAGGCAAGGAATTAGCAATAATTAATAAAGATCAGAAGAGGCACTGAATAAAGATTCAGTTCTTGAATGTAGCCTATCATACCCTGTTCTCAAGAAGTGATGCAACTCTCCCCAGTAAACACAATAATGGTTGTGAAGAATTTAGTATTAAATATTTAAGTAAGTTCTTCAGCTGAAAAATATCTGAAGTGAACCAAAATTATTTCCTCTGTTTACTCTTCACCTCCCATGCAAATAGTGCACCTGAGACTTAGACTATCCCCATTCCAGTATCATCAGGTTTTCCTGCAGTCCTGCAACTCTTGGCTTCTTAACAGCTTCCTTATGGGTGAAAGTCATACAGGTGCAGATTTCAGAGCAGCAATAGAGACTAATGTAGAGTATAGTCCCAAACAGCCAGCTCCAGAATCAGGAAATCACATCCAAACTTCAATGATACAATGATTCTCAAAATAGCAACACAAGGCTTTGCAACTGCCTTATGTTCAATCAGAGGCGTTCAAATGTTGTCCAAATCCAAACAGATTTCTGGCCTTACACAGGAAAAGTCTGGTTTTCCCCTACCACTGAACATTTTCTAAAAGCAAAAACCTAACTCAGGATACTTCAAGCATCCTGACCACATTAGTTTCCTGAAGCTATTAACGAAAGTATAATATTTACTTAGTTGATTTTCCTGTAACTCGTCTTTGTTGGGATGTGGACTTTACAGTGTCATATGGCTTTTAGAGCACTTCTAATGGGCTTATATGAGAAATAAAAATTAATGAACATGGATAATTAGACCTTAACTACAGTCTACCTCATTTAGGCCTTCACTTTCTGTTTCCAAGCTAAAACACTTCAGTGAACTTTCCATTAAAAGCTGTATCTGAGAGACTTTGACTGAAAACATAATTGCATATCTTAAGACTAAGTGGATAAAGTCAACCAGGACTTGTTAAAAGAATTTGTCTCCTTTGGAGGTATTTGAGTGCTGTTTGGGGTTGTCATTACGTTGCTGCAGTAACGCCCCAGGCGCAGCCTGGGCCCAGTGCTCAGCACTACTGTGCTGCAGCAGCCACCAGGCAGGGACAGCACAGACACCAAGAGCTGCCCAACAGCCAGGCAAAAAACACTTTGGTGTATCACTGCAAGAAACAATGGGCCACCAATAATTAAGAATATGCGGGAGAAAAAGACAAAAAAATTAGGCCAGACAGCTTTCAGAGGAGTTAGTGGGTGAGACACACCACAGTAAAAGGGATCCAAAGGAAACCCAAAACCTCACAGGCACAAAGAACGTTTACAAGACTGATCTAGTAAAGCCTTAGTGTTTTACCTGATTGAGCAATTCCTCATTCCACTTCTTAAAAATACTTTGCCATCCATTCCAATTAGCTTTAAGTGTGTAATTTACATTTTTCCATGACCATGCTTAAGCTAATCAGCATTAAGAAGAAAACGTGGTCCCAGCCTGAATACACTGCGAGCTTACTGTCTATTGTAACATTTTGGCTAATGCAGAATGCAACCAGGAGCTGTTTGTCTGAAAGAATACAACTGCCGTGTATATTTACTAAGCTGTGTAACCCCACTGACTTCAGTGAGATGGGTCCCTGGTACCCATCTTGACCTTTCCATGGTGAGTGAAATAGAATATGTGAAAGAATTCACATGGAGATTATCTTTAGGGAATCTAGAAAATATTTCTCACATAAAACGAGGAGTTTCAACCTCACCTCTAAGCTGGTATTTGGGGGGAAAAAAAGTGATGTGCACTCTGAGAACAGTTCTAATCCCTAAGTAGAATCTTGTTGCAATGAAAACTTCACTGCCCTTTAAAGCCTTGGCATATATCCACAGTTTCCAGGCTCTTTTCTAAAACTAACAAGGACACTTTATGCAGTGAGTGTAAATAGCAGTCCACTCAATTAAACTGCTCATGTAAGGCATATATTTGTATTTATTGGAGTGACTGACACTGACACTTTATTTCATTTTCCATGGAAATAGCTGCTCATTAATTTCACCAGCATTAAATGTTACTACTCAAAGACAGTAACTCACAGATCTGTCCAAATGATAGCCTGACATCTGTAAACAAATCATACTGTCCTCTCATACCTACAGACAGAGACAACTGGGCGCACAATGGGAGTGACCTCTATCTCACATGGAGTGAGGGAGCACCATCTCTCTCAGTAATACAATGTAGTTTCCTTAACCCAGTAGTGGGATGTGTCTTAACGTTTTAAGCAGACAGAATCACCAGAAGGAAGGAAGAAACCTTGGCTATTGGTGGCAGATGACTCTCAGAAGTTCTAGAGTCACATGTCTAAGTAAAATAAACTAACTAGTATGACATGTCATATCCACCATTTGTGTTCTTTTTTCTACTAATCTGCTTAACATTTTGAATAGTCCAACTAGTTCAGACCATGCTTTCATCAGTACTGTATATATAGTTCCAATTTACCCTGAACTGGGACAGATACCATCTTCTAACTCTTCTGAGCATAAATACAGCCCTACTCTGATTCTCATTTAAATGTGCCCATTAGCAGACCTAAAGCACACACAGAATTGGTTACTACTCACAGCTTCAGACAAAAGAAAGCAGTTTACAATAACCACTCAGTTCCCCTTGCTTGCAGTTTGCTGTCACCACATGCTTTATTTATAGTAGGCCTGAAATAAATACTGCAGGATCAGCCATCTTTTGGTGCTGCACAAAAAAGGAAATCTATTAAATATTTACTGTAAGGCTCTCATAGCCTTGCCTCTGACACTTTCAGTAGAGATAAGAATTATTTAGCTCATGACTTTCCAGCAAAAGACAGTCAACTGTGACTGTCTGGAAGTGAAGGGTAGCACCACTGGCATGCCCTGGGAAGGGGAAGTTTGTCAATGTGCACCAGGCACAGAAGTCTCCACCTCCTCGGCTCCTCTCCAGCAGCACAGAGTGACGCCAAAGCGGAGCCTTAGAGTGACACAGGAATGTTTGTGCCAGCAGAATGAGGCACACTCATGTTACAGCACTTTCCAAAACTAAGCCAGCACATTTGGTGAATCCTTTCCAAGGAGGCTAATCAGATTACTTGAGTTAAGATCAAATGAATGTTGTGGATGCTCCAGTGAAACGTTGACAAATAACGCTGCTCTCTTGTGCATTCCACTTACTCTGCATTTAAAAAATAAACCCATTTGTATGAAATAAAAATAGACTTTGCATGCATTTTGTTTTTCACTGTGAACTGAATACTGCAGGACCCAATGTTTATGGCCTAATATCTATGGGACAGACAGTTAAAGATGAACTTTGACTGGCCTAGAATTAAAATGCCTGAGGGCAGCTGTGTAGCTCAAGTAACTGATTAGAAACTGATACTGAAAAATGACTGAGAACTGAACTCCAGGAGGTCACCATAAGACTAAAAGCAAAGCAATGTCTTTTTCCACCCCAACCCAGGCCATTATAGAGTATGATCATAGCCCTCCCTAGCATGGTCCAGCAGAACCAGCACCAATCCCACCTCAGTACACCTAAGGCAATGCAGGTTTCTAAGGAATAGGCTGCACCTGTAGAGGTATATAATGCTTTAGAATATCAGCCTGCTTTGCCTGAGTGCCTCATGGAGTTCTGCTGAGTAACAGTGCACAGTGCCAAAAACAATTTCCTTCACCGCTTGCTCCTGATCTCTTTTCTTCAGAAAAAAAAAAAAAAAAATCACTTCCTAGATGCACTTTGTCCTCTAACCTTAAGGAAGCAGTGCTAGTCTGGAGGGTCCCAGGCATTCCCACATCACTGGGTCGCAGGTCCCTTCCTCCAGGCATGGTCGAAACACTTCAACTCCCTGGCACTTGCCTGTCTGCATTCGTTAGCTTCCCAAAAGCAGCAAAGGAAGGCACACTGCAGGCTCTAGAGAAATAGGCAGCCAGACAGTGCAGCCTTGCACTGAAGCCACGAACAAGTTCTGGCTGCCTGATCCAACTTCTGGCACAGCTAGCAAGACTTCCAGTCTAATTTTGTGGGTTTATCTGAAACCATAGCATGGGTGAGGTGACAATAAACTTAACAGGGAGTTATGGGGAAGGAAGTTGTCAGAAAAAACTTGACATCCACAAATTCCTGAATCCATAAGGAGATATCTACATGACAGAAACATGGAGAACTCCACTCAGGCCAGCACTGAGCACTCATGAAGAGCTATGTTGGTACCTTGAACAGTGCAGATGATACTTGAATTAAATCCAAGTTAGTACAGACAGAGAATCATAGACTCCCATTGTTGAGGCAGGCAAGTATGAATGACCACTCTTAACTCTTCCCTTTCTTCTTTGTTTGATGTCTTACAATTGGATGTCCTACACAAGTGCTGACACCATGTATAGCTTTTCTTGACAGCCAAATTAAAAAAATAACCAGCTGAAAAAAGCCCACAGGGAACTGAAGTGTTATAATAAAAGTGAGCAGCAGCAAACACTGTCTGAACTGTCAGGTTATAAACAATGCTCATGAAACCTTCACGGCCATGATCAATAAAGGGAAAGGCCATCACTCTTGAGAGCCAAGAGCCATTAGAAAAATAAAAAGCTTTCTATCTCAGAGCATTTAGGTTGAGATTTCACATTCCACTGCTTCTGCCATGGCCTTACAGATTAAAGAAGCAAGATCAGTTCTACTTCCAGTGCTGCAACAGCAAAACCAAGCCACAGATTGCCTGGTAAGGCATTCCATGACCTTGAAGCATATTCTGTAGAGCCATGTGACTACTTCACATACATGGCCAATAGCATCACAATTTAGGGCTTAAGTTTTCCTATCACAACAGTCAATCTCCTAATGCACGTATGCGCCTTTTCCATTTGAAAGGATTTCCAATGTTTCCAAACTTTTATACAAATAGGATGAGTGAGCACTTGCATCTCTGTGCACTTTATGGCAACTAGGGCTGTTTTTCCATAGTAGTAGAACGCTCCGCTCCAGTTTCATTGCTGCAAGCCATGTCTAAAAAAAGTCAAAGTGATCTCTTAGCACAGTCATTTTCCTGGTAACCAAGTCCCAGGAGATTTTGCCTCTCTTCTGTCTTGTTCTTATTTGGTTGCAAGTCACTATCCCTTGTCATTGTTACCTTTCTTTTCATGTTAACTGTTACCCTTTTCACCAACCCAATATTTGTAAAATTCTTTTTGTTGAAAAAAGTATATTGCATTGTAAATTTTGGGCAGGTGACTAAACTGACAATATTTTCATCCTTAGGTAAATTAACCCATTTGTGCCCAGGGAAAAATGATTTTTCAAGGCAAGATTAATATAACTTCCTGACCAGAGTGGAGATGCCTTTTGTTCAAGATATTGGCTCTTTAATAGGTTCTAGGCATACAACAGTTGGCTGAGATCACATGCTACTGGGGTTTAGCTTGTATAAATGCAGAATTGTGCAAAGCAAAGCCAGTTTAATGCCACTGAGAACAACTTTTTGAGTAGCCCTGAATCATATAAGAAAAAAACATTATTTAAAAAAAAATACTATTCAGTCTTTATCATTGTTTTTTCCCAGTGAGGCTGAATGGGCCACCAAGGCAAACTAATAGCTCACATCATAAAGCAGCTGAAGAGGAGAGTCCATTAATTGCATAAGTTCAGAGCAAAAACATGATCTAAGAAAGTTTCCATTTGCTAAAAAAAGAAAGTTTATGATCTACTTATGTTTCCTAGTATTTCATTTTACTTTATGCCCTTTTCCTTCTTTTCAAAATGGATCGTAGTTCTTCTACATCTATTAACTATGCACGCATATTTCAGTCTGTAAAAAACCACTCCATTACTCCTTTCTTTCATTATTCATTATCCACATAACTCAAGTATCTGAATTATATACTATTGTTTTGGAACCAAGAAACAGGGCAAGACTCAAAAAAATGGAAGAAACAGTAAATAAATTGCATGAAAGCAATTAATAAAGGTACTTCCATTAGTTTTCATTTTCTTAATGATGTGGCCACTAGAGTTGCTGGTGTTGTAATTTAGAGGTCAGCAAATAAAAAGTACAACGATTGCTCATATGAAATATACCTGCCAACACTTGATGAAAATTACTGGTTTAAGTGACTTGAATCTGCAGTATCTATTAGGATAATCTGGATTTGTTAGTCACAAATTTGGAAACCCTTCTTCTATGTGGAAGGAGAGCTGTTGGTTTGCAGTTTTAAATGTCAGGTCATAAAGGCAGACACTGGATAACTTTTCAGGTCCAATATTCAGGAAGATTAATACCAAACGTGCAACAACCCAAAGCACAGTAAGAAATGTTTTTTCTCAATGCAAAACCACAAAAATCCAACAGAAAAGCAGATAGAAGTTCTAAAATATTAAAAAATATTTTTCTTTAACTTTCAAACACAAAATAATCCAGAACAACGTAAATAATTTTTTAAAAGATATCATACATATATTTGTAATAACACTAGCACTCAGAGAGAAGAAAAGAGAAGCTGGAGTTGGTGATAGGATGAGAATTCAACTACATACAGCAAGGTAGGGATTTTACACTCTATCTGAAACACTCAAAGACAAACTTAAAAGCTAAAGCTGTGGGGAAAAATCAGCCATACATTTTGCTTTATTGTACCCTGTCCTGTCTTGGAAACCTCAGCTAAACTTATTCCTTTAGGTATTAATCTGCTCCTGATACTGATTATCTCTACTGCATAGTCATGTAAGAGATTTTTTGGTATATTCTCAGAAATTGTACTTCCACATTACAGTCTGCTTTCTGTACTAATTTTTGCACAGGGTAGGCAAAGACTATCTTCTTCACAATGCAATAAAATTAGCAGCTACTTGGCTTTCTATAATTATGGAGCTTTAAATATTAATGCATTTATTACAGAAATGCGCAAGGTTATCTAACTTGAGAATAAGTTTCCTTGGAAGCAACATTAACCAGAAAAAGTTAAAAGATCTATTAACTGCTTTCTTAATGGCAAGGCAACTTTTATCACATTTCTATGATAAAACCTGCCCTTTCCATGTTCTTCTGCCTCCCTTTCTTGCACATGGACTACACCTTTCTTATTCTGTCAGACGCTGAGCAGACACTTTCAAACTCTCAGCACCATTAGCACAAATTTCCAGTCTGCTGTGACTACTCTTCCTGGGACTGACAGGTTCCTCCCATTCCTCGTAACACTTGTTACGTTTGTTGTTTCTAGAACAGTTATTCATAAATTAACCAAACAAAACTGTGTTGCCCACATGAGAACAAACAAAAGAAACATCACTGTTGGGTTTATTTAACAGAAGCTTGAATAGATATGAGATTACGTCTGCATTCAATAGGCTAAATCCCACACAGATATATTCAACTTAAACCATTTGATTTCTACAGGAATCCATGCTGACTTCTACAAGAATCAGAGCAGATTTTGGCTTTCCATCTCATATCTGTGCCATGAGCACTTCAAATAAATCTAACAGACAGAGATAAAACACTTGCAACCTTTAGTCACCAGTTTCATAGGTTGTCTTTAGGAACACAAAGAGTTGAAGTTATAGCACATACTTCTGAAGAGTGAGGCTCAGGTTGTGGCTGGCTGATTTGATCTTGTTCTGGGCCTCCAGGTGGGTCATGCTGTCAGTGTTGACTCCATCAATGGCCACAACAAGGTCCCCCTGGTTCATCTGTGACTGTGCTGCCTTGCTGCCAGGGGTGATCTGTGTGGGAAAAGACAGAAGAAAAAGTTTTATCCTGGTAAGTCATTCTGTACACAAAACAGTTGAAGAACTTGCCCAGAATAATACTAGAGAATAGATACAGCAAAAAACACACTAATAGATACAACAGTAGTTGTATCCATTATTGTATGGGTGAAAAATCAAAATGTGTTAGAATTAAACAAATCAGTTAACCCACACTTCTGCAAAGGTCCAGGACATCTACTTGTTGTTACTTCCATTTTGAGAGGTTAAGCCCAATGTAGTGGTTCCCTTACCACCTATTATCACTATCTCAAGGGGATAATTATCTCTATTTATACAGCAGCAGTATACAGAGACATTACCCAGAAGCAGAAAACTAATGAACCACTATCCACTGCATGATTTTATTGCATTTTTCCTTCTAAAAGCCATTTTCCCCAAATTAATTCATTTTATTGAGAGGACAGAAAATGAATGCATGTGAGGGCCTTGGGCACGCTTTGCTTCTTTTATAGCAAGCTTTAGAGAAAATCATTCTGTTTAACCTTACCCATCTACAACTCCATTACCAACACAGATTGCTACATACCCAAGATGATCTCCTCAACCTGTTGGACCTCACACTCCAAAGACAGACCAGCACTCTTAGAAATAAGAAGCCCTAATGCTGCACCACAAATCCAACTACTGACACAACAGCTCAGAAGTTCTGTTCATTCTTGATGGCAACACATTTTGTTAGCTCCAGGTAGCTTGTGAACTGCATCTGCTCTGAATGGACAACACCCTGAGCTCAATTTTACACAGCCCTCTCAGCTTCCATACGGATGACACCAGCACAGCACTAAACCAGAAAAGCCTTCACATACCATCAGCCAGACAAATTTTAATGAACACACCAGAGAGTTGTCCTCTGCTTTCAGCACCCAGTACATAAAGAGCATGGATATAAAAGCTATAGGTCTTTGCTCTTATTTTTAGAGATTCACTTCCTTACGAAAAAAAACAAGAATAATCTAAAATACTACAACAAAGACTGCATTCAAAAACTCTGTTCCTTCAGTACAGAGAACATAAAAGAAAGATGTGTTTGATTATGAGCCAAAACCCCCCTGTGAATTCAGCCAGGCTGAAACCATGAAGTTAAATTTCTAGGGAAACCAAAACCCAACACGAATTCAAACACTTCTAAGTGTTAAGTGAAATTCCTTAACTTGCCTTCCCTAATACAACCTCAAAACACTTATACATACTAAAAAAACTTCCTTCCGAAACAATTCCCTAGACTGCCTGCTTATGCTTTTTACTGGCAAAGAAAAATAAGCAAAAAAAAGAGAAAAATCCAACCCTTTCTTAACACCCTGTTAAAGGTGCTCAGTCTAATTCACAGTGCAGTCTGACCATGGGAGGTGTCAGTTTGCTAGAATATTAGCTCTAGTACCACAGTGCTAGAACACACAGCACCCTGGATACTCAGACTACTTAAAAATAAAGATTATTTTGGAATTAGGCACTGTAAGTAATCCCCAGAACTGATTCAACTGGAAGAGACAAGTTTTAATACCTTTTCATTTGAGAGAGAAGCAAGGAGTTCTGTGTTTTCTGAGTGAAGGACAGCCACAGTTACAATGTTATCATGCAAACAGGGTTGACTGATAACAGCAGTACTGCTCTCCAGTGTATTTTCCTGGTGTTAAGGAATCGAGGGATGGGGGAAACATTTTTTGGTAGTTTCAAAGACAGAGTTTTTTGTTCTGCAGTCTAATGCACCCTCACAGAAAAAAATTAACAAAATCATGAGATTCATGTAACAAGCATAGTTTTCCTAACCTGTTACACAAACATTAGCTTCTCTGCATTTTATTGACTTGCATTGTGCCAAGTACACAGAATCCGGAAGCCTATAAAGAATATGGATTATTTGCATACCCACATGTACTTGTATAGTTATTCAAAGATCCTTCCCTGCTCAGTCTCCCAAACATGCCAAGAAACAGAATGTGCAATAAAATAAGAGGTCAGGAAAGGGCAAAATGTGAACCAAAGCCAAACTCAGACAAATGAGTCATTAAGACTTGAATTCACAAAGTAGGACGCTTCAGTCTTTCTGAAATTATCCTTTTTTTAATAAATAATCTTCACACATCACTTTTCTAAGACACCACTTTTAACCTCCTCATGAAAAATACAAGTCTGTGCCCCAGAATATTAACTGTGTGATGTGGGTTCCAGATTCTGGGACACTCTCCCCCTCATACACCTGTTTCTTGTCAAGAACAAAGTCTGGTTTTTGAACATCAACGAGTTATTGAAAGTCAAATGTCTGCCCTAATTTGGGTATTCTTACTTAACACATATCTCTCCTTCCACTCCCCAGTGATGCCTCAAACAAAATAAGCCCAGAGAAGCAGAACTTCCACAGAAAGGATAATGTACTCTAGACCTGGGACTAGTTTAACACAGCTGTGATGCACTGACTTCCCTCTTACTTTCTCTGACTTCTGCTTTTAGCAGCCCCACACGAAAATGCTAAACTTTAAAATGAAGACACAGCAGCTCTAACTCTCCTAGAATTAGAGTCAATTTAGAGGCAGGGGATGGTTGCAATGAGTGACCTAATTTCACTTTTAGTGCGGTATTTTCTGCATAATACTTTTTGAAAACACTACCTAAATGAAAGAACATTCATCTGGAGAACCTCTCAAACAAAAAGTCCTCAGTAACTCCGAATTTGTGATTTACGTGACTTTCTAACTATGGTCATTGCAACACCATTTCTGAGACAAAGAGCTCCAAGAGAACCATACTGTGAAAGACAAAGAAACAGTCTCAGTCATAGCTCACTCGGTCTTTATTTAAAAGGAAATGAAAGGGATTTGTAGTCAACTCTTCAACTAAGCATAAGGGTAGCAAGTTTTGGGCTGGATTCTTTCATACACCCCTACCTTTTCAATTCCCATTTAAGGGGACAGCACTTCACTGATGTCACTTTACCCCTAAAATTCAGCTTGTCCTCACTTCGTAGACAGCAAGACTCATAAGTATAAATGATGGATCTAGTTCATTGTATCTGCAGTTTAGACAAATAGTAAGTATCAGGAAAGAATTACTACTTCTCATGGTCTTCCCTCTGGTTAAAAGAATGCTAGATTATTTGGTCTTGAAGAGTTTTATACAGAAGGCATTATTAAAGACTGGATGCATAATCTGTATGAAGCATGCATTTCAAAGTACAAAATTGTACATATTTTAGTTAGAACCTGAGAAGCATCTCTGTGAGCATTCCAAGTGAAGCCACAGCATCCATTTACAGCAGACATTGAGAACAGTCAGTAATTGTTGTGAACAAAATACCAGTGTACAGATGGAGATACAGGGCAGACAGATCTGAAGTGTCAAGGCACATTCAAGACTATCTTGTTCCCATTTTTAAAGATCCAGATGAAAGGAATGGAATGCAAAGTGTTTATCTTTTATCTGTTGGTATTTTCCTTTGAAAATTCACCTCTGATCTACTAAAAAAATTACTAAATATAATCACAAACAGAGAAGAGCTCACTGTGTCTTTGTAAAATCTTCAGTAAGTATTTTCTATTAAAATATTTTTTGAAAATATTTTTGAAGGACAAATGTCAATTAATCCTCAGAATTGGACTGGAAATCCAGATCTGTCTACACAGCAAATTCTCATTTGCTCTTATCTCAGCTTCTCTTCTATTAACAGAAGTAACAAATGTAGAGAAATATAGTACTGTCAAGAATAAATATATATTTTTCAATTTGACCACCAATCTTTTTGTCCCTAGAACCAATCTCTAAGCAAGATCTAGACAGAACGATTTCAGAAAACCTTTGTAAGAACCTTAACTCACTTGCTCTGGATTATAACATAGATTTCAGTTGCTAGGTGCTGCAAATGCCTGTATTTAATGCTACAGTGAGACATTCATCAGAGTTTCAGGGTACAGCTATTTCTGTCAATTGATTTACAAAATCCAATCCAGGGTACCACCAAGAGATCTAATTTTAATAGTATTTCTTTAGTGCCTCAAGCCCAACCACAGATTTCATCTTGTAAAGCCAAGTATCTTCCACCTCTCTCAGAAAAGCAGAGGAATATATGCTGCTTCAGAGATGCGCATTTTCAGCCCTCACAAACTTCCTACAAGACAGACATCTGACTTCCAACATCCCCAGCTTAAAGCAAGTTGGCAGGCTGGAAGTATCACATGTTACTTTCAACACACTACAGAGAATTCTTACTACTCTCTGTTGTGAGCGGATCTGTACACTGGGTGAATATATAGTGCCACAGTGACAGCTGTGCCCTAAAAAAGCTCGTCTGCACTGGGTTCACAGTAAATACTACTTAGCAGGAGCTCTGGGAGGCAGTGTACAAAGAGCAGCTGCTGCACCACCTTGAGAGCTGCACATGTTCCCAGCCAAGCCCCCTTGACTCCACTCCAAGGGGGAGATAGGGATCAGGCAGCATTTGAGTGGATGAGTGTTCCAATACTAACGAGAATGCTTGTATAAACAGATGGATGGACATGGTTTTCCTACCCCCAAGGAGCTCCTCATTTACAAGGCAGACAAAAATACATAGGAAGGCCTATACAAATGAGAAGGTGTTAATAGAGTAGTCTGCAGCATTAGCCAGGGCCTCTTCTTTTTCCAGGACTTAAGCTATGCCTGACTCCATCCTGACCTCAACCCCAAAATCAACAATTTCTATTTTCTGCTTCTCATTGAAGAACAACATTTCAGAAAATCAAATATTCATTAGCACTAGAAATGTGCAAAAGCACAGGGAATGAATACCCTCTCATCTTCAACATCTCTGGAATATAAGGAATCATTAAAAGAAAATGTTCTTTTCCATAATCAGAAAATCAGAGACTATAATGTGTTCTTACAGGAAAAGGATTAGACAGAGACTAAGGAACACTAAAAAACACAGTATGTTTCCTCTACAGAGAAAACGGCATTTAAATCTCCCTCCATTATATTTATGCAAGTGGTTTTCTTGCACAGAAGCTTCCAACAAACTTTCACAGTCTTTCTAAGCTCTGAGGCCCTCAGTGCCTGCAAAACTTCCTTGCTTTATACACAGGAGCATGACCTACTCAAAGGAGAGACATGCTTTGAAACACCACCACAGAACAGTTGCTGAATGCCCGTATGAATCCAAGTTGTTATCTCCGGACTAGAAACATCACTTGCCCTCCCATGGTGAGAAAGTTTATTGAGGAAATTTATATTATTGTTTCCTAAATTAGTCACTTTCCATCCCAGTCCCCACAATAAATGTGTAACAGATCCAAAGGGAAAATCATGGGTTTTCTTATAAAACAGAAGTCAATTTTGGACAAGAAAAAACTGCAAAGAAAATGAAAAAAACCCACTGTGATAAGTCATCAGGCAGGAATTCACCATTGCATTTGACACATTGCCAGAAGGCACAAAACATAAACCAGGAAAGAAACAGCCTAGATAACGTATACCATAGAGCAAGCATCCCATGGCTCTTATACCTTTCTGTGTCAGATAGGAGAGCTGAGCAAGATTCACAGGCAAGCTGAGCAATTAAAGACAAAACTGTAGGAAACCTGCAACTAAAGTACTTGCAGCATCACGAATGAAACCAAAAGAAAATTTCTATTTTGCAGCTACCATTTGCCTGAACAGTGTGTCTCCTTGTTTTCAATTCACTACTGGGTTTTAATGGTTTTGGGGTTTTTTTTCTCCTTTCTGTGGTGTTTCTTTTGTTGCTTTGGTTTTTTTCTTTTTGTTTTTACTAAGACAACAAGACCCGCCTTAAATGAACACTCATGGCATCTGCAAAATATGCCCCTGACACCTTGAAGAGATTCCATTTATACTAAACAGAGCAGAGCTGGCAAGCTGCAAAGACACTCTGAAGTGGCCTCTCAGGCTCTGCTTCATCTGTAGCTAGGAAGGGAGATTACAACACATGTGAGAACACCCAAAATAGCTCTAATCTACCTCTCTCGGGTACCAGGAATCACAATGCCACAGCAGCACAGAGATTTTGTGGGATGAACAGTTAAGCACTTATAACTCAGGACACCCTGTGCTCGAATCTGTACTCCTATAGCAGAAGGGCTAGGGGAACTTGTGCTATCCAGCTTACCTCAGTCTCAGGAGTGCCAAGCCAGGCTGGAAGGATGCCACCTTAATTCACACCAAAAATTTCCCTTACACTCAACACCCCTCACGCAGCTGCTTTCTATGCACAATATATAGCCTCTTCAAGGGAGAAGACAGACAGATAGCCCTTCCTGCCAAGCTAACTAGACCCAGGTGATGAAAATAAGCCAAATGTAAAAGACTTTCAGCTGCAAAATGAAAGGAAGCATATAGGCAATGCTTAGGGAATTGCCCTAGGCAAGGCTTTGGGGGACATTTTGAGAGTCAGTGTGAATACAGCTGTTCCTATTTGGAAGATAATTTCATTCCCTGACCCACCTCCATGTTGTCTGATGGAAAAATTTTCAATCCTTTGTTAAAAAATAAAAAACATTGTGGACTTTGTAAATTAGCTCGTTAGAAGCATGACTACTCTATGTACACCAACTACAGAGACGATAGTAAAAGCATGGATGTGGCTTTTTAATAGGATGTGTTGGCATAACCAGAAGGTTACGCAGCTCTTTACATCATGTATGGTATGACTAATAGTAATATCTCTTCTCCCAATCTTTATCCAAATATAGCTGTTAGATCTCTGCATTCTGTTCCCCGTTAGCATCACGCACCGTGCCAAGGTAGTGCATGTTGTGTATCTCACAGAAATTGAATGCAAGCAAAGAGGTGAGTCATGTAATTACAAATGTTGATTGTTTTGTTACAACAGGTTTGAAGAAAAAAGCGACTGAGTTCTTATTTAATATCAAGGAGTTTAATAACCTGAATGAAAATCAAAATGAAGAATATAACTGAGGTACTTCAGTATATACTATCAGTATAACTGATCCTTAATATTCTGGCAGACCCTATGTGTGAGCTGATCTGTCAACTTCCACAGGACATCCCCCTGCAGCAAACATACACTCAGCTTCCAAGTGCCTGCAGGAGCACAACTGCCAAGTTTCATCAAAGGCTCCCCATTCCTCTTCCCTGCTCTCTTTTTCAAATTTGAATTCATTTTAAGGCAGTTGTAAAAGGTTGGATGTTTCTTTCTGTTTCAAGCAGACAGATCTCGGTCATCAATATTGCCTCCTACAATTTCACAGCTATCAGCTTGTTGAATTCTACATTCTGTGCAGCTTTTTAACCTGCTCAAAGAAACACAATTTGTCTTGTCTCCCCCGACAACCATTAGCAATAAACTGAGGGGTTTATGTATTTTGCTATTGGCCTCTGTGGTAAGATTTTCTTTGTTTCAAGTTCATTCTGCTTAATGTATCTCATTGTCTGTAACTAAGACCACAATGGTTTATAACTTTGAAGGGTTTTTGATTGGTTCAGCAACAATAAGGCTGGACTAAAAGGGCATTTGAGACAATACTGAGAGGTTTAGTTTGGCAGTTAGTGCCTGCAGCCACTCCTGATATTAAGTAACTTAAAATAGCTTTGACTTTGAGTAAGTCCTGAGGTTCCAGCACAGATATGACTGATGTGTAAGTGGCACTTCTGCTCCTGCGCGTTTGTACATTAGGGTACTTATTAAATGGATGCAGGCTTATATTTAACTGTTCTTTAAAGGCATTTGTTTGAGTTCTCTTTGATTCTGGCCACCAGAATACCAGGGGAGTAATTCTTCCTCTGCTCACTGAAACATGGGCTGCCAGTTTGACACAGCAAACAACAGTCCCGTCTCTAAACCAGAAGTGTTTAATACTCAGGTCTGTGCTTCAGAGGGTAGAACCGTATAGCACACACCAGCTGGCAGGTGCATGAGGGAAGATGAAATGTAACACACATCCGCAGTGACAGAGGTGCTGAATCAGGACTATATGTGCAGGAACTGCACTTGGTATCATGCCCTTACTTTTGCATCTAAGGTTTGAGGAGGCCATGGTACCCAATGGGAATCTGTTCCCAGTGGAGGGTGCAGCATTAGGCTGCCAGCCTACAGCATCAATGCCTCCTTAAACACTTTCTTTATCCACAAGAGTAACTGTTTTTACCTGGAGCATTCATCCAAGCACTGCGAGGGAATGAACAAAAGCACAGGCTTCAAACTTCAGAGACTGAAGAACTCTTTTTAAGATCAAAGTGAATAAAACAGAATAGAAGCAAAGTTCCCCCAAGAAAGTGTAATGCCAATTTCTTCTGTAATAAGCTGTATCACTTTTTGTGCATAACATGACATCCTGCCAGGCATCCCAGCAGGATCCTTGGAAATTTAAAGATGTAGCAAGGAAAATAAAATCTTAAAACATTTAACAGGTACATAAACCGCTGGATGTTTCAGGAAGCTAGACAGTTGTAGAGACTGAGGATGTATCTTTTACCTGTTAAAATGTAATGACTAAAACTTTGTTTTCCTAGCTGTGTTCAGTTGAACACAGAGGCCACTTCCCTTGGGAAGCCACAGGAGCCACATTTGTTTAACAGGAAGTAATCTGAACGTATTGATACAATCTCAAATCTAAAGGGGAAATCCTGTTATGCTGAAGACTGTTATGTTAAAAGTGACACAACCTGAGCTTGTTTTTCTTAATTTTCCAAAAGTAAAGCATCCCCAAGGAGGAATGTGGCTATTGCTGAGGACAATGATTGACCTTTATTGATAGTTTGATGATGCCAATGCCAATTTTGGGCTTTTTAACCCATTAAAGTATTGGGTACAGCAATCTTCAAAGATTTCCCACTGAAAGCTTGCATAGAATAACAACACACACACTCACATGCAGAGTTTTATTTGATAAGGACCAAACCAGTGACACACATGGTTTTATCAAGGTAAAAGCATCCCCCTAGGTGAATTTTACATCTATTATCCTTGCATAAATGCAGTATCTTCCCACACAGCTTTCAGTGGCTTCAGTGCAGAGAGCAGTAATAAGCTGACAAGTTTTCAAAGTGTGATTTTCTGTGGTTTTTTGCCAATACTAGAGTATTTTCCATAACTCTATAATAATTTTTATATGACTTTAGAAAGCCTTCCTGTTTACAGACAAAATAAAATAATAGAAATGAAGTGTTATAACATACTGGTACTGCCTGTAGCCAAAGGCTATTTAATATTCAAAATTTTTAAAAAATTCAAATTACTAAGATGTAAAAAATGTCATTTATTGAGAAATATATATTAATTTTTGGTTCAACTCCCAATGCTTGTTTAATTTCTGGTCAAAAAGAAATCAGATCACCTGGCTGTGCTATACACAAAGGTTACCTAGACTGAGTCTTCTTTCTCCATAGAGTACTGCTTCACTGTTCCCCTTCCCAACCTGCACCCTTTTCTAGGGAGAATCTGAAGTAAACATCTTTTACAAAACATTACACAAAAGACAAAGACATTACGTGATGAAAATTTACAGTAAGTCTTCATTAAACACAATGCTTGTTTATGAACCAACCCATCCTGAAACATACAACTGAAAACACTGCTAAGTTAAGAAAATGTAACATCAAGAAGGGTGTACTGAAATGCGGTTTTAACAGGAATGTCCCATAAATTTGAGAAGCTGTAAGCAGATTTAGAAGAAGGTTATTTAAGAAGAGTGTTAAGAAATTAAAGACCTCAGCTAGTTGATATTTGCCTGTGGAGAATGGCTCTTCATTTAAAGTGGTCCTGAATTGGAAGATCTGAACAATACCACTCACCTCCATTACACCATGTCTTCTATTTTTATGCCCAAGTTTCGGACTGAAACTTGATTCAAAAATTCCCAACAACTTGAAGAAAAGCTGTTCTTGGGCAATTTTCATTCCAGAGAAAGGCAGGAGTCTGTCATCTCATGACTCCTAATTCAGCAGAGTGCATAGTTTGAGGAGCCTCAATAAGCAGCCTCAGTAAATACCTTGGATAAGGTACTGGGTTTTTATTTTTATTTTCTGCAGCCTTGTTTGTGCTGACATGTTTTGAATTCCTCAAGGAGTTACCCAGCACAGGTGTCCGTGGAAGGAGATTCCATAGGCAAAGCCTATGATCAGTAACTGGCACTTGAAAGAAGGTATTAAGGCAGGAAGAGAAGCCTGATCAGAATTTCCTCTCCAGCTGGCATCCTGCTATGGACAGACCTTCCCCTTCTGTGCTGCTCGCCCTGCTGATTAACAGGTGAGGCTTAGAAAGCTTTCAGTCTTGTTGGGACTGCTAAGACATATCCCATCCTAATGCATCCTCTAACTTTATTTTGTGCTACATTCCAGAGGCTCCAATTGAAAACATCCATTGCTTTAATTACAGAGAGCAAAGTGGGCACCCATCAATTGTGACCAAACATTTTCTCCCAAACCAAAAGGCCCCTGCAAAACACAGCCTGCAGATTTGCCTGCGGCACTGATATTGCTGACTAGTGATACTTTCACCTGTTAACTTGGGGACCAATATTTCTGCCAATTCTTTTTTGGGTATCTGCTTCTTTCCTGCTTTATCTCATGTAGATTTGGTGTTCATCACTTACTAGTGTAAGCAGCAACAAGATAGGGCAGTATTTTTCCTCCAAAACATGGAGTGTTTAAAAGCAGTGTTTCAGGAAAGGCCTTGAAGATACTGTCTACACATGCTCCCCAAATTCTCACTCCTCTGTACATTCCTATTTCTTTCAGGCCATTACCTATACTAGGAAATATCAAATATTTCTACCAGTTTGGCAGCATGATCAATGCTTTAGGAACTTAGTGCGGCTATTTTGAAATGGCTTTGACATTCGTATCTAATACATATTCTTAGGTAACAAAAGTTAGACGCGTAAATTGTGTGAAAGTCATCATTAGACTGCTTGGGATACTTCTCTAGGCTTTAAAGACAAGTATATGGTTCTGATTCTTAGTTTACGATATTCATTCTCAATTCAGAACGTAGCTCCTTAAGGATCACCATTACACAGAAGTAACAGAATTATTCTGCAGGGTGCCTCACTTCCATTTCAAAGTTGTACTTTTTTCTTTAATTTCTTTAAGGAAAAGCGCAGAAATTTTTCTCAGCATTGCAAGCCGAGGCTGTAATGAGCTACATACCTAGTCACAATGAGTTTCTAAACTCTGTTTGTCCAAATTAGGAATTTTCCTCTCCTGTTCCAGAGTAAATACATTAATTATGATAATCTGGTTGTGTATTTTGTTAAGGAATAAATGTTCACAGGAGATCTATTTAAATCAATGGAAGGAATGCAATCAAGTTCAGAATTTGCCTTAACAGTATTTTCCTTGGCTGCATTAGACACTAGCTTCTGCAACGGAGCATGTCAAAATAATTGGTTTGGAAGACGCGGTAGGAAAGTTGTCATTTGACCAAGAAAGTATTTCAGAAGGTCTAAGGTGGTTTGCACTTCTGTGTCCAGTTTGTCTTTTTATCTTCATCTGGCACCAAATGAACTGCTGAACAATGAACTGTAGAGATGAGAAAATATGACAGTTACTTTAATAGGGATTCCTGCTGCTAGTGGAACCATTATTTGCCTGATACAAATGAGGAATGAAAGGACCATAGAAAAAAATTTAACCCTCCACTTTGATCTCAAATGAGGACTTAGTTTAGCTGCAGGACTATGAGCTTCATCACTGCATTTTGCCATCAAGCAAACATCTGAATGGCTAAATTAAAGTGACATTTTGGACTGCATAAAGAAAAAATGTCTTTAAAGAAGATTGATGTATTCCCTAATAACAGCATGCAAATCTCAGATTCACCCAGAATTAGGACTGATGGAATTATGAAAGTTTCCTGTTCTAGGCAGTTACATTTACAGTGATATTTTTCAGAGCTGTACACCCAGTTGGAAACAAAGTTTGTAGGCATTTTTGAGTTTTAATACGTTGTCAGAGTTTGATCTTGGCCACCCTCTCTAGTTTCATTTTTCATCTGTTTCCTTTTTTCTTATATCCTTCCTCCTCTCACATCTTGTTCAGTAACCTTGCTTAATTTCATTAATCATGCTTCCAGAGAAAATATTTAAAAGCTGTCAGTGATGGAACTTTGATGAGATCAACATCAAGGCTGTAACAACTGCAATGGCAGCAGAAAACATTTCCCAAAGTGAATATGCACCTATTTAACAAACAGGAGGCTTTTACTTCAGATACCAGGAAGCGGAAATAAATGAAAATTAGGAATGCTTGGATGGTTATTGGACAGCTGGGGAGATTCCTGGGGCAGACAGAAGTGCCAAATGGAGCTGTATTAGTAATCTCTCTTTATCCTAGGATGGGTCTTCTATTTATAGAATTATACAGCCCTTGAAGAAACGATAAGATTGGATACGTAAATGATACAGGAGCAGCATATGCATTTTACATGAAACTGCCTAATAAAATCCAAAGATGCTCCCAAACTTTTAGTAGACTTATTTTAAATAGTACCACACATTATGTCCATCTAGTTCTCTCAGCTGGTGACAGGCATTTTCTTCTGAATGGCCTTCCCCCCTGCATTTTTGTATAAATTTCAGGATTGGAAGAAATTCACCTTCTACCTTCTGCTTACACTTTTCATCTATTTCCTACATAAAATCCTCATAAAAGAACTCCTTAATTCCAGATCATTGTACCAGTCAACCTTCTGGGTCATACCCAGTCCAGCACACATTCAAGTAAAAGGAATTTCTATTTCACACAGTTACATTAACCCCCTATTCTGTATCTAGAAAATATCTATGTAATGACATTATTCCTCAACAGCTATCAAAAAAAAAAACTAGAAAAGAACTCCTATTATTTGGTCTTACATTAAGTTAACACTGAACTAATTTCATGCTAAATGTCACGATGTTCATGACTGAACATTCATCACTAGAAATCGCATTTTATCTGTAAAATTTCATTATCAAATTGGAGAGACTCACAAGGCTGCAGCAGAAAATATGAAGCATAAACAGTAGCTGATATCAAAGCTATATGCATCACTCACACAGAAAAAACATAAAAGTAAGCCTAGATTCATCTAGCTGTCTTCTTTGATAGGGGACACACCAGTAATTGGAGGAAATTCTCTGGTTTTAAACAGTGAGCAATCAAAGGCTCTTCTACACACTTTGAGTGCCAAGCATAATGTGGCCCAGGCCTTCCCTGGCTCTGTACTTCAGGGGAATACAATGGAAAATAAAGAATCAATATGTCTCACAGTGACAAACAAGACATCAAACAGATTTTGGGCAAATGACACACGAGACTGGTATAAACAAGTCATCCAGGCACTCAAATGAGTTCCTAATAAAAATACAAATAAGAAAAAAAAAGAGAAGCTGAGACATAAGAAAAAGAGAAAGCTTATTTTACAAGTTTCTGCCTATGTCAGAGAAGAACAAGATATTCTCCCCTTCAAAACATCTGAAATCATCTCATCTGCTGCTCTGTGTGAGCACCACAGACAAAGAGAATTGATACAAAAGCATGGATTTCAAGCTCTATGCTACTTTGCCCTGCAGTCTAGGTAATAATTTGAGCATCTGTTGCAGCCTCTGTGAACAGATTTGCAGTGATAGTGCAGCGGTAAAAGCTCCACAGACAATAAGGTGCTGGACAAGTCTGTTTGAAGGCCCCTTATCCTTTTTTATCATGCATGACCCTGTAAGAATGTGCAATGCAATCATCCAGAGGAAAAAAAAGCACTAGGCTGTCAAACTAAGCTTTTGCTGGCTGCAGCTCAGATATGACATGAAGTCATGCCCATCTTATGTAAAAATTGATAAGAAGGCTGTGTGCTGTTTGTATATTAGTGTGTAATTAGAAAGCCTTGCGCTTATATCAGTGGGTACACTGATAACCAACTCTCAGAAAAAAAACAAATCAACCAAAAAGGGAATGGAGAACTGAAAGTGTGAATATCAGAAGTGGTTAAATCCTTCTAAAGAAGGAAGGACAAAGAACAGAACTGCTCTAAAATTAACAGCTTTTGAAACAGCATCATTACAAGTACCTTCCCCAAGTAAGGTGTGAATCAAGCTGCTGTGAAAGTTAGTCAGTCAAGGAATCTCATGTAGGAAACTAATTCCATTGTGCACATTCTCCCTGCGACTTCAGCCTGTTTGCTTTGCAGAACCAGAAAACTTTTTCTGTCCTGTCAACACATTAGAAATAAAACTTTAGCAGAGTAAAAACATTATGGTCCCAACTCCCCATTACTTGGCACAAATTTATTCTCTTTAGTGCAAATGAAAGTATTTCAGTTTCTCTCTTAATTGCTTTGCACTACAAATGCCTTCATAACTGCCTGGCAATGGTAAATCAGAGTGTTCATTTTCACCTCAGGCAAGATATCAATGATTTTGTTTTAAATCACATTTGGAAAATACAACTTTTATTTACAATAAAGTTCTAAAAGCTCTTCTATTCCCTCTATAGTTTTATGAGTATGGAAGTAAAGGTTTGGTTTTATGAGCATGGAAGTAAAGGATGGCAGGCAGCCTGGCACTCCTGTCCCAAAAAGCAACCTCCCTGCTCTTCTTATCAAAAGAAAGCACTTGTAAGTCCATGTCACCCTTACATCTGGGAACCCTCTCTGATGACTAAGGCTAGGGCCAGAGCAAACACCTCACAAAAGAGGCTCACATATAACTTGCCATTTTGCAAAGCATTCAAAGCACACCATCTTTGCAACTTTCAAATGACATACAAGTTTAAATCACAGAAATTAAAGTTTGAAGTTGCCTGTGTTGGCAGAATGCAGACAAACAGCCCACGTTAGTGGCAGAGAGTCAGAAGAATGGTCCACAGGATCAAAAGGATCTATCCCCATTTATCTGTAGTTCAACTAAGCAATTCCTTGTGATGACAAACCTATGGAGCATAGAGATCTATTAAAAAATATATATAGATATAATGGATGTAGGAGAGACTGCATTTCAGAGCTGTACACTTATCTCACTGGGAAGAAAGTATGACTACAGAAGCTTCTGAAGTAAATATGAATCAGTACTAAGAAAGTAACTTTTTTTCCCCTTAAAATCTCTTGTTTCCTTTTCTAACCTTCTGTAATAGATAGAACAATCAACTGGGAAACATCATCCATGTGTAGACAGTGCACACCCTCAAATCCAGTCATGGTATGCTAATATGCCAAGGAGCCTGATGGATCTGTATGTTTTTGAATAAGCCATAGACAAAGTATTTATCAGCACATAGTGCAGGTACTTCCATAGTGGACAGCAATATTAGAATATACCATTTTGTTAACCCATCATCTGAACTATGGTGGTACTGATCATGGAAAAAGTTTATTTTTAATATAAACTTTTAACTTAAGTGATGATAGTATTTTCAGCATTTAGTAACATAAATTGATGTTGCTGAAGCCTGACTTAAGAGTATTCAGTACAACAGCACTTACCAGTATATTGACTGTCTTAAGTAATTTTAGAAGTGGAGTTTATTTGTCACAGAAATTTTTTTGCCTTGTTAAAAAGTACTCCTCTAGGTGGCCTATACTTTTATACATGGCCCTGTTCAGGAAGGGCACTAATCCGTATTAAAACATGTACTAAATGCCAATTAATTCTCCCTTATGAGCTATGATAAATTATTATTTTAGGGTGGAGCTATACATTTTCCAAAGGGTCTTTATCACAGCTATGTTGACAGGCCTTTAAGTATGGTGGTATGCTTAGTACTGCCCTGAAGTATGTGCCACAGCAGGTGCCACAAGTAGAACACGGATTTGCTTTGACATTAAAACATAGGGTATAGAAAGAGTGCAAGATAGTTTGAAGGATTTATAAAAGCATATGTTGTGAATGGTTTGGAAAAGTAGAGCCTTCAGGGTATAGAATTAGAGTCAAAGCTAAATCAATTTGAAGAAATCCTGCCTCGTCATGGCAACAGTTCTTTGCACTTCATGATCATCAGGGCATCTGTCATTAAAGAAACATTTTGACGCCTCTAAGGAAAAACTCACTGAAGTGTAACCTCTTGGGGACAGTAAGACCAACGTATTAAAACATGCTCTATGAGCTTTAAGAGATACATTTCTGCCAAAGAACTGTAAAAATTATACCTGCATCTGTTTTACAAAATAGAAAATATAGTTTACATTTCTTTCCCATTTTTGATGATGCCCTCTTTGTAAAAACTTAAATTTAGAATTTTTGCACCAATTCCCAATATCACAGGATGTTGGTAATCAGTGTACTTCTAGTCCTTGAGGCACAAAGTGGCATAGACAGTGACAGCCTTTACCAATCAAAGGATCTCTCTGCATCTGTGACTTTATGTCCCCAACACAGACTGACCAATTCACTCGAACAAAGCAGGAGACAGAAAGCCCCTCTTCATTAGCCATAGCTAAATCGCTCTGCCAACACACACACATTTCTTGCACCCACAAGCTGACATTTGCTCCTCCACTTTCCACAATCAGTGTGAAAATGTCAATGTGGTTGTGATCTCTGCAAGGTTTTTCCCACAAAATTTTTGCACAGTACCAGTACTTTTGGCCTTTGTAATGACATTATACAAAGGCATTGATTATTCCTATACTAATACTCCAACAATGGTATAGTATTTAGTTTTCATCTTCTTGATCCATCTGGAAAATAATTTTTTGCTTTCTGTATGAATTAAGGTCAC
This sequence comes from Origma solitaria, assembly GCA_013397895.1. Lineage (NCBI taxonomy): Eukaryota > Metazoa > Chordata > Aves > Passeriformes > Acanthizidae > Origma > Origma solitaria. The sequence goes on along the minus strand of VZRL01005376.1, from coordinate 2,574,524 downwards.
AGATAACTTGCAAAAAGTAAGCGCAATATCTAACCAATCTGCTTGATAGTCAGTTTATGGACTTCAGGTGTGTCAAAACTGTAGCTAAAATTAAAGAACTGTGAAAAATAATGGAATAATCCCAAATGTCACTAGGAAAGCAGCCTAGGCAGTAAACACATTTCCTAGATCAGTCCTAAAATATTTACACAGCCAGAAAACTTCAACTTCATCCGCAATTAAAAAGCCCAGAGCTAGATTCCCAGATATTAGAAAAAAATTATATTCTACGGTGGTCAGTCTCCTTAATGGAGTTATATTAGTTTATTCCAGCTAAAAATATTGCTCTTATCTTTGTGAGTGTAAAATTTCTCACAGAGAGAATTTTAACATTATGTTAAATAGTATGTTTTTCAAGCTCTTTTTATACACAAGTGATTGAGAACAGCAGTATTATCCTTCAACTCATAAGGCTCTCTTGACAAGTATATTCCCCCTGTAACTTCATAGAACTAGTGGAATTATACCAGGAATAAATCTGTTCCAGTATCTTCAGTTACTCTATTTGGAAACCAGTCATTTGCCTGACCTTCAGTGCAATGCTAAAAACAGAGTTTGTCTGTCATCAAGAGCCAGTGAGATTTCAGATAAAACAGAAGTCATGGCTCCTGCAATGAAATTCCAGGAGTGTCCATCAAAGGCTTGCCAACAATAGCATCTCACTCAGTCAAGACTTTCATACTTTGATAAAACTGGGGGAGAGGGGGAAGAGGAGATTTGACTTTGGAAATCGGGCATGTCACAGCAACTTAGTGCTCAGTCTGAAGTATACAAATCCAAAAGAATCCTTTAATTATATTCTACCAAAACTTTCATGAGTTGAATAGCTTTGGTTCTTTAAATGTACAGTAATTTCTCACTCTATTGACACTTACTTTTTGGGGTTTTTTAGTTGGCTGTGGGGTTTTTTTACCCCTCCAGGTGAACATTCCTTCTAACTACCAGCACCACAATGCATTAAAAACCACATACAGAACAACACAAAATGAATCAGGTCTGTTCTAAACATCAGTGTAAATATTGTGAGTGAGCACTGAAGTGGAAGCAGGACTATTTATTCTCCAACTTCCTTGTTTAAATTACAATAGATTAATCTTGTATTTATTACAGAAGAATAATTGCCAGGCAAGATTTCAAACTTCTTCCTTATGGTCCCATGCCACTATGTAGGCTTACAGGGCTCTCTCTTCTGTCAGACTTGACCCTGGAATTTCCCTTGACATTAGTTAATCCAAACTTAAATTTCAAAATACCATCCTAGCAGAATATTGCCCAATGTTTTGATGGTGACAGGTGTCAACAGCAAAAATTACCAGTCATTTCCACATGCAGCTTAGATATCCATCAGTACATACAATGGATGTTGCTAACAACATCACTATCTTGGAATATATGCTTACATTCCTAGTATTTGCACAGTTTGTTCAGTCTTACAGTTCCTTTGGTTTCTACTTGGAGGATATAAACAGTTACATCTACACTGAGACTATGGATAACAGTGGGTTGAATCTAACAAAAAGGATGTCATGTAGCATGGTCTTCTCATCTCACAAAATGGACAATGTATATTTTAATTAAAAAATAAAGTCCTGTATTAGTCTTTCTCACTGGTCTTCACAATGAAAATTAACCATAAAAAACAGATTATGGAGGTGTCAGATGCAAGAATAGAAAGGAAAAAGACACTTTAAGACAGTATCAAGGATTACAGCAAGTGAAAGACCTATTTCATAGTAAAGAGGATGTTAAAATTCATATTATCAATTTTTAAGTGCAACTTATAGACAGCTCTCCTTGAACATGAGGCCATGGCACTCTCTCTGTAACATTATCTAATTAAATTGAGGACTGTCACAGTGCAACATACTCACACTACAAAGTGATACAAGTCACCAGAGGAAGGGAGGAAAGTGTCAAGAGGCAGAGGCAACCAATAACTATTTGTCCTTGGAATGAAGCTCCACAAAAGGCAAAAAGATACCATCAAAACAGCCTGGATTTTACTTTTTCTGGTATTAAAACAAGATAAACTGGGGAAATAGTAAGTAATAGTGTGACAAATTACAGAGAAAAGATATATATAATTGTAATATACATATATGTAATCAAGAATATCTGTTTATCACAGGTGTAGATATAAAAAAAGGATAGGTTTTTCTTTAGGCCATTTGCACCCAAAGATAAATACACAGGTCCCAGGCATTATACACTCACTAGGGAAAATAGGGAGAAGACCACTTGTGTTCCAACTAAAAATGGGCTCAACTAAAAATGCACTGAGGACATTGCAAATCACTGCCTTTTCCACCTATTCTCAGGATTTGGAACCTTTCTATAAAAACATGCTTTTACTTCATTTTGTTGTTGTTGTTAACAGAGAAACCTAGGGATCTGAACTTTTAATTATTCTGACTTCACTCAAATATATGAAAATATTCAAACAAATATTTAGAAACAATTAGATGTTTCAACTTTACCTCTTCAAGGGGGTCACCATCATCTCTTTTAATGTGTTAGAATTTGGCCAGAAAAATGCTTTTCTCATGACACACTAAGAAGATTAATTTTTACTGAGTATCACATTATTGTCGTTGTTGCAATGGTGAGAAGATATGAACAACTTCAGAAGATGGCATGTACACCCTTTATTTTCAGAAACACTTTGCCAGTTTGGGGGCTTTTCTCAATAGTTCCTGATCCCTATTTTGCTATTGCAAAATTGGGTTGTCTGCAGTGGAAAAAGATAATGTTTTAGAGAGTATTTTCTAAACATTTCTCTTTACAGCATTAGTGTATCCAAGGGCAGTAGCACATGGCTGTGGAAGTATGGGATGAACAGTCTCTACTCAGACAGTAGCCAAGATGCTTTATGGGAAGATTGAAACCAAAGACCTGCGGCATTCAGGCCAGAACATTCACTGTAGATGTTCTAAAATTAAATGCCAACAAGGAAAGTTTATTCCTATCTAAACCCTTTATTTACACATTGAACAAAGAGGTTCAACAATTATCTATGTGGTGAGAGTTCTTTCCTGGCCTCCAAAGCTTGGAGAAGCATTAAATATTGGAATCCAATCCAGTCTCTGCAAAACCATTGGACGAGAATCAAGACTTAATGGGGACTAAAGAAGTAATATTGTTTACCAGTCCTCTTAGCCATGCTTCCCTCAGATAAAACTAATTAAAGGCTCAGTTAATAAGGCAAATAAGTGTCAAATTATAATAAAACTACTTCTTTGTGCTGTTCTCTAGTCTATAAAGAGTTTTAATAAAACAAAATTAAGTATTCGTGCAAAATACTCAGACTGGCAAGAGATAAAGACATCTACCCATATCATCAAATGGCATGAAACTCAGATCCAACTTGGAATTCTTTCCCTATGAGAAAGATCAGCATCTCACACTGTACTTATAAAATATAATACTGTACAAGAGAGTGTCCTGCCTCCTTTCCAGGTTGTCTTTAGGACACATGAACTCCAGGGAATCGTGGGTGGAATGTATAAAAGATCTTATTGCAGCTGCTGGTACTGCATCTGTTCAAGGGATAAATAAAGCAGCTAAGTTCTAGTTTTGGTTTCATACACTGCCAGTCCCTTGACATGTAAAGAAATTATATACCACCTCCTCATCTTGTCAATCACACCACAAATATGTCTTCAATATCGTGGAAGGGATGATCACTTTTTTTTTTTGGGCCAGGAATGTTCCCACAAGCTGGGATAACATCCATGACAAGTCACACACACTGGAAAAAAAAAACCAAAACCACTTCATATTCTTCCAGAGAGCAATGTTATTCATGTAAATTATCAATCTTTAGACTCCTTCCCATTCTTCCTAGGAAAGAATTGGGTCTAGATGAAACGGATGTGAAACAAAAATCAAATTAATTCACTAATTATCTAGACCTTCAAGAAGGTTTATCCTGTTTTGTTTCCCCTCACCACCACTTAATTCCCATGCTCTGGCATGCAGAATTTATCGAAATTCTCTCAATCACTATATGCTTGTATTTTTTATATATTTCTTAAAGAAGAATAATGTGTTTTAATAGCTATACTCAGCATATTTTCTTCAGAGAAAAAGTTGGAGATTGCAATCTAAGATGACATTTTGCAGTGTGCGGAACCACAGCTTGGCAGGAACCTAAGCACAGATATGGAGGAAAAGGCAATTGCTGCTGAGCAGGACAAATCCATCCTTTTGTGGACCATAGAAAGTGTGGTTGTAAAAGGAGCAAAGTCTCTTCCAGGAATTCTCAATGAAGATGCACTCTATTGTCAACACAGAAGCTATATTGATACCAATTGCAGCTTGGGTTCCTCAACAGAGGCCAAAGAAGACTATTTAATACAGCAACACATGTAATCAGAGAAACAGGAAACCCCCCCCAGCTTGACACAGAGAAGTCATGAACTTCCATAAGGTACCATATTTAGCCAGCTCCTTCTTGCACACTCTTGCTCTTTCCTTTCATGGCTTTATAGGACATTATAACACTTTTTGGAGGGTCTAAAACTTTCACATTCCAAATGCAGTCTTCATCTCTTTGGTCCTCCACTCTAAGTGAACTTGATCTGAACAGCATCGAAAGCTGGGAGCAATGAAAGGGTAGCATATTCCGGTGAGGCAGAATGCGGGAACAGAGCAAGGAAAAAAGGCAGGGCAAGGAGGCCACGTAAGCATTCCAGGAACATGGAAGGAGGAGAGAGCAGAGAACCCTCTCACAGGGAGTGAGGATGGATGCCAAGAGCCAACAGTACTTGCCCTTGCAGCTGGTGGCTACAGCTGAGGCACACTGCTCTCAAGGGTGGGATAACGCCTCCGCCAAAAGAGATGAGGGCTTTGCTCTTCCTCAGGGGTGAAACAGCCAAACAATTCTGGCACCTCAATAATCTGTTCACCCTCCCCGGCAGGTGTCAATAGTCTGCTACCCACAACTCTGTGCACTCATCCAGAACTACTGAGAACTACATGGCAAACAAGCAAATATCTCAATTTCCTTGAAAAGAAGCAGTACCAAGCAGTGGGCAATTAAATAGAGAAGAGACTGAAGTCCAGGTAGATTTGGTTTGTTGTTGTCCACACAGCTGATGATGCTTACAGACTGCTGACCACTTCTTGTCATCAAGACAGCAAAGCACAGATGCAATACAGAGATCCTCATCCACCCCACACCACACAGTTGGCAAAAGGATTTCACCTTGAATAATTTGTTAGATATTTTAAGCAAAACAGTGAGAAAAGAATCTTTTAGACAGGAGAGCAATTTTGAGAGTAGGTTAGGGGAGTACCTGCATTTTGCAACTCTTGTCCAAAAAATTAGCAGAAAGACTATCCATTTATTTCCTACAATAGTTAACCTTAGCCAATGTTGATGAAAAAGACCATCTTGCTTCAACTATTTCTTTTTTAAACACCGGCCATAGTATCAACTGCCTTAGCCATTTTTGAACAGCCATGATTAGGTAAGGAGAGAATGCTGACATTCTCAAATAGAACAGGATGGTCCCAGTGACCCCCAGGATCAAGGAAAGGCAGCACAAATTCACCCTAATACCAGGGCATTCCAATTTGGCACTATGTACCAGAATCTGGGGTTACATGTAGTATTTTTGGAGTTTTGGATAAGATGTCCCATTCCAGAAGCTTGAGGTAAATGTAGCATTGGTTCCAATTCAAAATAGCTTCCTAAGTTACTGGATGCTTTAAATATAGCATGAGAGTCCCACAGCGGCTTCTCAAGAGTGTGCATGGCACCCTAACCAGGTATAGTAAGCATTACAATGCATCACAAATATTTTTTTTCTTGCCACAAAGACTAATTGTCACTAATGCTGGCTTTAAACTGAGAGCCCATAAATTATTTAAAGTAAGCATGTGCCCTTAAGCCTGTTACTTTTAATAAGAATAAGGGTTTATGTCTGTATTAGGCACGGCTAACAAGAGAGGCACAGAGCCAAAATAGCCCAGAGGCTGGAATTTGGACTCTGAGCAAGGGAAAGGTGGGAATATGGTGAGAGCATGTGAAAGGCTGTGTTCCTCCTAATCCTCAGCTGCCATTGCTACAAATCAAGCGCATTTGGAAGGATTTTGGAGAAAGGTTAAAACCTATTTATGCACCGTGTCCAGGCACTGAACACCTGCGGCACAGATGATCACAACACCAGCTACACACGTAGGAGGTGCAGAAAGTAACTCTAGCCTCATCGGGGGATTTGCATGCCTTTAAGACATTTGGCCCATTTCATCTTCCCAAAAGAAGAGCAAGAGCTCATTGACTTTTGGGGAAAATGGCTGCTAACCACCACCACCAAAGAGAGAAGTCACCTTGTATGAAGCCCATTCAAGATGTCATCTGGAGCCATTCATAAACTAAAAATTAATTTTTTCAGAGTACCTAATTCCAGGTACTTTCTTCCCTCTATTTATTATGTGCTCTTTATCCTGCAAATCTCTTAGAAGAACACCAACACTTTTACATTTGGGGGAAATAGTATAATATTCGTGTATCTGAAATATGGATGCTTTTAGAACTGTTCCCAAACGATACCCAACAGTAAGGCTGACCTAAGCTTCAGGGCCAGCTTCATATGATCAAGGTTTTATTTCTTTTAGAACCTGAGATTATGATAGTAGCTAAATAAAATACTTTTCTAAAATCATCATCTATGCAACACATTTTGACAGGTGATACCTGTTTGCTTTTAAATATGTAATGTAAATTATGGGTCAACACAGTGTGGCTGAACAGCACATTTGCTGAGATCCTTGTCCTCATTCTGTACCAGCAAAACCAAAATTCTTTAACAATGCCATTTATTAAATATCACAGCATATGTTCATCAAATTGGTATTTAGGAATTTAGATAATTGTAAACAAAAGCCTATTCTGGTATTTTGCTCTCAGATAACCTTTTTATTAAGGTTTTAATTACACTAGTACAGAAGAAACAGCCTTTTAACATGCTGTATATAGAAACCATTGTTTTCCAATTAGCATTATTCATTTCCACTAGCATACTACTGCTGACATTGCCAGACAATGTTTTAAATTCACTTCTTTCCTCAAAACTTGCAGGTGCAATTGATTTTTACCACATTCAGCAGAGATTTCCCTCCTTCCTCTCCCCTTCTCATGGTCCTTCAATGGGGACTAATAATTTACCTGCACATTGATAATTTGGCTAATCTTGTAACAAAACTCAGTGGAAAAAAAACCAAGAGCCATATCTCATATTACACTGGACACTACTTAATGCTATACTATGCATCAAAATGGTGGCACCTCAGGTACCCATGTGCAGAAACTTCTAGTTACACACAAGATGAGACTGCCTTCTCAGCTAGCTCTAGGCCACTGAGAAAGCTAGATTATAATGAAGACGACTGTATTTTGTACACCATTTTAATATTTCCACATTGCAACTCAAGATCGGTGTTGTTTTTAAATACGCACATTTTCAGTAGTTACAGAATAACGTACACTTTATGCTACTAATTAGACAACATGATGTGAACTGCTGTTGCTAGTAGAGAAAGTTAATGATAACATATTTGCAGAGCTAATTTCTCTTTGTGTTCCACTGGCTGGAGAACATTTTGCAATAATGTCTTCAGAATGGAGATAATGACAGAGTTATCTGCTGTGTTATTAAGACAGTCATTTACAGAGTTCAGACAACAGACACTAATAAAAAGTTTTACCTGAAAAAAAGCTTTTTGTGCATTTTAATTATAAAGCACTAACAGTTCAGCAGCTTTAAATTCATAATTTAATGGCTACCTCCTGATGTTTACTCATTCTAATGGATCCGCAAAATTATTAACTTTAATAATAATTATGCAAATCTGAGAGCTTCCTGAAATACTGCATCAACTATATTCTCAAATAAGTGAACTCTAGGTCAAAGACTGAACAATGTATCAGACCACATTATCCTGTTGCCAGGGTACTGTTAAATGTTAAAACAAGGGGAAAAGGAAAATAACTCAAATGAGTTGTGGATGTGTTTCCTTAAGTTAAGAAACCCTTTCCTCCCTCCTCCATAAAACCATAAGAGCTACTGTTACCCCCACTTGTGAACTCAGTTTTTTACCAGTCCTGAGCCCAAGTTTCTCACAGCCAACACTATATGCCTCCTGTTCAAGGGAAAAGTTGCATTTCCCTTTCTTTTGCAGGAAACAAAGCTGCAAAGTCTCTTTATAACCAAGCTGGCAATTGCATAGATGTTTTTCCGCCCATTTATTTCATACACGGAGCTCTTTTCACAGATAATGCCACATGGGTATTGATGATTCAGCTAAATCACACTCCAAATTAAAAGGATGCACCTTAGGAGGTGAAATAAAGAAAGGGCTTCAAACCCATGGGTTATGTATTTTGTGTCAGAACAGTCAGAGCAGCAGGTTTGATGATGTAACACCATTTGAACCAGAACCTCAGCAATCACAGGCAGTTACTCACATTTATCTGGCCTATATTCTAACAGGGGGCTATGCTTCTCCTGAAATTCAAAACATAGAGTTGAAGAACACAGCCTTAAATAGATGATTTCTGCACAATATCTGTGCAAAACACATAATACTCCTTATATATCCCTGACCTTCAGTGGTGGAGTTAGTATTTAGCGATTACTTTAATCACACAAACAGATAAGAGGGGCTGCCTTTGTGTTCCAAGTACCTACTTGATTAAAAGGAGAAATCATTTGACCAAGAGCTGCAGCTAGCTGCATGTTCTTCCTGAAAGTTATTTTGTCAAGTACAATACATGCATTCAAATCACATTGTGTTATCGTGCTACAGTTTACACAAAATTTGTAATAAATGGACTCTTCAACAAATAAACCTGAGTTTAAAGTTACAACAACAAACTTCATGGATTTTTCAGAATATTTTCTGCAAGGAAAGAAACCAAAAGCTTCTTACCTCTATTGCGACTGTTTACCCGAAAGGGTAAAATACTCCATTTTGTGCTGGAACTGCTTTGGGTAACAAAATCAGTACTTGCTGAAATCAAACCTTCTCTTAAAGCTTTAGTGGTTCTGGTGAAACATCCATCGGGATTACTCCTCAGACCTGATACAGCATTTTTGGTCAAGACAGGTAATGTTATCTACCTCAGAATAACTAATGCCTCACCTCTTAGAGCATCTGCACAGCCACATTTAAAACTCTTTTCTGATTTATTCAGAGCAGAGACTTAAACTGTCACCCCAGTATCCTGGGATTTTTGATCCCCAGATACCAGAACCCATTTCCCTGGTCCAACAAGTATTCTTTAAATGGAATACAACTATAGAATTTGCTCCCTCTCTCCTTGTTTTACATAGACATGACACTTGTATTTGATGAGACATGCAAGCTTATCATACAAATGCCCTGTACACTGAACTGCCATTTATAGTACAGATGCTGTCTACTAGAACATCGCAAATAAACAATACCAAATCAGGAGGTTGAGGAGTTATGTGTAGGGCTAAGGCTCACAGAAACACAATCATTTCCAATGTAGCTGTAAACACACCAGAACTGGTTTACACATTAGTTTGAAAGCAAACATACCACCGCAAATAACTATCACTCTTCTAGGACATATATTTGCATATATAACAAATAATTGCAGATAATAAAATTCAGGATACTGTGACTTCTTGTTACTCAAGAAGTAATCTACAAATTAAACAGATTATGCCAAAGAAATGCTGATGCCCACAGAATAGTTGTTTTATCAGAAAATAGATAGTAAAGTTTTGGAGTGTTCTGAAAAGCTGGCCTGGAAGTATTTAATTTTCCTCTCACAAGGAACTATTAAGAGTTAAACTGTAAAAAGACTGGAAGAATGTGAAACTGCTCAGCCACAAGAAATTACTACAGTTTATCTAGGTATAAGACAGCCATTATATTAAATGGCTCACTCCCTTCTCAGAAGTTGACTCAGTTATTTGAATTCTAAAGAGAAAGGGAACATCTCTACTGAATAATAGCTAAAGAGGGAGACCCCTAGACTTCTAGAGGACACGAGACTTATCTGGTATCTTAGTAGAATATCAACTCTTATAAATACTAATCTATAGCTTTTGGTATTGTGAAGGACTTCTTATTTGGAGATTAAAAAAGGACAGCTGCTCAGCAGTCTGATTCACCAAAGGTGGATGCATAACAGGTGATGTGGGATCAGTACTTCAAGAGAACTTGAATTGTTTCAGTTCACACAATACAGGTAAACGGCATTCTTCTGATTATGATTTATGTACAGCATTACATGGCCATTCAAAGGACAGTTGGAGCATGCACAGAGCCTGACCCAGACCATCTGAGGTTTCCCCACATTCAAGAATAGAAGAAAAAAGTGAAGAGGGATTGCCTTCACTCCTCAGTTGTCTGCTGTAAGGCAGTGATATGCAATAGCCCAGAGGAAATGAATACTCTCACATAGCTCCTCTAAAGCAAAGGCAGTGACAGCCAGAGGTTGGCATATGTATGCTAGGGAGTGGGGGAGGGACAGGAAGCAATCAGGAAGAGATGCGGATAAAAGGAAAGAGTCTAACAACTGTGAGAAAAAACCCTTCTGCTCCTGCAGAGTCAGACTGCAAAATGCTAGACCAGAGTTTTCCCCCAGACTCAAAAAGCTGTTTCAGGCTGCTTGTACCAGAATAAGTAAACAGATCAGCTAATTCAATTCTTTTGTAGTAGTGTTTGCTATTTTCCCTCCCTGAATTTGCATCATCACCAGATTTCAACCTTTTCATCACTTAACCAAATAAATAAAAGTAGTTCTTGAATGTTTTTGTTTTGTTTAAACACTATCTCCTGTTTCAAGCTCTGGCTTTTGATTTGGAACCCAAGCAGCTAAAAAACCTCCCTACTAGGAAATATAAAACTGTATGGATAACTGCAGAGTGAATATATCAGTCATGAGTTAACACAGAGATTTAGTTAATATTTCCACTACCTCAGATGACAATAGCTCCTTCACACCTTTCAGCTCACTGCATCACCTGCAAGCCAGACTGTCCCACTAGAAAAGTTTACTATTCAGAATAAAGATTCTGAAGCATATGAAGACAGTCTGTTATTGCATCCAACCACAGACACTTGTACCGTCTTAGGTAACATGGCAACCGAGCACTTAGATAATTAGCTGTGTCCAAAAGCCTTCTTACAGAGGATTAGGTCTATAAAATTAATGAATTCTGCTTGCTTCCAGACAGTTCAAACAGCAGGAGAAAATAAACAGCTTTGCTGCCCACGTCAATTTGGAAAGACCAGATTTATGTATATGATCACACCACTGGTGACAGCACTTAACACTGCCAACAACCTGCAAGTCTCATTCATTTCAGCAGGGCTGACAGATGCTCAACTTTACTAAGTGTGTCAATACTGTTTTCCTAGCTCTGCTACCTGCTCATGACATCTCAGGACAGAATTTGACATCTCATGACAGAAATTTTCTGGCGGGTAGGATGGTCTGCATGGTGGGGACTGGAAAAATAGTTTACAGATGATTTCCTAATGCTACTGTTAAAGGAGTGTGAAAGCTGCAGAGTGACCTTAACTCTTCCCTACTTGTTTTTGTCTCCTCTTTTCTTGTTCCGACCCCCTATGTTAGTCAGGCATTTATTTTTAGATGAAGAACAGATAAGCAGAACAATCCAATTCAAGGGAACACATCTTCACCTGTCACCCAGCTGACTGACTGTGACTCCTGTGCATTATGCTGGTGACTATTCAGCAATGAGCTGATCACTTGGGCCTACCTGAATGGAAGAAAATAAAGTGCCTCAGACACCATTTAAAAGATTTCTTTAGAAGTGAACTGTTGTGCAAAACAGCTCTGGTAACTCCTTTCCTCGTCCACTGTGTTAAGAGCATTTTTCCTGAGCAGAAGCATTAGCAATCCCACAATTCTGTACTGTGCTCTTGTCAGCACACTTCAAAGACCTTCAGGATTTCTCCCCTAGTCTCCAGGTAAAGTGCAAGATGGGTGGGAACTGTGTAGGGCTGGCTGACAGAGCACGGGTGAACAAGTATCCACTTTATGTCTATGCATGGGCTAACTTCATAATGGCACAATATTGGTGTCCTCTTTTGGGAGGGTCCTTGAAAACATGTTGGTCTAGTATTATAGAGGGGATGAACAATCCTGGTGTCTTAGATTCTTTCTGTCATCTCCCTCAGGAGCTTAGAGGCAACTCTCTTGCAGCATGACAGAAGAGCACAGAGCCTTCATGAAAAAGAAGGAATCTTTCTGTTCTCTGTGGCCCACCCACAGACAGTCTAATTAACTGGGGGCAGTCAGAGCACAAGGAACATATCTGCATGCAAACTCTGCAGGCTTAGAGGGACACTGTGCACATGTAGCCAAAAGGATCATGGCACATCTGGTATTAAAAGCAATTATAAGACCCTTTAAGTTGAAGTATTTGGGGTTTAGAACTTATCTTGTACAAAGAAGGCCTAATCTCATCTCAGGGTAGCTGTGGATCAAAACCAGTCCATAAATTGGTGTACAGCATCCACTAATACCATTTAGAGCTATATGCCCTTTCCAAGAAGGAGATTTTCCTCATAGTTATATTCTCTCCTCTATTCCTCACCAGGAATATATTAAAAATGTAAGTACAACTTCCCTTTTCCCCCACAATAAGATCACAATTATAGCTGAGTTCATAGGTCAACTCACTTATGATGACAAATTTCTGATTAAGGGGAATATCTGATCTATTTGGAGACATATTTATGTGATAGATGCTAAAGAAAAAAATAGATTATCATCAAAAGCCACGTATTACATTGTGATCCAACTAAAAACATCACAACCACCAGGCATAAGTATCCCAGCTCCCCAAAAGAGTCTGTGTTAATTCCTGTATGCCTGCTTCTGCCCTCGTAAAGCAGGCTCTAAAATCTAATCCCATCCCAAAGCAGCAGTCCCAACTAAAAACTGGGCCTCACTGGGAAGGAGTTCAAAACATTTAACAGTGCTTTCTGACACTGCTACGACTGAAAATGCAGTCAACTGTGTCAACAGCTAATTCCTCCACACCTCTGGGAATTCAGCCATTGCAGTTTCACTTCTGCTCCTCCTATGCTCTCAAAAGCCCCAGGAGAATCATACAGCCTTTGGGCATAGTGTTTACACTTTCATAGATTACAATCTGAGACAATGAGTTCTTTGGGAAACAACTGGCTTTTCATTACTGATTGCATCATACACTGTGCAAGCCCCTCAGCCCTGGCCCATGACTGACAGACTCTAGGTATGACTGAATAACTTACAAGAAAATAATCAACACCACACAGTGCAGGCTGTAAAGTGTTATGCAAATGTGTCACGCTTACAAAAATATGATGGCACCTCTCTGTACTTACCTTGGGCGGGATGTGAAAAGAAATACCAACACTATTTACAGGAGCTAAATTAATCTGAGTTTATGAAGAGAGTTTATTTTTGTGGGAAGGAGGTATTTTAGGTTGTCTTTAACTTGTTTGCTTTTAATAATACTGCCCGAACAGCCTTCTTTGCAAGTACGATGTTGCTCCTGCAAAAGCAGTTATGGAAAGTACCTCTCATCATTATAGGACATAGCATTAAGGCAAACGTGGTTCTGTCTTCCAAGAAAGGGATCATGTGCATAAGAACAAGGGAGATCAGATGATACAGTTTCACAGGATGAATATGAAACAGCACAGCTAAGATTTCAGAAGCTCAACTGGCTTTGAATCACATTTGTTGCAGAGATATCAATTTTGAACCCACAACTTAACAGACCATATTTTTTCATTATGAAAAAAAACCAACACAGTTTTAAAAGCACTGTAAGCGGCTTTTTTTTTGGCCTTTTTTTTTGGAGGGGGCGGTGGGGAGCAGACCTTTTGTTTGCATTCTACCTGTTGGTCTGATTAAATCATTCTGGTACTTCTCTTACACACTGTTACGTAAGTAACCTCTCTTGTCACTTTACTGCAAAATAAACCTTCTGCAGGTGATTTGTGGAGGAACCAAGACCTCTCTAGAAAGATTTGAATATTCTGGAGCAGATTTGAGACTGTCAGAAATAAGGAAAAAAAAAAGAAGGGAGCTACCAGAAATTACACAGAACTATCCGATAAGACAAAAGTAGGTAATGGAAACACAAATTTCCTGAAAACCATCCAATGCTAAAAAAAATTTAAGAAATTGAGCTAATTCAGCTAATAAGGGTACTGAACTGCAGCACCTTAAAATAATGCTTCAAGGGGAAGATTAAAAAAAAAAGGCAGCTAGGAAATATATGGACAAATCTGTAATTGACAGATACACCAGGTAATTAATTATTAAATCAAATGCTGTTTGTCAGCTGCAAATGGAAGGCTTCTGCATAATTTAAGACAGTATTTTAAGTACTCTTGAGTCTTCTGCTTGACGTCTAATTTTTACCCAATTATTGCAACCCATCACAAGAGGGGCCACATCCCTGTCTTTGTTCAGTTTTAATACCCAACTTCACATATTTACAAGCAGTTAATGTTTATTTTCTAGAAATATAATTCTGTGTTCCCACTGATAGTTCTACTCCCTTCCCCCCAAACAGCACCAGTGAGGCCCCATCAGCAGAGAAAGAGACAACACTGTACAAAATAGAACTGGAAGCTTATTTAAAAGGGACAGTATCATCATTCATAAATATACTAACCAGAACTGTCTTCCTGAGGTATTATCAATGCCAGGCTGTACTTTGAACTGGCATATTTCAAGCCCACATTATATTCTCTTCATTCACACCTAGGTGCAAAGATCCTCAATTCTGCTAGGCCAGGTCAAAGTGTACATATGGCTGCTATTTTCCAACCCAAACAAACTCAACAAGGTTTTTTTGCACACTTACTCTGGAGATGGTCAAGGGCATGTTGAAGTCCTTGCCCCCTTGCAGTCGGAAGCCCCACGGTCCAGGTCCATTCAGATTCACACTGTAAGCCATTTTGTACCGCTTTCACAAGGCAGCAACAGGGCACTGCAGGACAGAAGGATGGGGCAGACAGAACAAAGTGTGAAAAAACAGAATGAGAACAGGAAAGGGTTTTACATTACGAAGGCAATTCTCTCTCTGCCTTGCCTGTTCAGTCGTGCTCTGATACCACCTAAGAATAGATGGGAGCTATAATGCAGATGCTGATATCCCAGCTGAGTAGGGCCCATAAAAGGTTTGTAACCAGACACCTACTATGCAAAGACTTCATGACTCAGTAGTCTAATATAGTCCCCAGGGAAGGGGACAGATCTTTCTAGGCTCCTCAAGCCCCTCATGCTGCTCAGTTACTTTATGGACAAAACACACATTGTAATAAAACAAGCAACCAAAATCCCATGCTAAAATCCCAAACACCCAAGCCCCTTCTCTGACCTGTTAGAAACTACAAAGCCATTTTAAAAATCTACGTCAGCACATAGGTTTATTGCACTGTGACATATAATACAAGTTCTTTCTACATGGATCTTTCCTTATGTAGCAGGAAAGGCACCAAGAAAGTCTTTACCTTCTTTACCAGTGTTTTGTTAAACTGAAAGAAGTACATACTACATGCATTCAGCATCACCAAAAAAAACTCCCACGACTTCATGTTTGGCTCTTGGTTCCCCAGCCCTTGTTTTCTCTAGGAAAAATTAACATTCATTCTTTCTGAATGCAGAAAGATGTATCATGGGATATTTCTAATCAGCATTTAATTTCTGTGACAAAAGCATGGTTTCATTACATACTTGTTTCATCATTTCAATACAAGTCTTCTAAAGGTGTGACACTTGATTGAAAGGCTAAGAACACAGATACTTAACTAACTGCTTCCTTACTTAATTCCTTGATTTTTTCATAGTTTACATTCCCGTTCTTAGAAATAACATATATTGTTATAAAACTATAACCCTTGTTCAGTAATGCTGGATAGCATTTCTGCCTTAGATTGGAAATTGTTAAAATACAGAGCACATGAGGGGAGGGAAGAACTATAGATATAAACAAAAAGTTTCTGCTCTCACGCTAAAGCTGTAAACATTAAATAACGCTCACTCCTTTCAAGTCATTAATTTGTGCAGTACCTCCAGAACCCCTCCCCTGCATCTTGCCAGCATTTATTGTCCT
Organism: Origma solitaria; assembly: GCA_013397895.1. Classification (NCBI taxonomy): domain Eukaryota; kingdom Metazoa; phylum Chordata; class Aves; order Passeriformes; family Acanthizidae; genus Origma; species Origma solitaria. The sequence goes on along the minus strand of VZRL01005376.1, from coordinate 2,558,355 downwards.
TTATCCTTTCATTAGAGAGAAACTGCCATTATATCAAAAAAGCGGGAAAAAAGCCCCCCAAACACGGGTTCTACTCTGATAATCAAAAAGACAAGCAAACCCACACAATGCACTAGAGTGAGGTAGCTCAGTTTGAACATTGATAATGGGTCACCCTGCCAATACACCTACCTTAAAACATGATAAATATCTGATGACAAAACAGCAGAGAGCAAACACTACCAGGAACTCAGCTTTATCTGAGGAGATGGTCAATAATTTTTCAAAACCATGAAGCAATAAAAGTTGTCTAGCATTCACAGTGCCAGGAAAGTAATTTGTACAAGAGAATAATTAATCTCTGCATAGGCACTAGACTAAACCATATAACCCTCTCTTTTAGCCAGAGGTCCACATTAAAGCACAGAAATTCACATGGATTCAAATAAAAGTTACACTAAGCCAGTAGAACTGGCCCCAACCAAAACTAAAGCAAATAGCAAGATACAACTTGAGAAGAAAATAGGGTTTTGATGTCTCACAAATACCTCTAAGATATATTTACATGAAGAGTATTTATAACCTGTCCTCTATCAGTCCAGAGCCACTGATATTTGGATGATGACTTTGAGGAGAGACAAAACTGACTTGCTGGACTTCAAACGGCAGAGTTTCCAGGCCTGCCAGTTTATCTAGTACTGATTTATCCTTTTTTTTTTTTTCCAGAAAGCCACATGCACACACACAAGTTTGAAGGTAAATTCTCATTGCACTATTCCTTTCCTTTTCCTAGGAATTCATTGCTGTTTTTAGTGCCCTTTCTTGGCTCCATTTCAAGGGTTCAGGAGAACAGAATAAAAGCAGGAGTAAGATAAACATAAGTCATTGCCTTACTACTAAAGACAGTATCATATAAATAAGTATTAGAAGAAAGGCTTCAGTTTTGTGGACTGTGAATTCTGTGCATGTTACCTTTCCATACCTAAATCTTCAGTCATTTGTGTAAAAAAGAGAAAAGGCAGGGGGGAAGCAAAACCCAGAACAGAAAAATACTGCACAGCGAGCTGAACAGAGCTAAGCATTAAGAAACAGAGATGTTGTCTAATCAAACTCTGTGTACTTCTGTCCTACTTTCACATCTGTAACATGTCATTTGCTTATCAGTTAGGACATCTCAAAGGATCTGAGAGATCCTTCAGGCTGGGTGGTGCGCTAAGAAACCAGAGTGGGCATCTCATTAGGGGCTCTGTCATTTGAATGAAATGTTAAACTGAGGTCACTTGTTCCTACTCCTTTGGTTTCTGTCGGTGTCTGCATGAATGTTCAGCATAGCTTGGCATTTTAAAAGGAAAGTGTAGAGGATATGCCAGCGTCCTGGCCAACATTCCCTTCAACACATCAGGACCACAGCTCTTCCATGTGTCTGCACTATCACTACCAGGAGCAATTTGGAGAAAGACTATTCCACAGTTTTCTCTCTCCAGGCCTCCCTAAGTCCTTTCCCTGTCTGTATCCATTCTGCCTGCATGAAGAAAGCTCTGCTCCTAATAATGAGGTTAAAAAGCTCCAGAAGCTCATGCTGTAGCCACAACTCCATTTGTTAGGGACACCCTTAGCACAGGTCTCACCTTCTACAGACTTTCAGTACTATCAGCTTCTAAATAAGAAAGCTGGTGATCCACCCAGATGGCTGCTTCAGCCCTGCCCTGTTTTCAAAGGTGAGACATCAGGGCAGCAGTCACAGTGCCACCACAGCTACCAGCACTAACCTCAGCAAAACCTTCTCAGAAACCAGAGGCTGAAATAAACAGTGTGTACATAATAGGCAATTTCCTTGTTTTTCAGAGGCTTGTGATGTTTATATTAGATTTTAAGTTACTTTACGTAACTGCCTGCTACACTGCTTCAAAAATCTTTTTTTGTTTGCTCAGATAACACTATTTTGCTCCTTATGGTGTGCCTTCTTCCCTACATTCTCCGGCTATATCAAAATCTATGACTTGCTTAAAGCTCCCTCCCTTCAGAGAGAAGCTCTGCTGAGTCAGATGAGGTCACTGATGTAAGGAGTGACATTTAAACAAAAAACATATTCCAGGAGCAGGGTGACATTTTCTCTACACATATCAAATCAGAGGATTGTGCAGAGCTCACCAGGCACCCCCCTCCCGCCCCAAGCTATTCCCAGCTGACTGATGGGAACAGCTGGGAAGGAGCTGGATGGGTACCAGGCAGAGGAGAGTGCCACCACCTCCAGCAACTGCCTCTGAGCCTGAGCAGAGCTGTCCTTCCCCAACTCCACCAGAGATGTTACACCAGCGGAAACAATTCACACGTGCTAGGAGACCATGCCGTGAGTATTACAGTGAACTGACTTTAGCAGAGCTACAACTGCGTGCTCGGGAGTGCAGAGACACTAAGTGAATGAAATAAAACCCACTAGTGTCAATGCTAAATTAAGGTGGAAGGAAACAAGTAATGGAAATTCCAATTGTTAAAGTTGCTACTACTTCATGAAGCTGGCCACATTAGTCAGGGGTTATATTCTGTGGTAGATGTGCGCACAGGGGAGACTTGAATTACTGTTACTGCAGCAACAAGGTTGTATCACTTGTACCATCAAAGATTTCAGAATGAGATTGCCTGAGAGTTTGACTTCTGAGCTGCAACAGCAAATAAATATCTCTGGCAAATAAAAAGATGCATACAAGGTCATGGTTTCAATGTTTTATGTTTAGGCAAGTGAAGGATTTGTGCTGCACAAGAATAAACTACTATTTCCTTTTTAGTAGATACATGTTCAGCAAGCTGGACGGACTTTCCTCTAGAAGATAAACAAACAAAACAAAACCAAAAAAAACGAAACAAACCAACCAACCAAAGAAACCAACAAAAAAAACAAACAACCCAAAACAAAACAAAAACCCCAAAAAACCCAAACCCCACCAAAAAACTCCAAAACAAACCACCAAAAACCAGGCAAAAAGATTGTCTTTCAGTCTCCCTCACCTGAGGGAGTGGCAGTACAAGAAGGCAGCATTCAGCTTTATGACAAACACGCCCTTTTTGTCCCATGGATTCCTGCACTGCCCCCAGTACAATTATCTACAATCCTTCAGAAAAGTGGAAAAGCAAGGCAAATGGAGCTTTTGAAGAAACTACTCACTAGACACATGCATTTAGAAAACCCACGCTTTGAACCAGTTGTCCAAGAGTGCAATCCTAAAGTGTTCCAAAGTTTTGAGTCAACCCTGTGTTAAGTATATTTCACATGGATTCAGCAGCTGTGTCTGGGGAGTGATCTTCATTGTCATTCACAGGACAAAAAAGTACATATTTACTATATATTAGCTAAGCAGTGCTAAGGAAGTTGAAACTGACACCTTGGACCCGGAAAAAAATTTTAGCTCTGAATTTCTACCTTGGCAATGACAAACTGAATATAAAAGTAATTACCAAGAGCAAAGATATTTTTCCCTGCAAGTTCAGCACAAGTTAAATATTGCTTCCAAAGTAAGACTATTCTGCAAAAGAGCTCATTGCAATCTCCTTTCCTTCACTGCTGAACTCTGAACTAAATTGAGTTAATCCTACTTGTACTTCCATATACAGCTTTGTTTCACCTGTTTAATAAAAACCCTTTAATTTTCACAGACCTTAGTATTTCTGAGTTCCTTTTAGCCCCTTTGTTAAGTTGTCTTAAGTCCTGTATTTTGATCTTTCTTAAGAAGCTAAATTTTCAAGCACACTTGGCTTCACCACATTCTTTGTCAATACCTTACTAAGACAGTACTTTGTGGCTTCAAGAAAAAGCCCATAATGCTGGGTAGATACGCTAGAGCAATATAATGATAGAATATTATCTTCCTTCTCTGTAATATAATGCCTTCAGAAACACAGCTCAAATGTTTCCTGTTTGGCTGTTTGCTTCTGCCAGTATCACTTTACCAATTAACCCAATTTGCTATTTACCCCTCCCTCTAGATCCTTCATCAGGCCTACTTTCACCTTTACAAAAAACCTCTGTATTTCACTTGTTTTTCTTCTACTACATAGCCCTTTCTTTCTGCACCAACCTTCTTTCACTACCATAACAGATTTGGTATACAGCACAGTTTAGTCAGAATTAAACTTGAAAATATTTGAAGATTTTTTGGTAACTATGTTAAACTGAAAACCTGTGGAGAGACAGATTCACCATGAAAGCAAATGGGAAGATAACACCTCAGACTGTTTGCAAAGACTTAAGTGTATGTTATTAAGTTCTCATCTTACCAGCTTTTCAGTCACTGTTTTTGAAGACACTCACTACACCATATAATATTTAAGACTTCTACAGCACATACCTTCCCATGATAAGAAAATTTCTTCTTTTAAGGTAAAGAACACTTAAACACCTGTTGTTTTAAGCATGCCCTATTTATCAATGCAACCACAGCACTTAGGTTACCAGCTTCACGTGAGAAAATGAGTCAACAGCGGCAAATGGCTTAAAATACAGGGCTCAATTTCTAATACAGGTAACTTGAGGCAGAAAAAGAAGTCTGCAAAATGTGTTGCTGCTCAGTTTTCGTTGTTGTTTGCCAACTCTGGGTTGAAAGCAGGGAAGTTTACAGCAATCCTATGACAACGGTAATTTGTGCCTTGCTGCAGGGGAACCTAACTGACTGTGTGGCCTTAGGAAAGAGAAAACAGTGAATGAAAAAAGCCCAAACAAACCCGAAGACATCACCGTCAGCTCCACTCAGACCAGGGACTGAGCTCTGACACCGAGGTCACAGGGGCTCTTACAGCACTGGCTTTGCCTCCAGGCAGCCCGAGGTCTGGCACAGCGCAGGGGGCGCACAGCGAGGCTTAGAGAAGGATCCTGTGCCGTCAGTGTAACGTGGCCATCGCACATTCCTCAGGGATCACCACAGCACGCTGATGCAGCGGTGCGCCCATAGGCGCAAGGGTGCAAATAACTAAGCACCCTCCCAAAAGTTACGCTTCAGCCTCGCCTACTCACTTCTGCCTTCCCAGTAAGGGCAATGCGGAGTTTAATTTCCCACTACAGAACGCTGTAGCCGCGGCGCCACCCACCTTGCCCGCTCGCAGAGTCTCGTTCACCGGCAGCTCCGGGCCGAGCGGCCGCCNGCGGCTGCCGCACCCACGGACATCGCCCCTGCAGCCAGAGGGCGGCCGCCTCCGGGGCCGAGGGGAGCGCGGAGCCAGCCGGCCGCCCCCGCGGCGAGGGAAGAGCCGCTGCCCCGCAGGTGGAGCCTTTTGAGCGCCCGGACCGCCGCGAGCCCCGTACTGAGGGCGGCGGCCGCTCCCCGTCCCGCCGCGAGGGGGCGCTGGGCGGGAAGGCGGCACGGGAGGGGAATTGCCTCTGGCGGTGGCGCAGGGACCGATCCGCGAGAAGCCGCTGCCGGCGGCGTGTAAATATCCGAGTTTGGGCCGAGATCACCTCGGGGCCGCGGTGGCAGAGCGGGAAGGTGACACAGAGCTGTGGCGAGCGGTTCGGCCGAGCGCCGGGGCAGCAGGTATCCCGGGGGGCGGGCATTCGGCGTCTGAGCCCTCAGGGAAGGATGCGAGGGATGAAATGGCGGCGGGAGCGGGGGGGGCTGCGCCCGCGGGTGGGACCAGGAACGCTCTGACAGGCGGCGAGGGCGGCCGGGAGGGGCTGCTGTCCTGCCCGAGTTCAGCAAAAGCGCTCAAGCTGGTGCGTTAATGCTGTGCGGGCTTGGAGCCCTCAGCCTTCAGCCCCTTCGCTCCCCGCCTGCTGCCTTCAGCCCCTTCGCTCGCCGCCGGAGCACGAGTGAAATCGGTGGTTTCAGTCACTGCCCCGTGGGAAAAGTGGAAGCGAGCTTGTTTTCCCCCACTAGTTCATTGGTGTTGGTAAGCGATGGTCGTTTTAATTAAGTGGAAAAGTTAAAACGACGGCCCGAGAGGAGACAAAGTGTTTGGAAGACAAAAATACAGAACGAACAATTTGATTGCCCACCAGGATACTGACGCTGAGATGATTTAAAAGAGCCTTGTGGTGCTTTCACATGGCTGCTGAGTGCTGTCAAGGACTAGGCAGCCCGATCCATACATCCCTCTCTTCATCACTTCTGTGTGGTGGTGGTTTTGCTTTTCTGCTTTTTTTTTTTTAAATGTTGTGCTCCCCAAAGCATCCTTCAGAAAGTCAGCTCTTTTCTCAGTGCAATGACAGAGCCACTGCTTTATGAGTTTGCTAAAAATTTTTTTAAAAAAATTTTTAAAAATTTTTAAAAATTAAAAAAAAAAAAAAAGGCCAGTTCCCAAGTGTTGAAGCACTGGAAACGCGCGCGGTGCCCCGTCGGAGCCCCCTGGGACTTGGACAGGAGCGAGAATTCCCCGCGCTGGGCTCCGCGGCGGAGCGCGCTGTGCCTCGGGGCCGCTCCCGGTCAGCACCAGGGACAGGGCGGTGGCGCGGCCCGGGGCAAAAAAAACCCGAGCGAAAAAAAAGCGAGGGGCCGAGAGCGCCTCACGGGCCGGGATAAACACAGCGAAGGAATCGCTGAAATACCCAGCCCTTTGGTGTACTTTCTCAGCTCCAGCCTACTTAAAAGGATCGCAGTTCAGGTTTAGTGTTTCTTGTCTTATGGAACCTCAAGTCTCTTTTAGTACTGGCTGTGGTACGCATCGAGTGGGCTCTTTTGGTCCAATACACAGGATGCACAGACCAGGCCAGGAGAAATTGATTGAACTTATTTCTGTATTTGTATTTGGCCAGAATTCGTATTCATATGGATTGTGACTTAATGGTAGTTGCAAAAATGTTCCACTGACAAGTTGGCTTAGGTCCCCAAAGGAAACATTTTGCATCTTGTGATGAGATGAGCAACCTCATAAAGTAGCATTCTTGGTGATTTAGGCTGGAAAGCATGATCCAGATGGTGGGAAATTATGGCTTTTTTCCATGATGTTCTGTTAGATTATCCCATTCTCTGTGTAATAGAAAAAAATCATATTTAGATTTAAGGACTTATATCTGAACCTCTCCAAGGCCTTCAATAGTCTAATTTTCTGCTCCCTGGTACTGGTAGAAGTATCAGCAAAGATGACTGGGAATTGGCCAATAATCCTGTTCTGAGAAGTGGTGGATCAGTTTTGCTTCAGACTGTTTTTGTTTTTGTTTGGTTTGTTTGTGTTTAAAACAGGATGAAACACACTAGCTTGTATGTTGCTTATTCATTCACTCAAAGCCAGGGAATTAGAAAGTATGGGAAATCTACCTGCTTAGCACTCTCTAAAAGAGCCTGCAGGCTTGTTCCCAGAAATCTGTGCCTGTCTATTGGAGGGACAAAATTCTCTGTCCTATTTCTCTAGAAAGCACTAGTGACAGTATTAAACTCGTATTTTAAATGATGTTTCCGAAATATGTTGCTTACCTACCAATGGCCTTGGAGTAGTTCCCTGAAAGACCTTCGGGATCACCACTTAGTACGAAAAGCTGAGCACTCAGACTACGCTGGCTAGGCCATCTTGTGCAAACAATCCTATTTGCTTTCTGGCAAGTAGCTTACTGATAGATTTAGCTGTCCATTTTCCTCAGTGGCTCGTTCACTGTGATTTGCTTTTGACCCATGAGTTTCATTCCAGCCTGGGCAATTTCCTTTACTGCGAAATTCATACAGCTCTGTCAGGGGCTAATTTTCTGCAAGTCTTTCTCCTACTCTTTTATCCTTTCTTCTAATCACAGTCTGATCTCCCAAACTGTTTCATCAGCTGTTCAGCCTCAGATCAGTCTCAGAAACATATTTTTCCTTGTAAATAGGCCTCTCCTTTTTCATGAATTTCTACAGTATGGCTTCATTAGGGTTATGAGGTACTTTAGTAAGCTGTCTGCACAGTTTATTTGCGGTAACTTTAAACTGAAGGTGCGACCACAATGGACGGAAACTTAAAAGAATGACTGCTACCCAACAAAACTGACCTCCTCAGCTACTGAGGGCGTCCTCACCAACAATGATGTTAGGAAAATGAGCATGTAAAGTACAGATACTGCAACACAAAGTATGGCTGTGCTTTCTCCTGGGATAATGCTTTTGACATCTCATCTCATTCCTTGCCCAGCTGAAGGGGTTCTGAGTTCAGAAATAAACTAGTGATGAGTGTGGCTTTCTGAGAGCCTCTAGTGAGGAACAAGTAACCAGGAGGAAGATGCTGCCCTTGGTTTGGATGGGCTGTGTAGGTGTTATTTCTCTGTGGTAACATCAATGTGTCTGTTCAGACAGAAGTGCTAACATTTAGAGGAGTGCAGATCTGGCCTGCATTTGCACTGTCATTTACCCAAACTTCAACAGCTCCAGTAAATGAGGCTGTTCCATTTGTGATTCCTCATGGCTTAGCAGTTCTGATTCTCCAAGTCCTTTGCACATACTGTGTAAGGGGGCAGGAGAGGCAGTGGTTTGTTCCGTCTGTCATTGGCAAATGAATGGAAAATTTTCAAAACAACTCACAGTTTTCACTTCCCTGCTGACAAAAGACTGGGAGGAATTTCTTTAAAATTAGGACTATAGATATATCCACTTAACAGTCTGATTCACATGGGATTGTTTTCTGGCATTGGCAAAAAAGCTGCCAAAGGAATCTAATACTTTGGATCTCCAAAATTATTTTGTATGGAAGAAATTTTACAGAAAATCTTAGGAGCATGTACCAAGCACAGCTCAGATGAGGATCATATTTTTAGTGACTCTACTTTAGCAATTTTACCCTTTTAAGGTTCATCATGCCCATTTTCAGTCTTATATTAATAATTTTGCAGGGCTCCTAGAGTTGCCCACATACAAGAGCAAACAAACATGCAAACAAAATAATCAAAAGGTCAAGCTGTTACCCAGAGTTCAATAAAACATTGTGAATTGCAACTCTAGAGTGTTGCTCAAACATAAAAAAGAAGGCTGTCCACATGGTAGCCTCTTTGGACTGTTCCAGTCATTTCCCTGGGCTATATTAGCATAACATTCCTAGTACAGGATGAAAACAGAGTTATGGCAGTAGGTAATTCAGGAAGGACTGTCAGCAGGAAGAACCCCAGCAATGCTGCTTGATTTACAACCCTCACCACTTTCATGCTAAATTTGGGCTAATCCAGCCCCAAAATGTCAGCACAAAAATCTTGTCCACTGATTTTAGACAGAAGAAAAACTGGAATCCTCTTAAAATTCAATATTTTCAGTTAGTCTGGCTAAATAATTGTTAACCTCTTAATTCTAACTCACTGTATAACTGTAAATATTCAGTTGTAAATGCAGGCTGTTTGTATAAAAGGAAAGGTGAATCTCTTCCCACTTGTTTCCTTGCTGCATCTCTCAGATGAAGATTGATTAATCCATTATTTCATCCTTCTTACAACAGGCACTGCTAATCTTCTGTTTGAGTATGGAAAACCTTCCTGGTTTTGCCTTGCAGCACTCCAAGAGTAAATGATATGGCCTTTTCCAGCTAATCTTAAGTTCTGCAAGAAACTGAATTGCCCAATTCACAGAAGGAGTTAATGGCATACTGGCTCAGAACTTGACTATCTTTGATTCTTACCACAAAGCAGTGTCAGCTGAGTACCTGTCTTGTTAAGTTTGATTACTTGGTGCCTTGATCTGATGATTTGTTCAGTTGAGCCCATTGATTTATTGAAACAGTTTCATTGTGATGTCTGAAGACCAGGATAAACTTTGCTGAGGAAACTGTAAGCTACGTTTAACTTAGCTGCTGCTGGAGCCTGAGTGTTGGTATATATTTTTCTTCAAAGGGTAACATCTCGGTGCCCCACCTTGCAGAAAGATCAAGAATATCTTGATGGTCTGGTGCTAAATACATAACTCATTAGACGATAACTGAGTAATCAGCTTTGTCCTTTCACAATGTTTTCATGCAGTAAGCAGAGTGAAGGACTAGTAAAGGAAGGCACACCATGTCAAAAAGTGTTCTAGATTACATTTGTATAATCACAATAAGTAAAATAAATTAATTTATTTTCTAGCTTTATAGGCAGTTTCAGTAACACAGGTTTTGTTTAGGGTCAGCCAAGCTTTCCAACTGAGTTTCAGTGAGCTAGGGGAGGACAAGTGGGATACAAATTGAGGATCCTATTGTAAAAGTAACCTGTTTCAATTCCCCCATTGTTTAAAACAGTGCATGAGTTCCCAGACAAGTCAACAGGATTATCTTATTCTTTATTCCTTTTTTCTTATTTTGTTCCTCAGCCCATTTCTTTACATGCTGAATATCAGTTATAGAGGAAACAAAATAAAAATTTCAGTGATGAGCTTTTTTCTTTTTATGAGCTCTTTCAAGTTGAGATCAAGTGAAGTAGTAACAGGCAAATTTTACTGAAGTCAAATAATTCCACTGGAACCAAGCCACTAAGCCCTTGGAAGGAGGAAGCAGAGAAAGACAAGTGCCTGCTAGTTAGTCACATGTTGAAACAGAAACATTGTGGGGTCTGCTTGACTTGTCCAATCAACCACCATTTTGTGTGTGATTTGGTGTAACTTGCACTGTGTATGTAATAGCTGTGAGTGTTGCATTTGGGACTTCCAAAGATTTTCAGTTGCTGAAGTTCAACTGAATGTCCTTTACACTACTAGAATCCTTTTTCATATCTCTGTCTCCAGTCCTGAAAGATACAAAACTGGAGAGTAAGTACTGGTGTTATGTAATCTTAAGCAAGTAGTCACAAAGACACAAAGTGCTTAGTAGGGGACGTTGCTTTTTTGCCACTGGACTTCTTGGTTTTTAACTGAAAAGTTCAGAACTGATTTACAATCCCAGTGAAGTTGTTTAACTGCCGTGATTTTCTGTCCTGAGAATTCCCCTTAAGCAGTGGATGAGAAACCCAGTGCCCATCTTGTATGGCTGAATTCTCTGAATCTTTTTGCTCCAAATCCTTACTGGTATCTTGCCATTTCTACTTGTATGGTTGTTCTGGTAAGACATCTGGCCTTGACCATCTTTTGGCTAAAGAAATGCCCTGATCCTAAACCCCAAATCCTAGGTTTCCCAGAAATGGCTTCCAGTGATGTTGGACAGTCAGCCGTGTTACTTTGAAAACTCCTGCAGTAACTTTATTTTTAAAAGCTGGAATTCAGGCAGCTCACACTGTTGCCGTTTTCATGAACTGCTCTAATAAGTAGTTGTCTTTGTACTGTGACCCAGTGAAAATGGAGCAGGTTCAGCCGTGATGGGACTCTTTCTATTTCAGGAAACAGCACAATGAAGGGAAGCTGCAAGGTGCAGCTCTGTAACGTGCTGTGTCTCTGAAGTCACTTAGCCCTGTCTCTGAAATCACTATGGTCTGGCTCCTCCACATGAGGAAAATCAAGGAGTCAATGAAAGGAGCAAGGAGAAATCTGACACAAGATGGTAACTCTGAGTCCCTTTTCTGGCCCACAAATGGAAAGAGAAGATGCCTGTTTCATATGAAGTCACCACGTTTTCCAACACTTTTGGATTCCCTAATTTATTTGCAGACAGTTTATTTTGATGCAGTGCTAATGGTTGTCCTGAATTGTGCTTTCTGATTTGCTTTCTTTGCCTTTGGCCATACTCTACCATGACAGTTTGGGGTAAAACAAGAATTGAAGTGGGTGTAATTCATTGAAATGGAGTTTCACGTCGTATTTCATGGAATTTACATGATTTTAATTCCTTCAGGTGAAATAAATGCTATCTACAGTGCCTAAAGAGAGCAGCTCTTTCTGTGTGAAACTTACTTCTCATCTAACTGAACATAATGATCCTGAACCTGAAAGACTGGTGTGGCCTTTTCTTTTTCAGAGGAATGATTTTCAAAAGGAATCCATGCAGTGAATGTGATGAACCACCGAGCTGCCTGATGCTACTACCCCAACTCTGTCCTTCGTCAGATTAAGTTCTCTTCTTACTTCACTGAGCAGCAGCAGAAAGTGAGTTTTAACAAGTGCATCTGGAAAATAGCACTTCGAATAAGACCTATCAATACACATTAAGGGTTCTGCCATATGCTTCTGTTACTCAGAGGCTTCAGCTGAGGACAGCAGCATCAAAAGGATTCATATTTTTAAATCACAGTTGGAAGGTTATTATAAGCCCAGATGCCATCTGTTTACGCGTTAAGGTGGAAGCATAAATAGTTTCTTTAAAAGCCAGGAGGGAGCTGTGTTTAATTAATGCTGGTTTTGCCACCTGAGGGCATTGGGGCTGCTTGAAAAGGGGTACTAGAAGTGTGAACTACTGAAAACTAGAAGAAGATGGTGATACTGCTGGGAGGGCTTGAAAGCAGGACTGTCCATGGGATGAGTGTCAAGGAATGCTCGACTGCAGGATCTGCCAGGTAGAAGGGAGCTGAGTCCTGGGCTTATGGACACCCAAGGGATCAGGGTTGGAAAGGGAAATGAGGTGAGCCACAGCTTTTCTTAGCAGGTTCATGGGAAAGGTAAGCAACAGCCTTCCCTCTGGCCCTGGGGGTTAACTAGAGAAGAGTTGACTGGTCCCTCATTGCTGCAAGTAGGGAAAATGAGAAGAATGTCTAAGAGATGTGGACTGAGCTGAGCAGGATTTCTGCAGTCTGCACAACAGGATGAAGGTGAGCAGTCATACTGGGAAAGAACTTGTAAGTTTAGATCTGAAACTTTTTGTCAAAAAAGAGAAAACCTACTGTTCTTAGTTTGTTTTTAAACCTCTCTTTCTTATTTTCCTTTCTCTTTAGAGGTGAACTTACATAGCATATGTAATACAGACAAATAAGGGAAGAGGTATTACTGAAAACATTGTCATATGTTCTATTCTATGGTTATGTGTTTACAGCTATGACCAATCTAGTGTATGTTTATACTGCTTGGACTCTGACGAGAGCTAATTTCTTTGAAGTCACAGGTCAGCACTGGACAGTTACTTTAGAGAGTCTGGCATGCTGTGATGATAGCCACATGCTCCTGCCACTAGAAAGGCTTCTATGAGCTTTGAAGAGTATAGTCTTTTTTGCCTTCTTTCCTTCCTTTCTTGGCTGAGCCTCACTACCTTCTTAACAGTTCTTGGAATTCAAGCTTTGATGAATTGCCCTATTTTAAATCCTTTTATATTAATGGAGCTCTTTTGTGCATGAATATAGAAGTTGGTCTTGAAAGCATAGCTCATGTCTGGACAGGGCAGAAACAGCTATCTGATGTTCAGAGTAGGCTCAGCTATACAGTTTTCTCTGTATAGGCAATATTCAGAAAAGGCTGTGGAAATTTTGTAGGTTTGATTTTGTAGTGCTTCGTCCTGTTTATGTTGCCCTTCTTTCCTGGATAACACTACTGGTCAAGGATTCCCTTCTTCCACGAACAATTTTTGCCCCATTAATAGGGCAGAAAATCCTAAAAGTGATTCTACAACCAGTTTGACTTTGCACACTTCAAAGGACAAACATATATATTACACATAGGGCTTTTGATCAAAAAAAATGTACACAATTGGATGCTACATATTTTTATTAGTTACAACATACCAATAAAATGCTCGATTCTACTTCATTCATGTTACAAACTAAAATATAGCTGTAAACAATAACTGAAGTCTGTGTGGTGGGTGTCTGTAAATTATTTCTTGTTGAGAAAAAGAGTGACTATGCATCCCTTATCCCCTTCAGTAACAATCTGTCTTTCATTTGTAATAGTGTCGTTTAGATGTTTTGATAACTGTACAGTAAAGAAAGAAAAGGTGAATAAAATAAATGGAAGATTCCAGTTGTGACTCTTGGAAGAAACTGTAAAACTCAGTTGAGAGTAGCCACATGATGATGAAGAGCGTATTATCTCTATTTCACAGGCAGAAATACTGAGATATGAGAAGATTAAGTCATTTTCCCAAGGTCACACATACAACATCAGAAAAATAGAATCTTGAGCTTCTGATTCAAACTTTGTTCATTTTCTCAGCACTGTCATTCTTCCTGTTGGTAGGGCTTTGCTATACCAAAGTGCTTGCTGCCTTCTACATCAAATCAAATTTGCAACTCAGCTCGCCTATCAGTATTGACCTTGGCTTTAAAAAATCTGAAACTTAGAAAATTTATTAATGTACAGTTACATGGACTTAGCAACAAATACTACTCCGGAAAAATATTTTAAAAATTCAGTAGCTTTTAGTACTAACTTAACTACTTCATTTCACTTGTGTGTCCTGAGGGGTTGTGTAAATATTTATACATATAATTAACTTTAGGCATCTGAAAAACTTCATAAAAAAGCAGTTTTACCAGTTTTACAGCAAAGGGTGCATCTGGGTGTGTGTAATGCATTTGTTGAAGTACTGAGGCTTTTGAAGGAAATATTCTTAACATTAGAGGTACAGTCGCTTTCTTTGTAACCCTTCAGGCATGGTACTATGTGGAAGAGTATAGATTTTCCTTTCTATTTTTCCAGTCAGTGGAAAACATTGTAGCAATTGTAAATATATCCATAATTGTCCCACAGCCTATTCAGGAAATGTTCTCTATGGAACTTTACATTGGAGGCCTCATACTGTACAATGACATAGTCTCAGATTTTTGTGTCTGTTTCCAAGCCATCTTCTTGTACACATGTGGAACTCACAGTGAAGTTTAAATGTTGGAGGAAATGAGCAATGGGTTTGCTTTTACATTGTGGGCAAAACATGCCCGGCAAAAACTCCCCTTAGCAAGTTATTTACATAGGTGTCATGTTTATCTTTCTTATGCACATGATGAGCTTTACTCTGAGGTTATGTCTATGTTCTGACATAAGTTAACCAGAGCTGCAGCTCTCTGTGCTGTACACCATACCTTAGGCTTGACTCAAGCCTGATAAAGTTAAAAACTCTTACCTTTCAAGTTACAGTCATCCTCACAAGACCTACTTAGTCCATTTTGCTGTAAATTTCTGCACTTCTGATTCACGGATTATGACTGAATATGGATTGCAGTTACCCAAATGAAAGTGGGTCTTAAGAAGGTTCTCTCACATAAAGTCTCCTTGGCAAGGGTTGATTAAAATTTTCCTGAAAGTGATTGAAAATATCTTTGGTACTAAATCTACATAAATACTGGTGTTTGTATAAGTTTAAAAAGAAAAAGATAGAAAAAGAAAAAAACCAAACAAAAAAGCCCAAACTAAACAGAAGGGTAGGGAATAAAAATAGGAAAAGTTCACTGTGAAGGGATGAATCCCTTTCCATTTTTTCACAGCAAGCGGGGTAGTCCTACTATTTACCCCCAGTTTCAGGTGAATCTTAATTTTGGGAGCCAATTTCATTGCCAAAACAGTTTGTAGAGTAATATGCAAACCTACCACCAGGAGTTCAGCTTTGTAGTCTAATATCATGAGATTCTGACATCTCTATATAGAGTGAGTGAGCGGTTTCCTACACTGATGTGACTCTTGCAGCATTTGCTTGGCTCTGTGAACTGGGTATAAAGAATTCCTGTGCTGTGGCTCCAGCAGAGCCCTGCTGCTGCCAGAACTGCTGTAACTGTTTTCTTACAAAATAAAAAAAAAAAATCTTATAACTTGTTTATATCAGACTGTTAAGGCTTGGTTTGCTGTAGAGAATCTTTTCTGCCTTTATTAAGCTTATACTGATGATCTACTCTGTCTGTTCTCCTTAGAAGGGAAGTAAATAGGACAGGTTGTAAATCTTGTCAACTGTGAAGTTTGCATAAATTTGAAAATGAGCATTTAGGTTAGAAATTCGAGAGGGTAAGGGAGGTACAGTAATAATTTAGTGTACAGGATCATGGCCCATGTCTAAAGTTGCTAGGAAATACACTATTAATAATTTATTTGTTTTAAGACTTTATATAAACTTATTTCTAACATTGCTATGACATTAGCAACTGCAAGGCTACAAACACAAGTGTTTGAACAGAGATCCTTGTTGTTCAGCCACTGAAATACCATTGTCTGATACTAACACTGCCTTGCAGATAAGGGCCCTCTCTCAGTGATGGTTTCAGCAGCAGAGACAGGTGCCAGAGTTACTGAGATGGCAGCACCCTTCACTGAGGGATCAGAGGATGAGAGGCAGCACTTCTTGGGATGACCTGAATAAAAAATGATACCAGTCACCCCAAGGAAAATGGGCACATGTGGGAACGGTAGCTTACCCATGTTATGCCCTAGAGCTCTAGAAACACCCAAAAAAGCATTGGTGATGTAATTTACTTCTGAATGTCAAGCTTGCTGTTAGTTTTGCATATGACTCTAAGAAAAATACTGTTTGCTATTCTGTCTTACCTGAGAATATGTGAAATGTCGATACTCAATGTCACATTCTATGAGGACACTTTTTAGTTCAGTGATGGGTGTAAAAAAGTTTCCAAAAGTATGAAATGTGAATGTAACCTGGAAAACATAGGGAGTGAAACGCTGGCGGTATGTGAAAATGGGAAAGATTGGCAACATGTGGCTGCTTCCTTATGCAGTCCTTCAGCCTTGTCTTGCAGCAGCCATTCATTACACTGGCTTTTAGCACCTTCTTTGCAGGTCCAGCAGCAGTGACCAATTGCTCAGCAGTTTTGCAGAATTGCTTGAATGATCAGACCAAACATTTTCACTGGTGACCCAGGGCTGAGTTTGTGCTCCCGTGAAGGGGCAGAGCTTGTGTGTTAACTCCCAGCACTGCTTGCCATTGCCTTTGCCAGCAGCCTGCTCTGTGAACAGCTGCTAGAGTACAAAAGGCCAAAGGGAGGTGTCTCAGTCTTGCCCTAGTCCTGTCACACTCCAAGTCACTGGAACATATCCAAGTGCATGGTAAACTACAGGCGGTCTCTGCAGAACAGTCTGTACAGTTGACTTTAAGTGAAACGTGAATCATCTCAGTCCTAAATTATTTTAATCCAATCAGTCATTTGTGTTGAAGGGTGTAAAGAGACAGCAAACCCAAGAGAATGGCTGCCAAGTGGAGGATACAGGACACAAATAAATCTGCTAGGATGAGATGAAATATGAACTAATAATGATTTATTCCAAATGCCATAGGGGTTACACTTGTGAACCACTTGTAGAGATATTCAGATGAGATGAATTTTGTAGGCTTTCCCCTGTACGATTTTTATAGACACAGCAGAGGTGAAGGAAGGCAAAGCTGTTATCTACACAGAGAGTACACACAAGGGTTTTGAAGTGCTCACAAACAGATTCTCCCTAATTAATATATGCTTTACAAGTCTCTTGTAAGTAGATGAGCATGAACAGCTGTAGTTCTTTTTATAGATACAAACTAATCTCTAACACATGTTGGAGTTGAAGGATACAGAGAACAACATGCTGTGGATTCGTAAAGCTCTTCTAGCCATGGAAGTATTCTTTTTATACCCTCTAAAAGTAGAAGGGAATGCAGAAGAGTGCAGAGTATAGTCTTGAAGAATACTGCTTGGGAACAAAGCCATGACTGGAGCAAAGGATCTAGCTATTAGTGACACGTATCATACTCTCCTTGTTAACACATCAAACAAGCACGTGTGAGTTAGACCTATTTTCGTGACAAGTTCAGTCTTTTGTGACCCATATGAAACAGGCAGCATTTGCTAATATTTCTTCCCGTCTTTTACTAGTGTCAATGGCCTTCATGACGAAGGAAGAATTACATGTTTCACATTTTTAAATATTTTTAAAAGCCTTAGCAATAAGTTATAATAGAACTCCTTAGGCTTTATGAATATCCTTGAACATGCTTCCTGTTTGAAGATGTTTTCTTTCTCCTTATTGCTAGCTGTGTATATTATCAGTTTAAATTTGTCCTCTGCTGGGAGACAATACCCTGTTGTGGTAGGTGAAGGGAGAAACTGTAATAGCTCCTTTCTGTCTCTAATACCTATGATTTTATTTACATAAAAATACTGTGGATTTTGAACAGTGCATTTCTTTAGGCAGTTTATTACCAGCAGTTTATTACCAGCCTGAACGCCTAATTTTTTTCATGATCTAACATTTGTCTGCTGCAGAAGTCTTTATCACCTTCATTTTTGGTTTTAATAACCTTCTTTTTAATAAACCTCAGTTTGACCTAAGTGTCCAGAAGTTTGCTTCAATACAATGCCCCAGACCTTCTGGAACCCACTGATTTTTCCCCTCAAAATAATAATCTCATTACATTTTTATTGATTTTGTGGGTTTTTCTGATGTGACATAGGCAAGAATTGATTTACTTAGGACAAAATGCCTTGCTGGGTTCCCTTCGTTATTGCAGCCAAAGGGAGAACTGCTGGAGGGCCTGTGGGGAAGAACTGTTTCAATAGCTTTTTGTGCCCCTTTCTTTTGGGCTCAGCCACACTATGGACTGACTATACCTCATAATTTTTGTGGTGTAGACTGCGATGAATTGCAAATTAATTTTGTCCATTTCTTCTTATGCACTAGAAAACACACCAGGGAAAAGCTGAAAATCACTATGGATGGAACTCTTTCCCTTTCCTTTCAGGGGAAATAAGTACAATCTTGTGGATTTAGTCACCGAGGAAGAAAACGCTCAGCTATACAAATGCTGCTGTTGAGAGAAGGGGAAAATGGAAATGCCGAAGTGGAATGGTGTGGATTCTATACATCTCTAGAAGAATTATTTTTTGGGAACTAACCCTTCTTTCCCAACATTTACTTTAGAAAAGCACATCAAAGGGTAGACAACTTTGAAGTATCAGAAAGCAGATGTATTGACTTACCCATAAGACATTTCAGTACAAACATTGCTTTGTATTCTGCATTCTTCTCATGAAACCTGCTAAAGGAAAGTCAGAAGGCGTTTCATAATAGTCTCCTATAGCTCTGGGAAAGTTAACTGAGAGTGGGTTAAAATCATCTCTTAAGCCACTGTTGGAAAAGAAGCTAAGTATGGAAAGGACCACAGCCCTGTCCTCAAGTGTTATTCCTTTCTCTTTCCCCAGTCTCAGAAATGAAAATAAAGATCTCAGACTTCAAATTACTGCTAAAGTGCATCGTCTCTCATTGGATTGTAGAAGAAAATGGGGGAAAACTTGTCATTTATGAGAGAAGGGAGCCCTGACTGTGTAATTAAGTTTACATTTGGTTGAGAAACTTCACAATAATGAAGAAACAATCTTCAGGAAGTAATGTACATCTCCCCCCAAATTTATCAGCTTTAGCTCTGTAATAGCTTTGAAATTAATACACTAAGTGAACAAAGCCAGTTTTGAATATCAAACTTCCCTCTCAGGTTAATCCTAGGAAGCTTCTAGGTTAGGGTCTGTATGGTAGGAATATATGTAAGCAGAGTAAAATCCAAATGAAAGAAATTGCTTCATGAGCTGCATAAAGAAGAAATGTTAAAATTACAATGACTCAGATCAAGATGTGATCCACTGGAGAGAGTTCTGATGCTGAAAAGATCACTCATCATGTTTTTATCCTTGCTTGTCTTGTGCTGTGTCTTTGTAGGAGCATTTCAGACCAATCTAGGAAGGTATTCTGGATTCAGCCAGTCCACAGCTGTTCCAGAGCTGTTGGCTAAGATGATATTCTGGCTTGCACCACTCACTTAACTGCTGGACTTCTTGTTCTGCTTGTGACTGTTGGACTTAGGGTACAGGAAACCAGAGTTGTATCTAGAAGGCAGCTCTATTCCTTGGACATTGCTGCATGTTATTGTAATACTGGGTATCTGGGCTGAAGATGGTCCCTGGTGAGACTCTCCTTTTCTTTGTCCAATACTGTTCAGGCTCTCACCTTTCTAAAGGATGCAAAGATTTACAAGAAATGGACAAAACAAACATCTACAAGGAGATCACATTGAATTATCTATAAAAAAGTCACATATATTTAGATAAGCACGTTGCTGCTCCCCGTGGCTGACTCAAAAACAAACTTAAATGATGGAGGGAAAAGTAGATCTAAACTTTTTTTTTTTAATATTTCATTAATAATTTATAAAAAGAACCCCACCTGTTAAACAAGTTAATGTACTAAAGCATTAAAGTCTTTACATTTACTACTTAAGGGCTAGTCTACTTGGAGGAAAGACCAGGCTAATGACAGCACATTCAATTCTGATCAGAAGTACTGTGAATATGCTCAGACAGCCTATGAATTCAATTAAGTAAGGAATTTCTCCATAAAGAGGGACTGTTCAGGGTCATTGCGCAAGAGGTAATGTAAATTGTAGTGATAACAACATGGATAGTTTGAAGGGGGAAGTAATCTACATAATAAGGTAAAAATAGAGGAAAAGATTAATTAGCTTTTTTTTTACAATAAGCAATATTAGCTGTCACTTGCACAGGACCAAAAAATCAGTTAGGATGAAGCTCTCAATAGCTCGTAAGTATCATTGCTAACAAAAAAGAGATAATTTAAGGTGATTGTATTACACTGGGGTTAATGCTACAAAGATAAAACTGCCTTGTTTTCACCTGGTGACTCTTTGCTCTTATTTCCATGTCTGTTGAGAATTAAGGCAAGTTCACTCACTTGTGAGAAATGTCAAATATTTTTACCCATATGCTGTAGCTGTGTTAAACGAAGAAGAAACAGACACTATCACATCTTACTGAATAGGTGACATGGCACGTTTCAAAAACTGACCTTGATTTCCTCCAAGCTGCATATTTTAGATGTTTGCTGCAACCCAAAACAGAGAACATTAAATAAGTAACAATATCACCTTTTACAGCAGTATTTGCCACAGGACTAAGACCTCTGTCTCAGAGGTACAGCTGTCAGAATGGCTGTCTCAGATTAGTGTATACATCATTAATATAAAGATGGCACAAAATTAATGCTTCCATGCTCCACTAAGGAAATCACAGACCTCATCAGAGGTCTTACTAAATTCAAGAAAATATTCGGGTTCCTTGAAGAAGTTGGATTTCAGGAGCATCCTGTAGTACCTATGTTCTTCTTCTGCTTAGTTTCAGCAACTGTCTACCCTTTGTGGTCGTGTTTTCTGCATTGGGCTGGGAGTAATGTATAATTTTTGCATCTCAAAAGCAATTTAGTTCATGCTCAGGGACTGGGATTGTCATTAGTTTTTCCTCCCTCGGTTAGTTAGATGCATGCCAAATATTAAAGTAATAGTTCTTACAGTAGGTGTAGCCACGCACTCTGTGACATTCAATTCCACCATCAATATGTCATCAACATCTACAGCTGTCTGAAAGAACGAACACAGATAAGAAAGACATAAATGGCATATAGGTATGTCACAATAGCTGACATATGCAAAATGCATAAGGAAGAAAAGAGGAGAGCAGAGGACTGACTGCAAAGCAGTGATATGCAGTGATATGCAAAAGATAGCCTTGGTTTTTTACATCTTACCATATACTTTCATTTGGTAGCAAATGGTGAGACAACAGGAAGATTGACCAAGTAATTTGGACAGTGAAAGACAAGTATTACTAAATACACACTTAAAACCAAACACAAGGCAACACATCATCCAGATGCTACGTTCTCTAAAAGAGCAGCAGAAATGCAACAAAGACAGCTGAGTAATGAACCAGGGTGAGAATAAAAAGCTGATGACCTTCTACAGCCTCTAAGTCATTACTCATTGGGTTAACTCATAGGTTATCTGCATCTTCTTGGCAGGAGCCTTCATGATTTATTATGGTACAATGTGCAGATTTGTTAACTTGCCAGTTGTCAGAGAATTTAGGTATTACACAGTCTATTACCTTCTCACAATTCCCAGAATGCTGGCTCGTCAGTTTGGCTCTTATGTCACTAGTCTGAGTTGTGTCTTTATCCGTTTCGTAGGAAATCTGTCTTCTGGCAAGTCTGGAGAACATACTGGGGGTATCAGTTTCTGTTTCAGTACAGCCCTAAAATGAACACAGCAAAAACATTCACTCTAGGTCCCTTAGACATTCATCCAATTTGCCACACTTTTACCAAGACAGAAATTGTAGAAGAGAGAGGCATTGTATAGAAGACATTTCACAAAAGTTCCGCCGTATATGAGTTCATAAAATGTTTGCTTATAAGAAGTACAAACAAAACTATCAAGTCTGTTGTGTCTAAAATTTGGCTTACTTTTTTTTTCCTCCACAGGATGCTCTGCAAAATTTGAAAGAAAATAGTATTTTGTTACAATCTATTGTTGAAATTTCTCCCATGCATCTCATAGTTCCATGGAGACCGTGTTTCCACAGTACTACCCACTTAGGAAGCACAGGTGTTTGGAGGAGTTAGGGCCAAAGTTTCCAAAGTGGCTTGGGTAGAAGCAGAAATAAATAGAAGGAAATGTCTCAGGACTGCAGAATCAGTGCTTTAGAAATACTTTCTTTCAGGAAGGAGTCCTAAGTTTATAAACTTCATTCCAATTAATGGGAAAACAAAACTGCATTAGTGAGGGCGTCTGTTTTTTTTAAAGAATCAAGATTTGCAGTGTAAGAGATGCAATATAAAAGTGTTCCTTTTCTATTAGCCAGTTTTTAAACTTTCCACCTGACTGAAGGCTACCAGCCAGAGGAATTTCATTTTGATTGGACTGAGAAGTCAAAAGAACAGGGATGGCAAAGAAATTGATATGTCACTGTTAAAAACAACTGTCAGAATTCAGCACTTGGCTGGATTAGATACAATTATTATCCTGACTGTGAAAAAGAATTGCCAAGAAAATTTTGTCTTTAAAGTTATTTGGAAATTTTGTTTTAAATTATTGCAATGAACTAACTAATATGCTTATTTAGTTAACAATATAACTTTGAGTTACAGGAGAGAGCCTGGATGCCAAATACTTGCCCTGTTTTCAGCTGCTGTGCAAAACATTTGTTTCCTCTTAGACTGGCAGCAGCAAGCTGTTGAGGTCTTCTGTGAGAAAGATTCTGTAATGGATTTACTGATTTATTGAAATCTGAT
The DNA here is from genome assembly GCA_013397895.1 of Origma solitaria. Taxonomy (NCBI): domain Eukaryota; kingdom Metazoa; phylum Chordata; class Aves; order Passeriformes; family Acanthizidae; genus Origma; species Origma solitaria. Next base: position 2,535,574 of record VZRL01005376.1, on the reverse strand, counting down.
GATTAATATTTTTCCAAATACATCCCACTTTCAGAAAACATTATCTATTTCATTACAATCTTGCTTTCCCTAGAGAACTATTTAGTGACTAGCTGTTTATTTTTTCTGTGTCCAGACCACAAATCTGTGGTCAGACAAGCACAGCCTATAAGTATGATCAGACTTTCAACGGAGCTCTGACTCTATGGTTCCTTTGCTTTCTAAAATTCCCGTTGTTCCATCTTTCCACTCTTTCTTCAGTGTCACCAACCATCAAGAAGAAAATTATCTACATTCTGCTTTTACACTTAAGCCTCCTGTCTTTAATTTTGCTTTGTCCCTCCACTTTCTCTGGAGCTTTTATAATGAGCACCATAATGCATTTCATCTAAAGAATCTGCCACTTGAAAGGACTCAATATGAAAATGAATTACTTCGAAAGTAAAAATGGATGTATGGGAAGTGTCTCCCTTACTGATTCACTGTCAGAGAGAGAAGACAGTCTGCTTTTTCCTTTCTGCAGCCCACTTATCTCAGAAGACTGGCTGGTTACGGTCGCTCGTCTGGAGGAGTAGTAACTGCTGAAAGACCGTGAATCTTTAGGAGAAACTCTCAGTAGGGGTCCAAGGCAAGGAACATGTGTTGCAATGGCTCTTCTAAGGGATAAGAGGTAGAACCAGTCAGATTTTTTTCTGTTAGCACAAAAATTTAATCATCATAAACAATGCATTTATTCAGAGAGATGAACTAATGCTGCATGGCATGGAAAATCACTGGGTACAAAAAGAGTTTTCCAGATATCAGATATCTCATATAAAATTTCCCTGCAAGATCACTTATTCACAGTGTTCTGCAGAACTCAAATTTATTGCTTGGCAGGGATAAGGGCATTAAAATATAACTCTTGGAACTGAAGGAAGCTATTAAAACGATGTTTTATCTGCTTTCAGCTTAATCAGGGCAGAAATAAAATTCTGTCCCTTTAAATGGAACCCTGCAGAAGTACTACATAATGAATTATTTTAATCTTCCCCTAAGCAGCTATTCTAGCTCCTCTTACACATCTGTTTGCTGGCTATCTGTAGAGTTGTACAGAGTGTGCATTTATATTACTGTATTACTTTGCTCATATGCAGCGTTAGGAAACTCTGGCCTAGCTTTCCTCTTCCTGCCAGCCTTCCCCACTTAGATGTTCTGGCCCATCTCTTCTCTACCCAGTTCCTCAGTAGGTCATTGTAAGTGGTGAAACAACAGCCTATCTATGGCTTTGCTGCCATCTGTCAAATCTCATTGCCTGCATCTGAACTTGGGATGGTAATGACCCTCCATGTTACCAGTCAGAGGAAATACTATCTGAAATATGAAATCCTGGAGAAATGTGAGGAGGATGCACAAAATAGGGAAGAGGTGGTTTGGCCCTCCCTCATGGGCCTGGTTAATGTAACAATGTGCTGTTTGCAACACTGCCTAATGTATGCCTCTCTCATGAAGATAGATAAAAAATGTATGGTGCTTTCCTTTGAGATGGAAAGGTTTCCATCTTTTATAATGCAATAAGTAAATACAGATCAGTATCCATAAACATCTCTAACTACCATCTGCTTAGTAGTTTGTTCCAAGTACAAATCCCACTGACATTTCTATGGCATTGAGAACTGTTCCTGGGGAGGGCAAGGCTGTCCTACAGAGTTAAAATGAGCAGGTCAAGGAGAGTTCAGGTACTAGACCTAAAAGTGGCAAAGTTACTCTCAGATTTTCTTTGCTTTATTAAACATAACTTGTAAGAGTGAACTTACCTGTATTTGGGGTGAGTGATGGCATAAATGATGGGGTTATGGATGACAGAAGCTTTAGCAATCACAGCTGGTATGGAGTTCATGAAGGGTGTTAGGACGTGGGAATACCTGGAGCAATGCAAACACATCATGTATTTACTACTGAATTCTGCGTTGTCTGTGCAATTATACAGCAGCAAGACAATGCTTTATTAAGGCTGTAGAAAGAGTGAAAGGGTAGCTCTGTACCAAAACAGTGAGAGAACAAATTCTACATCCTTTGCCTGTAAAGATCAACATCAGTCTAATTGCATTTCTGAGAAATATGATTTTCTTGGGGCTTCTCTTGCAGAGCTTCACTAATATGACTCAGGATGGTGGTAATTCCCATGTTATTTAGCCTAGGAACAATGTCAGCCTTTAAGGCCTCACCATCCTGGTGAGGAAGTTTTTCTTCCTACTATGGGAAAATTTATGCCCCGTGATGAGGCAGAAATGGTTTGCCAGCCGCAATACAGGAACCATTTTGTCAGCTGCCTGAATGCTGAGATGCCATTTCACCTCTAATTTAAGGCTTTTCTCTGATAAGGACGTTCTCCGTGTGCAATTTTTAACATAGTTTCTCCTGATCATACTTTAAAAGCATTGATTGGAGATATAAATCTTCCCAGGTTCTGGATAACACATGACAGTATGACCTTACTGGAATTGAGTTTTTGACCCTGAGCTGAAATAGTGCTTTGGTAAGGCTGATGGAGAGTTCAGCTATCAGAAACAATGGCAAAGCCTAGTGTTTAAGCTAACCATTCCCAGAAAATGCAACCTGTAGACGAACATTATTAGTGAGCATGATTGTGTGCTAGCTCACCATTCCCCATTCAAAATATTATCTAAAGAACTTAAGGTTCTTCCTTCCTTTTCCATATGCTGTTGCTCTGTCAGATGAATTGTCTATAGTCCAAGACTATAACCACAGACTCCATGTCTGCCTCCCATATGTAGCATGCAGTGATTTTATCTGCGTCTCTTGCAATAAAAGTTCACAGAGGACATCCAGGCTTGGTCGATTAATCTCTCAAAAATCTCAGAAGGATTCCTAAAAGACATAGTTTAGAAACGGAAGAAAAACTGAATGAAGCTGTGCTGCTCCCCAGATATTTTCATGAGCAAAATTTGCAAATGCTCATTTGTGACATACTGCAGAGTTAAAAATTGTCCATTTGTTCAGATTTTTGTGAGTGTGAGACATGGAGCAGAAGTCAAGTTCAGCAGGTGCTTGATCCTCCTAAGGCAGATGCTGAATTGTACAGGAGAGCCAGCAGTTCTGTGTAGCTGAGGTGGTCAGCTTAAAGCTTGAGGTGAGGCCCTACAGTGACCTCTTGCTTGGGTGTGTAACAAAAATAATCCTTATCTCCCAAAAAGCTCCATCATAAGTAAACTTTGACTGTGTGTCAGTTTTAGGAACACCTACTTTTTATTTCTGACTTGCAAAATACAAAGAGAAGTGTTTTGTACTGTCATAGGAATCTTCCTATGACAAACTTGAGGTTTTTCAGGTGACAAGCCTTCCTAAAGCAGAAAGTCACACACATTTTAGAGAGGCTAAACAGAAGCACAGGAAAAATCACTCCTTAAGGTGGGAGAAATAACCACATAGAGCCAAGGCATCTGGACTCCCAATCCATTACTTGTGCCTGGATTGTATCAGCTGTAGTCTGGTGTCAAGCTATGTGTAGATACTGTTTTACTATTGTCATGCTTCTGTTGAAATAACTGTATAAAATGCTGACAATTAAATAGATGAAGAACATGCCTTGATGCTTTATATTTATGATCTTTTATATCCAGCATCAAAAAGCTCCCAACGCAAGTATGTACTAATTCTGAACTTGCTTATTATATATGTAAGGAATTTCAGCAGTTTGATGTAACACAAGAAAATTATAGACTTTTGTAAGTTAAAGAGAATCAATCCCTGGATGGACCTTTTTTGGGGCCCTTTATTCAGCTTTATTGCTAAATAAAGTTCAGATAGTTCAAATATCCTAGCATAGAGAATGCATTCAGAAATCTTCAGCATGGCAGTTTATGTTGCCACTAATAATATTCTTGTTTTCTTTCTCTCTCTCTCTTTTTTTTTTTTTTTCATTTTCCTTAGTCAAACTAATGAAAAAGTCACAGTTGGCATGTGCCCCATTTGTTAAATATCACTCCTAAATGTGTGAATGTTTTGGACATGCTTCAGACATTAAACTTGACAAGTAGCTTTGACTTTCATCTGTCTTTTGCGATTTCACATCTTTTGCTTTCACTGAATATTCCTTTGCTGATACATTTATAATTACCCAGCAAAAGCTACCAGAGCAACAACAGAGTATGGTGACCAGGATATGACAAAAAACAAGATGACAATCAGTGCAATTTTGGCCATCTTCCACTCATTTTTCATCCTCTGATACTGTTTCTGGAACTCTTTATTTCCACGTTTGCATCCAAATGTTTGAATAGACCTAGAGAAAATAAACATACAAAAGCAAAAAAGGAAGGTAGGGAAATGAGCAAATAGCTTCATGAGGAGGAGCAGCAATTACTCTTCTGCTACTTTAGGCTAAAACTCATGCACTTTTATGTGCCCCATCCTTCACAATTCAATGTACTTCTGCTGCACTAATCAATGGCAAAATCCACATGTGCTTCAGTGAAGAAAATAGCCCTGTACCAAAAGAATTTCCACATAAACCAGGTATTCAAGCCAACTGAATAATGCTGTGTTAAAGACAGTTAGAAGAGTCTTTGCTTCCCTGGGTCCAGTTTTGCTACCGTGCTGTCAGCTTTGCACTTCTGAGCTAAGTGACCAGATCCGCTGAGATCTATGGGACTGGTACCCACAGATGGCACATGGAGTGGCAGGCTGGCCTTTACTTTTAAAGCAATAGCTTTTGTTTCAGAGTCATGCAATTAAATGTTTCATCTTCTTTTCACACCCCCCTCCATTTTTTTAAAAGTAGTTCAATTCCACCTATTTTTCTGTGAAATAGTTATTGATACACTAGCATTAGGTGTTTCTGAGGTCCGTTTTGTATTTGTTCTGGTTGGTTAATTTCTGTGCCCTTTTCCATGTCATTAGATAATGTACTGATCAGCTCTGGCCTAAATTCAGGAGTAGCCCTTCTAAGAATCATACTTCTTACCATATTGACTACTGACAGAATTCTCGTTTGGTTTCCTGTCTCAGTTGTCCTTACAAAATAAATGTGAGAAATGTCCCAATTTTCTTCTGTTCTTTCTCTCTTTGTTTTAAGAAAACAAACAGTCACTTAAACACAAGGATAAAATTTTTGGACAGTTGGCTACTTACTTGTTGGCCTTCTTGATAGCCTCAAATATAAAGATGTAGCTGTATATGATAGCAATCAAAGGAATGAAAAAGACAAAGCAGAAAAGCAGCATTGTATAGGCACGGACTGATGGTGTGAAAGTCATGTAGTCCCAGGAACAGGAAGTCAGCAAACCCTCAGGAACATATGCACCTAGAAAGAAGGACAGGAGAAGGCTTAAACCATGCAGTGATTGTTATTCTGAGTGCTGAAGTTAGAGAAGATACTCAGAATAACATGGGATTTAGTCCTATTCTCTGAAAGAGAAAAAGGGTTTAAAAGTATAAACAATTCTTCATGTAAAGCACTTTTTTATTTTGTTTTGTTTCCCTATTGTATTTATGTTTAGCAGTCTAAGGCTTCAGAAAACGGAATAATTTTGCTTCAGTCTTGAATGTTCTTTAAAACTCATCATAGTCAAAAGGAATCTCTCCAAATACTTATTTGGGTCTTGCACCAGATCTGTATTGTTTTTAAATATCTCCATTTCCTGTCAAATTGCTTTCTTCCTAAGGAGTCTAACCAATTGCTCTAGGTATCACTTTTCTAAGCGTATGCAGATAAGTGAAATTTACTGGGTAAAGGAGAAAGATTAATTGTGTAGACCAAATTATTTTGTCATGAAATAAAGCTGAGTAGAAGTAAAAAAAAAAAACAAACCAAAACCATACTTACTATTTTGCCTGAAATAAAATATATTCTCTTTAAAGTAACTGTTTCAAACTGTTATGTAAATGCATTGGCAATAGCAATGTCTTTTTACTTTTGAATTTTAACTGTTTATGCTGATAGTTTCTGTTCCGTTCTTAAAAATATTCCACCAGATGTTCTCAAATGCATCTAATTACAGTGTCAGAGTTCATACTGTGGACACTATTACAATCTAATTACAAGATAATACCCTTCAAGCAATTATTCCACCTTCCTCAACTGAAAATCTACAATCTAAGGCTGTATTGTCATTTTGTTATTCTAACAGTTCCTCACTCAACTAAAGACTCCTTCTGCCAGTATTGCAGTTTGCCTGCTTAAGCATGTTTCATGTTTATGGGGGACCAGAATGGCAATAATGTGACAATAACAAACCTCTGCCTAAATTCTACTCAGTACCTGAGTTGGTTGTTTCATCCTTTACTAGTCAAACATGTCTATGTTCTCACCTCAGTTGGCAGACACATTCTATTCTGGAATTAGGGAGCATAATGATGGGCTGGGGTTTTGAATGATGAGTTCATTATAACTTAGTGACTGAAACTGGTGACTCACAGGAAATAAACTTAATGGTAGTGAGGCAGATTCAAATGAGGAAGAATAACAGAAACTCTGTTACAAATTGCAGCAATCAAGGTGCTGTATGAATGTTCCAATTTCCATGTATAAAATTCACATTTACAAAAGCATTTTAGTTACTACTAAATGCCATCCTTATTGGAAGCCAGTGACAACACCAATGACTGAATGGAAAATGTGGACACAACACCGAGTGCAATTTGTCCATCCAGAACACAGTCAGGACTTACTGAAGATCTGCTTGCACAAATGCTCGGACTGTATTCCTCCTTTACGTGAATAAAAATAATTAGATTGACACTACTGTCTTAGTCTCTTTGGGGATGAAAACTCATCAGAAATAACACAAATACATTTATTTAACTTTTGTATTGTTGAATTTTGTTCAGTAGAAGTAGACATGGGATAATGAGCAGGCAGATTCTTCATAAATTTTGGCCATGTATTTATCTACTATCCTTTATACAGTAAGTAATGTGCTTAAGGAAAAGTGCCACTGTCATATAATATGCTGTAATGCACACTGCATTCTTTTCTTTTCATTAGAGATCTTCAGTTTCAAGATGCACTTCATATATTTTTTTCAAATTGGTATATTCAAGCCTCATATGCGAACTATTAATTCAACCCTCTTGTGTACCTTTAACTGGTTTTAATCCAATATGATGAGAGCAAAAAAGTTTTATTCTGTTTCACTTACTCCATCCAAAGAAGGGTGGGAGACTCCAAGCCAAAGAGTACAGCCAGACTCCTACCAGGATTATTAGGGCTTTCTTCTTAGACGTCACTCCAACCGAAGCCAGAGGTTTTGTGATGACAAAATATCTGTCCAAGGCAATCACCATCAAAGTGATCATAGATGTAATGCCAAAAAGAGCTCCGCAGAAGGCATACAGCTCACAGCCTTGCAATGAAGATGACAGAAGTAGCAGTGAAATTAATCTACCCATGCTAATTAATTTCTAGGAGAGTTCAAGTCTGTGTTTTTTATGAACTAATGTCTTCTGGAATTTGTAAAGCAACGAAACTTGAGTTTTCCTGAAGTTATAATGCTACTTCAAAGCTGCTGTCTGTCTTGCTAATTATATTATCCATGGAGATAAACTTCAAAGATTTTGTTTGCTTCAATTGCTGGAGACAGTGATACTTAACATATTTTCACTCATTGATTTCTGATGTTTCTAGCGGGATAATTTCAGCAGTCCATTAATATCTCGTTTAATGTCAGTTTTACTGCAGGTCCCATAGAAGCAGCTGTTTTGCTTAACAATGGGGTATAGTTACTTTGATATCGTGGAACTGTTCATATCTCAAGGGCAGCAAAACTGAAGTAAATATGAATATAGTAATGAATAATAAAGCTGAAGTAAATATTCAGACTATGAATACATTAATGAGTGATTTTAATTGTTCAAACAATGTAATGATTAAAAGCAGTGGTTTGGATTAGTTTTAACGTGGATGCAAATGAACACTTAATGGAAGTAAAATAAAATATGCTTTTGGTCATCAGAGATCAAAATAGCAATTTTACTTCTCTGAGTTTCCTCTCCGTCAGTACCTGTTCAAGAGGCAAAGACTAGTCTTCCTCTTACAACAATTATAGTGGAAGAATGAAAGCACCTTCATTCCACATTTTCTTATTACACAGGAAATGTTAACATTTCTGTTGCAAAAAATCAGGTTTTCCTGGCTTTCTTGCCCCGTTTTGTGAGGTTCAAGTCCCAGAGCAGGTTATTTAGAAGGGCTTTTATGCTGCTATGCTGAGGGGCAGTGCTTCTTTGTCAGAGGAATCCAGAAACTAAGTCATGAGGTGATTGGGGAAGAGCACTGGCAAGAAGATCAGTGCCTCACATTGCCAGTGGTGCCTTTGTATCTGTCTCATGAATGTAATTTTCCTCTCCTGGTGGCAGGGTATTTATTGCACACAGACACAAATGTTCAAAGAAATGTTTGTGCCAACATTGAAACAATGTTGAGAAATGTTCCCAATATTGCAAGAGTACCTGGGGGTAGGGAAATAGTAGATTAACTGCCACTATGGTAAGAACATAGATAGTGGTATCTTAGAAAGAATGTATACAGACCTTTCTCACCAAAAATCCAGCGTTTGTAGAGGCTGTTGGTGAAAAAAACTGGAGACTGTGTAATGGACATCAGGAAGTCACTAATAGCTAGATTGATGATGAGTAGGTTGGCTGGAGTCTGAAGGCTCCTACTCCTACAGAGATCAGAAGAAATGTTGCTAAACACTGCTGCACTGTTAATTATGCTGTTACTTGTTCCTGTGAGTTCACACACAAGGAGGAGCACTACATGGTAAGTTAAAGCAGAGTGCTTCTCGTCTCCCTCATGAGGGAACACAAGCAAGGCTCAGTTTTACACCATTATACTCCTGTGCACTTGACAGGATTGTTTTGATAACCAGCTCAGTGATGGGTATAAATCATGTTCTTTAAATATTCTAACCCAGTGCACTTCATGTCCATGATTAATAAGAAATTAAAGTTGATGTACACTATGAATTTCTGGATCTGGGTTGGTTAAGCAGGACAAGGGACATGCATTTTCTATTGCTGATAAGAGCAACAGTGACTTCTGAATACAGGGATTAAGCAAACTCACTATGTACCACATCAAGCACTTTGTTTTCCATCAGTTCTTCTCTGTGACAGTCATTTCACTGGCCCAGACTCTGTCTTTAAAGGAGCAATAAGCAGCCTTCAGTGTATTCTGCCTGCTTTTGTTATTCACAGTATTACAGTACAGTGTTTTAAAGGGTACACATAAAAACTCAACCAAGAGCTCTTCAGTTTGGGGTTCAGTATAACTACTTACCTCCTTTCTCAATTTCAGTCTTAGACATAATTGAAAAATATGTGAATAAATGACGGTTCTTTGCACTGGTCTAGAACCAATCAGTAGGACCACTGTCCCCTGTCTGTCAATTTAGGAGCAAGGAGATATTAGGAGGTGCTTACGGGTTGTGTGTATTTGTTTGCAGTCTGCAAAATTACTGAACACATTTCTGTTTCAGGCAGCTGGTTGTCTTATGGTTTGCCTTTACTTGAGGCTGCTCTGTAAGCACCTAAACTGTTTCCTGAAATTCTGATGTACTCATTACTTAGCTATCAGTATCCCGTTCTGCCTTCTTATCACCTTCAAATGAAGATAAGCTGTGTCCTCTAGTGGAAATGTAAGTACCATAACTGGTTTTCCTGTATAGGACCAGCCAAAGAGCTAAGCTGGCTCATGTACTTCATCCTCACATATCTGATCTGCATGCCAACACCTTTTCTTAAGGCCACTGCCATTCTCACTTAAGTGTTGGTATCTACTCTGAATAAATGTGCTTCAACCTACTGCTTAATGCACCCCACAAATATAGGCTTGAGACCAAGACAATTTTCTTCCACACTCCAGTGATCTAAGCTAACACAGCCAAATGATCATAAAATTGCTGTTATTTTGGTTTATTACATTAGTGCCTGAAGACCACTAGAATCTCACTGGTTTGTACATCATGGCAATGCTCTGCCCCAGTGTGACAAATCAGATGCAGAATGAGGAGTGAACAGGAATGGTGAACATAGGATGTTGGCTGTCAGAGGTCCAGTTTCCCTCAGATATTAAAGCTGGAATGTGGCTTTAGTTAAAAGGAAATAAGCCAAGTGTTGGAAAATGTGAAAAAAATGGGACGTGGCCACTAATGAGCCGAGGGGAAGAAAGAAACTGAGTAGTAAGAGACAGGAGGAAGGAAACATCTAAAATAGAGCAGATTTGTGGGATACAGAGGTGCAAACCAGCCCATCAATCCAATGCAGACACAGTTAGCCAGTAGAAAAAAAAATCACTGTAATATTTCTTCTTTGGCTACATTTCTATTGCTTGGCATATCTGAGTGGTTCTTTGCAATCTTGCTAACAATTGTGCTATGGCTCTGGTTAATGGGAAGAAGTCAGAAGGAAATGACAAGTTGCTACCTCTTTTCCTATAGCAATTTCGCTTGGTGTGTTTTACTCTGTAAAGTAGTTTGATAGTATTCCTCCACTGCGTTTGCAGAGCACAGGATACCATTTAAGTTCATAAATCCAAATACTTAAAAAGACATTAAAAAGAAAGGTACCTGCAGAAAGCATAGAAGACCAGGAAATTACCCAAAGTTCCTGTGATCCCCACTATAAGAATGACAACTCCAATCGTATAATGGGCATGATCTGGGACATCCACTGTAGGAAAGGCACCAGGAACATCTTGCACGGTCATCTTCTGTAAAGCAAACAAGAGGTCATAGGTATATTGCCAAACTTTTCTGAATAAGCAGGCACATGCTTCTCTAGAAGGGGAAATAGTCAAGAATGCAAAAAGACAACAAGCAAAAAAAAAAGTCAGAATAACCTAATAGTTTTCAAATTACATTTACTGTCCATCATCTTCAGAGGATAAATATGCCATCAGCAGTGCAAAGGACAGTTTGTATGTTTACTGTTGATTTAGAATTTTGGTGAAGAAAAGCAACCTATTCTCTCCCTAAAGAAAAATAAGGATATAGAGGAGAAAAAGAGGAAGGCACCTATTTCATTGCATCTCATGTCAGGTAATGCAGTATTTAGGAACTAGTAAGTTTCTGATAGATTTAATTTCAATGAAGTTTCTGTACCTGAGAAGTACAATTTCTGTTGTCCTCTGACACCACTGGCTAGACTTCTCTAAGTAAGTAGAAATTATCTATGGATAAATAGGCATTTACTCCTTTAGCATTATGGCTATTTCATTTTTCCCACTGAATAACACTGAATTGTGAGCTGCCCTCAAGAGCAGATTACCAAAAGCCTGGCAGCTTGAACAAGAGTCTTTTGGAAACTAACCTGAGGATCAGAAAAACTAAGCCACAAATCCTTTATACCTTATGCCTGGTTTCCACACCAGTTTTGGTTTTGGTCTGCCTGAATCAACGTATTTTGCTCTCTGTGAAGTGTTTCATGACCACTTGATTGAAGCATTTGTGTCTTAACCAGTTAATAACTCACAGCAAAATTCAATACCCAAGTCTGCAGTACTGGAAATGGGTATTTTTCAACAACAGAGGCTGACATTACCTCTGAATAGATCTGTGAGGTTGGGCTGAGGTTATTACAGGCAGTGTGTATTTAAAACTAATGTGCCAGCAGCAAGAGGTGAACCCCAGGAGTGCCTGGAATTCTGGAAGAGATTGTCTTTGCTTTGTGTGCTGAGGATCTGCCCGCAGCAATCCTCAACAACCAGAGTGCGCTCCCTGGGTTTCGACATTAGCAGCAATGAAAAGCTGGACAAATACTCTGATCTTAGAGAAAGAAAATGTAGCTCTGGCTGTTACTGTAATTGGAGCAAAATGCTAAGGTTGATACTCTAACTTAATGACAGGATCACAGCATTTATGGTCCAGATTCCTGCAGCAAAGTGGAAGTTGGCAAAACATCATTAACATCAACGGGCATCTTGCCCAGGCAGAAATTGCTGTGTTCAACACACTGCCAGTAAACTAACAAAAATAATCCCATACTAATAGCAAGTGGATAGGGGGAGTCTGAGATAAAACTCTTTCAAGTAAATGAGATCAGGTGTTCTTTGGTTTGGGTTGGTTTTACTTCTCCTTAGCCTTATGGCTAGAGCATTTTTAAACTGCTGTTCTGCAGAGAGTTAATTATGATTATTAGTGGAATGGAGATTTCTGATGTGTTTTCCCTGTAGCTATCCATTTAATCAGAACTGGATCAATGTAATAGAAATGAAGCAACTAAAGGAGCTTGTTTTGGCTACAACGAATAGATTACAGTGGTTTTAATTTGAATTAAATTTGTGGAGGACTAAGGACAAGGAAAAATTTAAAAGTTAAATATAAATACAAAGAGAAATCACAAGAGAGGCAAGGTTATTTAAGGGAAAGTAGAAGACTTTAAAATTACTTATTGATGAATGAAACAAGTTCAGAGTAATAAAAAATATCAAGTGTGAGAAAAAGAAAGGAATAATATTTATACTGGAGCATTGATAGGGCATAAATGGTAAGACTACATATATGACCAAGAAAAGGTGTGCGGCAAAAGGAATAAATTAGCCTTTTAGTGTGGACTTCCTGTAGGCCTTGGATTTTTACCAGAGGGAACAACTCTGGCTGTTCTCTAAGAGATAAAAATCAATTAATAAAAAGATTTGCTTCACTGTTTTGATTGGAAATACAATTATTATTCCTTAAGTCAAAGAAAGGTACTAGTTAATTAAGAAGGCATTAGATCAGGCCTAAGCGCTTCAAATCTGTCACTAAGTTGCACACATAAACACAGCTTCTTTTTTAGAAGACAGAAATACATGCCTGTATCAAGTTCAGCTCTGTGTCTTTTACAGGAATTGTACATCAAAAGAAAGGACAAGGGAGAAAAAGATAGTGCTTTGAGAAAATCAGGTCAGCAGGATAATCAAGAAATCAGATAATTCCCAAAGCTTTTCTCTATTCAGTCTCTCCAGTGCATTAGCCTTGTTTATTCTGTCTTCTGTTGTCATCCCACAGTACAAATACTTGGTTGGCAGGGGAGAATATAAATCCCTCTGTTGCAATCCATATTGTAGCACTTGTCCTTTGCGAATACTCTGAACAACTATTTGAATTGCAGTGATAACACACAGCAGTGTTGCCTTGCGTGTTCTTCTCTTCGGCCTTCTTTCTACGAACACGTCATAATGAAGATATTGGAACCGGGACTGGCACTACTTGACATTTTGTTGGCAACATGGACAGTGGGATCGGGGGCACTCTCGGCAGGTTTGCTCATGACACTGAGCTGTGTGGTGCTCCTCTAATTCCAACACCCCTGCCATGGGCAGGGACACCTTCCAGTAGCCCGGGTTACTCAGAACCCCATCCTGCCCGGCCTTTAACACTCCCAGGGATGGGGCATCCACAGCTTCTCTGGGCAATGTGTTCCAGTGCCTCACATCCTCACAGTAAGGAATTTCTTCCTAATATCTAATCTAAACCTACCTTCTTTCAGTTTGAACACATTACACCTCTTGTCCTACACCACTATTTCCTTGTAAAATTTCCCCCTCCAACTTGTAGTCCCTTCATGTACTGGAAGACTAAGGTTTCCTCAAAGCCGTTTCTTCCCCAGGCTCAACAAACCCAACTCTCTCAACCTTTAGTCAAGATTAAAGGCAGGTTTTATAACTTTGTTTGGGTATGTATGAAAACAGCTCTTTGCTAGAGTTGTGTACGAATTTACACTTTTAATCTCTGAAAGGCATATCATGTATTATTTATTTATACTGTAGTTTTGCAGAATCAATTTGAGAAGTGCCACGCTGGTTCTGGCAAGCATTCCTGACAAAACACCTGCCTTTAGCCAGGCCTGGGCATTTCATAGAGATGCCCAATGTGCATAATGAAGAGTGATGTGGGAATTTAATTTTAAGTACAGTCTTAGTAATTGGTTTGTACCCTAAACCAGTGTTATTATCCCTTGGAAAGGGAAATCTTAGTCCTCCATAAATTTTAATCCTCCATATATAGGTGTAATCCTTTGCTAAATCCTACTCTGTCATTTGCCTCAATAGATGCAGCGTCAAGAAGTTACGAAGTTTATGCAAGCGTGTTTCCTTCCAGCAGGTTTAAGTGTGTCCTTGTGGAAGCACTAGAGGGAAGCAGCTAGGTTTGATGCAGTTTGCCCTCTTAAAATGCTCACTGTTTTCCCTAAAGGAATGTTTGTCTATTGCCTGCAACAAAACAGCTAAAACAGAGCTGTGTTTTCAGTTGTCTTTCGGTAAACTTGACTGAAACTTATAAACTTGAGATGCTTTTTGGGAGTTTGGAGAAAAGCAAATGTTTTATAGATAAATATGTCTAAATCCTTGCTGCAGCACAATATGGAGCCTCATTATTCTATATTTATGGCCTGCTGCCACAGCTGCTTGTACAGGAGGCAGAATTCTTCCTTGAGGGACAATCTGTGGAGCCAGCTTGCTTCTTTAGGAAGAGACAGGCTAAGGCTTGGTGCAAGCAGAGAGGGAGTCAAAATTAACCAGACACAGGGCAGATTCATTAGGATTCATAGGGCAAAACTTTTATTTCACCATGAAGTTTGTCAAGACCCTGCAAGACACTAATCTGAAGACAATTGAAAGGATAAAGGAACTCCTTAGCAATCCAAACCAAAATTATGATTCCTAAGTGAATTTTCCAGGTAACAAGGAAGTCTAGATCAGATATTAAAGACAGAAATATTTGATGCCTGCATCTGTTTTGTCTTGGGGATCTGTTTATTGTGCAGGTTCCTAAAGAGAATGTTTTCTAAATAGTTACTTCATAATTAAGTAAATACAAAAAAAAAAAAACAAAACAAACCCCAAAACCAAACCAGTTAGCCTCTGAATAACTTCTACTAGAAGAGATACCATTTTTGAAAGTCCAACATATATCCCCCATAGCATGAGAAAAATATTAATGTATAACTGATAAAAGGACAACATGCAAAGAATATAATTAAAAACTATTATTGAACAAAAAATATCTTTTCCTTTTCAGAGTGAGGAAACAAAAGCATATCACTTAATTACCATTCACTTGGAGATGATTATTACTGAAGTCCTACTAAAGCTAATAGTTATGATGGTAGGAGCAAAGCAAGCAAATACTCATACTAAATATAAATTGTATCTGATGTAGCCCACTCCTCACCGTCTCACAATGGCAAGAGTGTAAGACCAGGTTTAGTTATAGTTACAGGGAAAGAGGAAATCCTCACAAGGTCATTTGGGCATTTGAATATATTTCAGTGTTGATTCTGATTGACTGATTTATTTGTATGACATCAATTCCAAAGCCAGGAGCAGAAAAACTATGTCAAGGACATTTTTTCAGCTACTTCTGCCTCAACATGGCAGATGGATTGTATCTAATTTGGTGTGAAGCAAGACAATGAAAGGGAAAAGAAAATGGGGAGAGGTTGCTTTTATGAATTCATCTAGCGTCAAACTGTAGACACTGGTTTTGCAGAAAGAATATTATAATGGAATAGAGCCCAGTTCCAAAATATTCTAAGTTTTGGAAGTCTAACACAGACTTTGGCAATGTAACAAGTTTCTTTGTTCTTAATTTTCCTACAAATACAAGTGAAGAAGCCACTTATTTACACAGCATGACTTATACAACCAATGGCAGTGTTAGGCCTTTTACATTACAACAAATTGTATAGTTTAGAAAAATTATCTGACCAGAAACACTGTAATTTCCTGGGGTTTCTTGTGTGGTGTTTGTACTGCCTATCTACGAGAGGCCTCAAACAACTGACAGGACTTACTTTCCTTTACAGGTCCTTGCTCTGATTTCTGAGCTTGCCTCTGTGGGCACTTGCTCTGTGCTGACAGGCAGCGCAGAGAGGAGTGTAATCCCCCCTCAATTACGGGTTCAGCAGGGTGACGCTAACTGCTAAGCCCTCTTTCCAGTAGACAGCAGGGCTTTCCATAGATGATGCTTGTCCTGTTGAGCAATTTGGATAGCAGATTTTGTATCCTATCTTCCAGATTTAATCTCAGCCACAAGCAGCACATACTGCTTTCACTTCGGAAACTCTCTTAAGCCCAGTCTTTGTGTCAAAATGCAAAATTTTGGCAATACAGACACTGGACCTAGGGAGAGGAAAGGGACAGCTAATTAGATCTTTCAGCAGAATAAGGAAAAGATCGATTTTTAATTTTCCAGTGTAAATCACTGTGTCCCCAGAATCCTTTTTCATTTTGCCATGCGGTCTCCAGTCCCTTTTCTCCCTCCCTGCTATGTTTTGCTATCCTTTTCCATGTGGTATCCATCTAATTTAGTCTTGTAAGCGCCTTGCCTCAGGACATTTCTCTGTTTATTTTTCTGTAATACACTGCAGATATCCAGGTTTTATTAAAAAATAGATTTTGAAAGCTTTAAAAATTAGGTTGGCTCATGTTTTTATTATATGCTTTTAAACAAACTTTTGTATAAACAGCATGTGAACAAAACTCTGTAGTCCTAATAATATTCTGAGGCAAAGCCATGGAGAGGACTTCTGAACTCCTTTGATTCAGGCTTGTGGGGTGGGATGGAGAAAATTTTTAGCAAACCCAAAAAATTCCATCCTGAAATGTCATCACAACAGATTCTCACCCTCACACTTCCAAGAAAAATTTCTTTAACTTTAGGATTTAAAAACTGAGAAAGAGCTTTGATAGGACTTACCTGAGAAAACCTTCTGAACGACTTTCTTGGGTAACTGCACATAACAACTCTTTTAACATTTACATAAGTGCTCCACTGCACTTACAGATTATTACAGAAATTGTGGGGATTTCTGCCCTGAATAACAACACAAGAGAGCATTGTGTTTGAACTGCTAAACAGCAGTTTAATGTACAAGAACATCTTGTTTTGATAGTTTGCAACATATTTGATGCGTTTTACCATTAGACATTCCTGTCTGTCTTCGGCCCATGCAACTCTGCTCAAAAACACTTCTTGTACAGCCCTTTCTATATTAAATAAATAGCTAAAGGAATAAAGAGAAGATTTAAAAGTTTTCATTATGTTGTTCATTATTGCTTTACAGCATTAAATGTGTACATGCTCCTTAACTGTCCATTTACAGTCCTATAAATGCCAGCCTGGCCAAAGATCTACATGCTACAGCTTTAAGTGACAGAAAACACTTACTGTTGGGGCTCTAAGAGGCAGATCCATCAGTGTGTAGGCATTGGCTTCCGAGTCATTCCATGCATTGAAGGACTCCACAATTGTGGTGCTCTTGGTGTCCTCGGAGGGACAAGAGATCCCCTTCTGAATGGGCTGATTATTCAGGTGAACAAAATCTAAGCAAAAACCAAGAAAGAAGAGCTGTCCTCTGAATTTAAGTCAGCCACTTTACCTTTGTGTGTGCGTGTGTGTGTGAAGCAGGTTGTTAGATTATTTGGAATGGTGTGAGATCCAGTGCAGAGTTTCTCACCAGAGCTTCAGACTGCTTCAGTCCATCATCAGCTTAGCAAAGGGCAGCAGCAGCGGCTTCCATTTAAATACGGGAGAGGGCAGAGTCCGCACATGCCCAGTTTGCAGCTTGTTCCATCCTGATTCCAGCTCCACTTTAGTGACAGGGTAAAACTGATGCTCACTTAAAAGTGCTGTTACCTGTTCTTTTGCCTTTGACCAATTTATGTCTGAATTTTAATGCTATTTCCACACTCTGCACGAAGACAAAGAAGTTAAAAGGTGGAGTTCACTCTTTGTCTTAAACATTGGACCTTACAGTTCTTTTTCACTGTATTAGTGAATTAGTTTCTTCTTGTCTGCTTTTAAAAAAGATGCATGTGTACAGTTCTGCTGAAATTGTCAGAACTCAAATAGATTCTGATATTTAACAATGTACTTGTGTGCACTTCTGTCTTGTAGAATTTAGGTCATGGTTGTTTGTTGGTCCACTTCTAAAAATAAACAAAACATAGGGATAAAACCTGACATCATCCTTTTCTGCTCTTTTAGTAAAAAAAAAAAAAAAAGCACACACAAATACCTTAGGCAGAAAACAGCAAATATCCACCTGTTTCAAGAGTTGCCTGCTTTCTTTTCAGTTGTATTTAGGTAAAGTACACAGGACCAGATTCTTATACACACAAATCTGGCTTTACATTCCACTGTGCAAAGAGAGATGAATTGCTGTATTCCCAGTTGAAGGCTTATTACTGTTGTAAAGTGAAGTTTAATTGCAACAGAGAATTAGGCACAGTGTGTGAAAAAGCTCTTCTAGCAGATACTGCAGCCTGAGTACCACAGAGTTTAGGCCTTCCACCCACGGTCAAAATTACCCTGATGCAAGCTATTAGCTTCACTGCAGTTGGTAATAAAAATAGATGGTGTGAACTGTTACTGGAAGGCCTTTGTGAGAGGCTGTGTTAGTAATGGTGGGAACTGCATTTCCCCAGCTCTGCACACGTACCTTCCCTTAAATGAGCACTTGCAGTACCTAACCATAGACTGAAGGATTGCATTTCTTTGCATGAATAGGAGCTGTGCCTCTAATGAAAGGCACCCACCGTAGTGTTGCAGTTTCCCTTTCCTTGGCAGTCATTTAAGGAGGGAAGTGATCCTTGTTGTCACCAGGCCACTGAACATTAACCAGCAGACTCCATAGGCTCTCAAACTGTGATACCTTAAGAGTAATTATTGGCAGGCCCATTATGAAAGACAAAGATATTTCATCAAGTGTCCCTGCCCTGCAGTGTTGGTAGACACAACCAAGCCACACTTAAAGCAGCTGTGGCAGAACTGCATCCAAATGTGGCTGATCAAGTGACAAGTTTCACCTTTGCCAATGTCTGAGATTCTGTGGTCCCTTTTTAGAGTGTGGTCTTCCCCTCTTCTCTCTGTGTGACATCACACACATGAATATCAGGGCCACGGTGGATGTGACAGTAATGGTATGAACTTCAAATGACAGTGAAGTAACCTGCAAAACCACCCCTCTGTGCATACACAGTGCTTGCACTGTAAGGATGCTGCAGCAAACAATGGTGTTGGACGTTTTGAGGGACCAGACCTTTTTGAAAGATAATTTTGCATTTTACTGCTAATAGTAGTACTAGCAGCAGTCAGGAGATGTCCTAATAGTCAGGAGATGTCATTACAGAAAGCCACAATATGAAACTGGTAAAGGCTCATACTACCTTCAAATGAAGCTTATCGAGGGAGTAGAGCAGAAAGGACAGAAATGATTGACATGCAGAGAAATGAGACAGTGGGAGGGCTCCCATGTGTGTGAACTCTGTGCTCATAAGGAGTTGCATACAGTTACATCCTGATCTTGTCAAACTGATAAGCCATAAAGTTCAAGACATACAGTCTTCAAGATAAGCATAAATACTAGATCAGATGTGATCTTTGACTTGACATTCTCATTTTCTTTGCTAAGATCCTCTTAGTTTTCTGCATTGTGTCTTAGTTTTGGACAAGGCCAACACTCAATCTATTTACATACAGCTTGTATGTAAAATTTTCCTTTTCCCTGGGTCACAGATGACCTCCCCCTATTCTTCTTCCTTCTTATTTCCTCTCATCTTAATAACAAGTCAATGCACTGAAAATATTTCATTTCCAGTTAGTCTGGAAGCATCAACTTTTTTGGCATTTTTAGGGGAGTTATGTTTGGCAGAGTAATCAAATCATAGAATAAATGTAATTTCTTTCTAAAGTAAATTGGACATTATAGAAGCTGTCCCTTTACTTCATTAGATTTGGTGTTGATGTACACACCTTTGCAGAGAGATTACTTTGATTATTTCAGCAGCTCCTGAGAGCATATTATGAAAGAAGGTGCAGTGTAAAGGAAAGAAAGGAAGTTTTCCCACTGGGAAGAAGATGGTAGTGCAAAGAGGGCTACTTATTTGGAATCCTTCCTTAGCCTGAGGACTCTGCTTCTGTGAATGCTAAGCATTTGCAAGCTAGGGGAATTATTTCTGAAAACTGGGCCCTAACACTCAGATTCGTGTCCAGTGGAGATGTTCTTGTATGACGGTAGTTGTGTGATCCTTTATTATAGCCAATTGCTAGAGGCAATTCAGCTGCCCTGTTTTATGTGTGAGAACTCAGCTTCCATGGAAGGAGAGGAATCATCCTAGAACTGTACAAGGTGTGAAGTATGAGACATCTCATTCTCTGTCGCTAGGGCTTGGGGAGTCAAAGACACATAGCAAATCATTCACAAAACTTTTTTCTCTCAGGTTTGCTTTGCTTTATATGCAGTGCTAAACCAGAGAGAACAGTTAAGGCTATTTCACTTGAAGTTATCAGAACATTAGACTTGTGGATCTGGAGGGAAATGGGGCTTCTCTCTCTCTCTGTTCCTTGTTTATTCTCTACCAAAAGCCTACCTCTGTTGTATTCCTGGGAAACCTAATGGAGAAAACATATCAGTTTATGACCCCAGGTACTTTCCAAAGGCATCAGCTCATCCTAAATCTTTCAAACATTTCTGGCACAAGTTTTGTGTGTGAAACATGCAGGAAGTTCACCTGGCTTATGGCCCAGGTCTGAATTGCCCTCCAGTCACTTCTAGAGAAAGGAAAACCCCTCCAGCATTAATTTCTCAGAATTCTGTCACATTGAACTGTGGTGAGAATGGCCTTCCTACCTTGAGAGTCCTGCCTTTGGCTGGATGTCAGCTGCCTACCAAGCTACTCCACCCCTCCTCCTCAGCAGGATGAGGGGGGGAAGGAGAAAATAAGATAGAAAAAACCTGTGGCTCAGGATAAAGGCAGTTTAATAAAACAAAAGCAAAGGCTGTGTGTGGAAGCAGAGGAAAAGAAAATACTTATTCCCTACTTCCCATCAGCAGGAGTTGGCCAGCCACTTCCCAGGAAGCAGGGCTTCATCAGGCACAGCAGTTATTCCAGAAGACAAAAGCTGTTATAACAAATGCCCCTCCCCTCCTCTTTTCTCCTAGCTTTTATTGCTGAGCAGACATCACATGGTATGGAATATCCCTTTGGTCAGTTGGATCAGCTGTCCTGGCTATGGCTGCTCCCAAGATCTTGCCCAGCCCCAGCCCACAGGAAAGAGGGGAATGTTGGAGAGACAGCCTTGCTGCTGTGGCAGCACTGCTCAGCCACAGCCAAGACACTGGGGTGTGAGCAGCACCTTTCTAGGTACCAACACAGCACAGCTCAGGGAGGGCTGCGATGTGGAAAATGAGCTCCAGCTCAGCCAGACTCAAGGCAACTTCTTGCTACTGATAATTTACTTCTGCTCACAGTTTTTTTATAAATTACAGGCAGAAATAGCAGAAAGACCATGGACTCTGGGACCCTTCTGGGAAACTGAGAAAATTGTCTAACAGAAAAAGGGAAAGATAATGCCTGGATAAATTTAATTAAAGTCCAAATGAGTATAAGATTTCTTTCACAATGATGGAAAAAGAACTCATTGTCCTCTTCTCTGGCTGGGAGCTGTGGGTGGAATTAGGTTTTAGCTCATCTACAGGAATAGAGTGCACTGCAAGAACAGGTAATCTGTCTAGAAGATAAACAGACTGCTTTCGGGAAATGCCAGGAGAGTTGCAAGACTGGGGCATAGTCAGCTAGGCATTAATGACTTTGAGACATCTTTACAAAGGCTCACCTGAGCTTCTTGAAATTTTCTGAAAGATCACTTAGGTTTCCAAGGCTAGCATGAGGAAAGAGGAATAGACTACTCAAATGGGAAAGGTAAAGTCCCACTCTTCTTTGAGTACAGACAGAGATCTGGGATTCAAGTCACCACAGAGGAGGCATGCCCAAAACCAAGTTGTTGGGTATTGTTTATAAGTTGAGTGATATTATTTTTTCCCATTGTGATGTGGAGAGTGATAGTGACAATTCTCAATGCTCAAAATATGCTCTGCTTGCCCTCTAGACATAATCCTATAAGTGATGGGATGGAGGGAAGGACTATTTATTTTTCATTTGAGTGTCCATCCATTTGCAGTATCTGCCTTTCAAAATGCAGTATCATACAATAAAATCTGAATCCATAGCAGCCTTCCCTACACAGCTCCTCCTGTATAGTGTGAGCCCTGGGTATCTGGTTTGGTATTGCATCTCAGTGGCTGCAACATCTGAACATGTTTCTCTCAGAAGCATTTTTAGGGCCCTATTTTTGTACTGGTACCTGCACCACACATATCTGCTTAGATATGCAGGTGAAAACTGGTTGCTCATTTTACACAAAACTCTAGTTTCAACCATCTGTGTGTTCTTTTTGCCTTTTAACAGCTAAGATCTGTCAGAGGGGAGCTCTCCCACTTCTTAGCTGTTCTCAGAGAGTGTGCTGCAATTTTGGCACCCCAAATAACAAGGCAGGGAGAGCGTTGTGTAATATATATCTTTTGTGTGCTCTATTAATCATAAAAATTAAATTTAGTTCTTCATGCCTGCAGCAACTTGGCAAGGGGACAGGAGGCAAGAAGACCCTTTGTAAATAAAATTGTTAAACTGAGTACAAAGTTCTGTATGGCCTTTCATGGGAGCATACTCCTGGGACTACTCAAAAATCAATAGACAAAATAGAAAACAGTAAATCAAATTAACATGGTTTCTATTGTGCTGTAGAAGTGAATAATTCACCTCATGGGTAGTTCTAATTTTGTAAGGTAGCCAAGATCTATGATGAACAGCAAAGGCTCAAACTGTAGGGTGCAGCCAGCAAGTGCTAACACTGGGCTGTTCAGCCCCGCAGCAGGAGAGGGAGAATCCCATGGCTAGGCCAAGTACAGAAGGGCCAGACCTGAAAGGGTGATTTAGAAAAGTGCCTTCAAACGTGCGAGTATGTTTTAATACTTAGCAAAACCAAAATCTTTTCCACTGAGCTGAAAAGATTCTAACAGTGATCTGTCCCACAGTCTGAATGTAGCCCTGTAAAATGGCATTAGGCTGCAACTCTATAGCTAGGCACAATCCAGCAGCTGCTCTGCCTTAGTTCCCCCAGTTGTATTTCCAGTTTACTCTGGGGGTTTATGGCTTCAAGGCCAGGTAACTTGAACAGGTCAGCCCACCTCAGTCCCCCTTGTTCTTCCCCACAGACTCTGAGCACAAAGTAGTTGCACAAAGAGCTCTTAAGACCAGCCAAGTTGGATTTTCAGTGTCTCCAAAGAAAGCTTCTTAACCCCTTATGTGTGGACTGAACTCTCAGTCTCATCCTTCCCTGTCTCTTATAGCTTAACCTCTGTGCAAAGCCTACCCTTCTCCAAGGAACTCTGATTAGCCAAACTCTCCAAACAATTTCAGCTGGAAGCTTCCCTATTTCCCATTCCCAAATAAGAGCTCTCACCTTCTCAGATGTGTGAACTAAAGCCAGTTGTGCTGGTGCAGTTTAGTGCCGACTGTAGGCAGGGAGGAACCATATTTAAAAAATGACTGAAAAGTTGCTGTATCATTGCATAAAAAAGAACCTCCTCATCTTTTTGGCAATAATTAGATACAAAACTTAAAGAAAACCTCCCTTGTTACTCTCTTCCCCTTTATAAACCATGTCTCTCACAGACAACTCAGCCTACAACAGGCTCAAATGTGGGATCAGCACATGGTGGTCTCTAAGCTGCTTTGCCACTTTTGCTGACAGCAGGCATTATGAAAGATTTGCTCATGCAGAGACAGAGCAGAATTGTGTGTTTCCCAACTACAATATCACTCCAGTAAAAGTAGGATTATTGACAGAGAAGGGGTGGGAAATAAAATTGCAGAGAAATTGTATCAAGCATTTTTCCCCTACTGAAGCGCTGGCTGCCACCAGAGGTGACACACAGTGGCCAGTGGCAGACAGCAGTGCCAGGATTTGGTTAGCACTGGGAGAGAACTTGTGCTGCTTACAGGAAGAACTTCTGCTACCATTTGGTTTTTGATTGTTGGTTTTTTAGTCGCATCTGCTTATGTAGTAGTTACTTTTGAAATAGAAAGAACTCAGTGACTTGAACCTCTCATGGGAGGAGCTGCAGAAATATCTTGCTAGGTAAGACAGGGGACAGTAATGGAGACAGCCAGATTTCTGATGAATAGACTAAGGAAGGAGGAACAGTTTGAAGCAATTTGTACCCACACACAGCAATCAAAATGAAAACCCTGACATTTGAGAAATAATAGTTCATGATAACCGGAGGGTAAACAAACGGTGGTGTCATTTGATATTAAAGAATTATCATCTTTCTCCTTAGACAATAGCACTATTGTCCACAAATGATCTGCAGAGAATACATATGCTGCCCTGATGGCTATACAATTATTTTTCAGGCACATACTGTCTTGTCTTACAACATCCCTGTGAAAGAAATCCTGTCATTTCTAGAAATACCATCAGTGGTTATCAAGGGGAAAAAAGCAAACCGCAATTGTCAAACCACTGGTGGGAGAAAATTCTGTTGCTGCACTCAATAGGCAGGCATCTCAAGTTTCAGCAGCTCCCAGCCATTGTAGGTGCCCTGTTTTGCTGTTCTAGACTGCACTGTGCCCAGTGCTTTCAGGAATTGGGGCAGGATGAAAAGGAAGAAACAGACCACTCACTAACATCGCTGAATTTTCAAAATCTTGTATTTGAATTGTTTCTGAAAATCACCTGAAGAATGAGTGAAAATTAGAATTGCCAGAGAATATTTTAGCTGAGTCTGTAAGAGATTTCAGTGTCCTATGCAAGACAAAAGGGCCAGCATGCACCAAATTCTGCTTCACCTGGAAGAGTGTTCAAGATTAGGGCAGGATTCTGTAATACCCACTGAGAACTGAGACATCATGAGGAGTTTGTCCCTGCTGCAACTTGAAACTCTCCACACAAAGTCTGGAATCCAGTGCAGATCTACAATCAGAGCTTCTCAGTGTACAGAAGTGTAAAGCCGTATGTCTGTTCCTTTATAAACTCTTCTGTTAGGGTTGTCATCCAGCCTTTTATCACCATGGACTCTGATTTCCCAAGTGTCCACATGAGGCCTCTAAATGAACAGATTCTTCTTTGTTTAGCTCTTCAGTGTGGCATTTATTAGTACCTACTATGCTCAGTGCCTCCTCTGGATCCCCAGTGACTTGTTTCAGTTGCTCTGACATCCTCTTTCTCCAGCCTTAATTAATGGAATGTACAGGGCAGTTAGCACAAGGTTGCAGACAGGATGCAAGTGTGCAAGTGAGACTGTGTTCAACTTAGTCTAAGCCCTTTTCACTTTTATCCTATCCTCTCCCAACTCCTTTCTTCTACTGTTGTTTCCCTGCATCCTTTTCTTTGACAACCCTCCACCCTTCTTCTCTCTTAAATCAGATATAAATTCTGGTTTTCACTTCTAAAAACCTTGATAGATTCTCCATCTCAGCTATCATCTTTCAGACAGCTCTGGCTTGGCAGCTCTCTCATCCTGTCAGCCAGTGATGCCCATTTCCATCATTCACTGAACACAGTTTCCACCATGCATGATTTGCTTGTCTCCATGCAGCTCTGCCTGCTGGTGGCAGTGGCAACAAGAGACATTGACAATTGCTGGGCTGCAAGCACACACAGCCTGCTGGCCACGCTGACACCACTGATCTATACTGCTAGATTTTATCTGCCCCTCTCCTGCCAGTACACCTCCATTTCTTGACTCCTTGTACTTTGTTAACAAGCTCTTTGGAGCAGACACTTTTTATGCTATACTGGGATCATGTTTTGACTTGCCTAACATTTTTAAGTGTGAGAGTAATGCAAATATAGTGGACTTCCATTTTCTGGTAACGCTATGAATTCACCTAACAAATATACTCTGCTTAATTTTTTTGGTGATGAACCTGTGAATAATTTAGTATGACTACAAGAAAACATCAGGGTTTTGTTTTAATAAAAATGTGAACAGCTGAAAATGGTTTTCAGAGTTTAAAAAGCAAAAGAAGAAGCCTTCTGAATAAACAAGCATCTGAAAAGCAAACCCATATGAAGTGATAAACCCTGGCACTGATCCTCAGAAAGTCAAGCTACAGTTTCTCACTTTAGTTTTATGATTCTGCCTACTGCCTTCAGAACTGGCATTCCTGCTCATGACTTGCAGATGATGTTGCAAACCACAAAAACATAATTGGGTGACAATTTTGCTGCACAGCAGACAAACATAGACAAACATGTCATATCTACTTACTGTAAGAATTTTTCATTGAAATAATCTCCTGCAACTCATGTATGTGATTGGAAAAGCTGGGCACTGCACTCCTGCTCTTTCAGATGGCTACAAATGTGCTTGAAACAAGACAACGCATTAACAACATACATCCTTGAATATGGGCTTGAATCCCCAGGACTCAACTATTTGGCACACCACCATAGGGTTTCTTCTTTAACTGAAGGTTAAGGATGTCACCAGTAAGGAGTGACTGACCTCTCCTGATGTAACAAACAAATGGATTCATCATGGGGAACATCAGATTTAGACAGGCCTTATCTCCCTTCTGAGTGAATGACTCAGCTACTTCTTTTCCAAGGGGGAAGAATTATTGCACTCTTTTCTAAGCAGAGTTCCAGTAATGGGACTTAGGACCACAGAACACCTCAACAAAAAAATTGGACATTTAGAGGCTTTTCTCCCTGATCACAAAAACTTTTTCTTCAGATGTTTTCACCCCTTCTTGCAACTTCAGTCACAAAATGTAACAATAATTGTTATCATCTTGTGTTCCTCCCATCAACACAAAACTATATCCAGCCAAAAAGTTAAACCTTTGCCCTTACTATGCATATATTTTACTAAAGAAATGCATTGCTGCTGCCTTTGACTCAAGAGGTGAAAATGCTACTTTTTTAGTCTTCATTTATAGTAACAAATTGCCAGGGAGAAGAAATAGTTACTTCTATCTTCACAAATTTAAATGAAGCTCAAAACATCCTAACCATGCAATCAGTACAAACTTTTGCTATTATGTTCCTGACTATGGACATACTTAAAAGCCCACAAATTCTCTTTGTTTACAAATTCATGGGCTTGTGGCACAGTTACTCTCTTGGATTTCTTTTAGAGTGAGAGAGCAGGGCTGTTTATCTCACAGCTCACAGAGAAACATCCTTGGGCAGCAATCAGAACTTGTTACCATCATGAGGCAGCTGCAGAGAACTCAGTCTGCTCTGGTATAATGCAGACAGCAAGTCACCAATGATCATGGTTGATGATCAATATTGACTCCATGAACAAAAAAACCTCATGGCAATGTTCTTAAGTTCAATACCAAAGAAACTCAGACCTATTTTCTGAGCATAAACAGTAGAGTATGAGAATGGCCATTCTGAGTCAGTCCAAAGGTGTGTCAAGCCCCACATCTAGTGACTGAAAGGAGCATGCCAGGAAAGAGTGCAAGAATATGGTGAGATTTCCCTGAAATACTCTTTCAGCCTCAAACAGCATGCAGCTCAGCAAATCTGTGCTTCTCAACCCATATTTCAGTGATCTCAATCAGACATTGATGGGGCTTTTACAAGTTTGAAAAAAGATTCAGGATGTAGGTAGGAATGTGGTTTCAAGTTGTCAATGTAGAAGTCTGGGAAGAGAAAGGCTGCAGTCTGAACTATGAAGTTATTTTGGTCCAAGCCAAATTGCTCTTTATCTTGAGCACAAGCACAGAAATCTGAAAGCTAACACAGCCTCTCTTGGAAAGCTTTGTATAATTTAAAACACAGTCATACTACAAAACCAGTTTTCAGCTCAGCTTAGCAACCCTTACAATATGCAAGTGCCTTTCAAAAGAGATGCCAGAATGAATCAGATGAGACCCAAGCTCCCTTTCCTTCCTTTCTCCTAATTATTGGAAGAGAAATTATTCCTCTTAAAATGAATGCTTCCTTCACCAAATTTAGTCAAACATTTTATTTTTTAAATATCCCAGATAGTCTTATTAAAAACTCAGCTTTTTAAGGTTCAATGATCAGAACTGAGATTCACATTCCGGAGAAGTACCTGCAACTGAAGCACCCAAACTACCTTAAGATTTAGGAACATGGTTTTTGTGTAAGAAACAGGCCTAAGAATGGAGAGGCTGAAGAGAACTAAAAATCTATCACAGTAATGCAACACAGTCACTGTGCTGGGAATAGTTTCTTATCACTGCTGTTTCTCAGGCTTTTCTTGTACTTTTATGGTGCTTCTAAATGTCTTACCTTTGCTTATTAGACATTACAGCAGGAAAGGACTCATCATGATTCACTGAGCATTGAAAAATAATGAAGGGGAGACTTTAAAGAGGGTATTTTTCATTTTCCAACTATTCCACTGGGACCAGGTTCTTAATTTTTGGTAGCCAGTAGAGCTATGGATATATGAGAAACATCCACTCATAGGCAGATGAGTATTTCAGTCCTTTAATGATCATCTGTGCATGTGCATTTTGAAGCCCTGGTTCTGGAACTTGACCTATATATTTATTGTGAGGTTACTTAATGTACTTTTCTGAAGGTACATAGACATAGGAGTCAAAGATCCCAGTGAGCTTTTGTGCAGGGTACTTATCTAACTAAACTCAGAGGAATAATTTACAATTTGTTTCTTTATAATTAGAATTGCATGACGCAGAAGATTGACACTATTTAAATTCAGGATACAACTTATTTACCAAAAGATAGAAACTATTCAGTTTATTTAAATTAATTTTCATCTTTTTCCATCACAGGAAGGAAAACCTTTTTAACTACCTGTGCCCAGCTGAGGAACTTTCTGCTCCACTTCATACAAAGTGCTTCATTCTGTCTCATTGCAGAAAAATAATGGCTATTAGGTGACAAGTCTAACAGAAAACCACTACCTAGACACATGAAACCAGGTATTTTAGAACTTCTATTCTATAACTCTTCTTTTAGAATGACCTGCACTAATTTTTATACAAAAGTCCCGAGTCGTTATTCACATAGGCATGTGATGTTTGTGTTTCTGTCCCACAGCTGATGGAGATGGCACATTCTCAAAAGTGAGAGACAATCTAACAGACTGACAATCTCACAGACATTTCATAACCTGGTATTGAGTAAGATTTCCCCAAAATACCATTTAAGTACTTAAAAAACACTGACTTTGAAATATGGTGTAGATTTTCGGTGCTGACAGCAATATATGAAGTCAAATCATTATAGCTGAGCAACAGAAATAGAGAGGGACTTAAAAGTGCAGGTGATGAGCTATATACTCTATTAAAGAGTAAAATGTCTGTAGTCTACAGGGACATAAACTATGAGACAGGTATAGAACAGCTTGCAGAAAACAGCCAAAGATATATAACCTATACTGAGCAGAGGTGCTGATGACTGAAGTTTAGGTATTCAACATAGAAAGTAATTCAAAAGTGCAGACTAGATGATAGCTAGAAGAACACATACAATGTAATAAGTTACTAGTTAAAAAGATAAATGGAGCCAAAGTTCACAATCTTTGAATTCAAGGGATTGAAGAGCTGCATCTGCATTTATGGGGCTTGGTCACAAACCCAAAGTGCACTGCACTGCGCTGAAGGAATCGTGAGAAATCCAGCACCAAGTTACCCCATACACCTGGGCACTACAGAGGATCTGGAACCTGGGAGTGGTGGGATAAGGAGCTGCTTCAATGACTGAAAGGCCTGCACAGCCCCAGCAGCAGCTGGTGATCCCTGAGAAGCAGGGGCAGCCACAGGCAGAGTAAGGCTCTGGAAAGAGCAATGAACATGAAACACCATCCTGTTAACTTTGAAAAAAAGACCCCTGCACATGCATGGGTTTTCCATTTCCATACTGCTTTGTAATTTCCAAAGTTTAGTGCACATTTCTCTTACAGAGAAGGTGGGTGGAAAGTGCCTAACATTTAGCTAAGTATTAGAAAAAACATAATAAAGAGGACAGATAAGAGCAGAGGAAGGGAAGGAGTCAGCAAGGAACTGACCAAAGCAAGCAGTAAGACACTATTCATCTAAGAGAGGTGCCAATCCTTTACACTCTAGGAACAGAAATAAATCTACTTACAGCATTAATCAATAATGCCTGAAATCAATAACACATAGCAGACTAATGGAACTGAAAAGTCATTAGTAGTGTGGGAAGCTTACTTACTAAAAGCAACCTGCATGAACATTGACATTAGCACTAGTCAGAGAATGGACAATCTTGCCTGTGCAAAACCCAGTATTATATCTTCAAGTGATATGAAAAGCAAAATCTGATTTTTTTTTTGCATGAAAAGAACTGTCAAAATAAGTGTCTTAATAGGCCCCTTTCAATATTTTTTGCCTGAAGCTTCTAGACTAAAAATATCTGTTTCAAAAAGGTTATGGAAGGATATTCAGGGTTTTTTCAGGTTACATCAGTAAAAAATGTCTAGCTGAACTGACTTTTGCTAAGGCACAACAAATTAGAAACTTTTTAGTAAAGCACTAACTAGGCACCAGAAGTTAATATGGCAAGTAATGAAATACAGTGACAGTGCCATCTTGCTATCTTTCCCTTTAGCTACGTGAAAAGCAAAATACTTCTATTTTACCTAGAAGAAAAGGCTGTTCCATTACAGAAATGTTTTGTTGCAGAGTTTTTCTTATTATTTAGATAGAAAGAAAGGAGCTGAAAGTGCTGTTATAAGACTAATAAGTCAAATCAAATACTGATTGACATGAAATATGTTGATCTTACTAATGGTTCTGACATAATATTTATATGAGAGGATTATAAATTTGTAAACTAAGTGTGTAACAGGAATCATCTCTTAAAAAAGGGTCTCCTCTGAAGAGCAGCTGTACTCAGACAAGAAGGGCCTTTGAATGTCCAAAGAAGATGGAAAAGGTCTCTTGCAGGCTTTGCTCACAAAAAGACTGATATCCCTAATAATCAATAGCACACAAAGAGAAAGGGAAGAGATACCTGTCCCATTGCCCCACCCACAAAGGGGGATAGCCAAAGATCGTTTTCTGGGAAAAAAGCCCCTGAAATTCTGTATCAAATATTTTTAAAAGCAGACATTTAAGGCTTCCAAAAGTTAATGCAAATGCTGCTCATGTTATTTCCCTCCTCATTCTAAAGTTTTCTTAGCTTCAGGCCCCACTACTAGTTTACTTCCCTTTGTTTTATCCCTTTGGTCCTTTCTTTATGTGCCTAGAAGTTGTAATTTACTTGAAAGGCAAGTTAAAAACTAAACTTCCTGGAAAAAGCAAATTATGTAAAATCACAGCTAATGCAAATTCTATAAATAAAACTGGTTTTAAAAACTGGGCAAGTTTCCAGATATAGATGAAAAGGTATAAAATAAGATTGCAGAAGGTCTGTAAGAACCCGTGTGATAACTTAACATAACCAGGACCACTTAACGTCTGTCAAACCTGATAATGTTATAAAGCTTACGGTAACTGAAACTAAAGCATGTGCTAAGTCATATTGATTTTTATTTTGTTTATGTATATGGTAGATTAAGGCATAAATGGTTTTAACAGCCCCTTTTTGTTGGGCAGGAAAGTAAATATTAATATGCTCATTTCACTGATGAACATAGAGCCTTGCTAAACACGTGAATAATTAACAGCACTCAATGCCTACAGGTCTGAGTAGAACCCATTGTATTACAGTAAGGCACACTCTGGAGAAAGCAAAACTGTCAGGTGAGTTCTCAGTCCTAAGAGCTCCAGCCACCCCTGAACATGTGTTAAATCCCATAATGGTAGGCACTGGAGGAGATTGGGTTCTTTGAGGAGTTGGTATAGGAAGAGAAGAATAACTTTATATAGTATTGTGCATAGCAATATACCAGTGCAGAAGATGTCAGCCTCGGGGTTGGAGTCCTGCTGAAAAGGAATTGTAACTGGAAGAAATTAATAGTAAGATGGTCTCCTAATATTACACTCATTGGTATTTAAATGTTTTTCTATGAAAGCTTGATAGTTCTAGATCACGCTGTTCTTGTTCCACTATAAATATTGTCTTAGTGATGAAGCATTTATTTTGTCACCTTTATCATCTTCCTCTGTTCTTTCTCATCCCAACCAACTTTTCTTTTTCCTCCCACCCCACCCTTCATTCCTTTCTATTTTCCCTAGTTGTATCTCTCATTCATTCCATTCTCTTACTCATCCCTTTTTCATTTCAACATCTTTCACTCTTTGAGGGAGAACAGTTAGTTTTGTAGGAAAATGAACAAGCACAAAAACAAGCTATTTTTCTTAACAGGGAGCCATACCTACAGCAAACGAATCTGGGATAGATATTACTTGGAACAATTTTGAGTTTCACAGCAGTCAGTCCCACTCTAATTCTGTGTTTTGAGCTCTTTGCACACCCAACAAGCTAACAAATACACAGACTTTTTAACAAGACCTTTAAAAAACTTTCACTGAAATATTTGGTGCAAACTTAGGGGATTTTTTTTTAGGTAATGAGGGAAGCCTCCTTTGATGAGAATGATATTACTTAATGAAAAGATGAATTCAAGAAAATGTGGCTTTTCCCCTCAGAGTAAAGGCCCACTAGTACATGTTGCTGCATGTAATGCACTAGTTGAATTAATGTAATTTGGAAAAGCCTATACTTACTGTGAAAAGTAATCAACAGTTTAAAAGAAGTCCATGCCCTGTACTATCAGAATATCCTTATATAGAAGGTATTTTATAGACATAGCTCTTTTGTTAAACAGATGTTGATCTGGTTATTTGTAAATTAGTTCAAGAACAGCATAATTCTGGTTTTAGAAGCCAGATGAGGAGAGTGGGAATATTTTCTTTAAACCAATAACATTAAGAGGAGCTTTGTGAACTACTTGGTGAACTACTACAGAATCTATTTTACAATCTAACACACTCTATTGAACACCAAACAGTGAAACTAGGTTT
Source organism: Origma solitaria (assembly GCA_013397895.1). Lineage (NCBI taxonomy): Eukaryota > Metazoa > Chordata > Aves > Passeriformes > Acanthizidae > Origma > Origma solitaria. The sequence continues at coordinate 2,502,822 of VZRL01005376.1, read as the reverse complement.
TGTTCCTTCATTTGATTACATTGTTCCAGAAAACACAATCACAGGAAGATTAACTACCTTCTGCGATAAGACACAGGGCCCAGCCAGAGGCAGCTGTTCAAGTTTCATACCTGTTTCACAAGCAATTAACTGTGTCCTAGTAAGCAGCACCTTATACAGAAGGGATGGGGAACAGCTTGCTCTGCATGAAGAAGGCTAATTTTGATTTCTTTGAGTACAGTTTCATTTGAATAGCTATTGATTTAGCATTGGCTAGGCACACTAGCTTTACTTACAGCCTATTTTATCACATGACAAAACTACAGGGCCTTTTTTCCATCGCTTCTGCAGCAGGACATCCAGAGTACATTTATTACATTATAGGAAACATTTTTTAAGTGAAATGATAGCTCCAATAAGAAAGGCTTTCTGATATACTACAGCAAAAAGTGTTTTAGCAAAGAGCTCAAGTCTTTAGAAAGACCTCTTTCTTGATTATCAGTTGTGATAAAAGACATACAAGAGCCTCCTGTAATTAGAGAAACGTAATCTTCGCTGTTTGAACTTGTCTTTTACCTTAATAGTGCCTGTGGAAGTCTATGTTTATCAAACTTCTCTCCCCTGGTTCTGCTTTGGAAGTGATATTTGATATACTCCACTTTATTCCCCTACTACCACTTGGTCTAACCAATTCTCAGTGCTTGAAAAAGCAAGTTACACCATGACTTCCCTGCTGTTCCTTAATATGATTAGATTATACTACCTGTTAGATTCTGATTAATCCCTAAGTAGATCTCTAGCACATTCAATTTTAAAAGAAGCACTTACTGTTTCTGTTACTTCAAGCCACATGCTCTAGTGTGGCTGGAAATGGTTCAGGTATTATGAAAAAACACCATATGCTTTTTCTAGCCAGCTTTTCAATTTGATTACAGAAAGAGGAAAAAGCGACAGCAAAATAATTTCTTAGTTATTGGAGAAAAGATTGAATATTCTGACAGAAATGATCAGGAGGGCTAGGACATAAAATATCTGAAACACAAAGCACCCATGAGGAGCTCACTTTGTAAGGAGCTTTGTCAGCTGGGAGCTGCAGAAGTGAACAGTCTGGGTCATCAGAGAAAGACTGAGAACCATCGCTCTGGCCCACAGTAACCATCCAATTCATGCTTGTAATTACTGCAATATTGTCCAATTTAATCTGTACCTTTTAATTAGCAAGGAGAGCAGCAGTTAAGTCTGTTTGTCCAGGGTCCTGGGGCACTGTCACAAGACTAGAGCTATACAAGAGAGCCCAATTAATGAAAAATTAAGTTTGAACATAAATAGCCTTTCCTAAACAGGGCTTTATTGCGAGAGGTCTGACTTCAGCTTAAACAGTAGAAGTAGTTCTCAGTTGCATTTGTCAGAAACAATTTTTAGATGCAATGCATCAACACAAGATAACACACATCAGTGGTTCCTACTTGGTATTTGTCAATTAAAATTAAAAATTGAGAAGAATTTCACATCCTTAGTAAGCCCTGTTACTTTCATCTCAATCCTGAAATTCAGAGCTGTTGACTAACTCAGGGAAAGCTTTTTTCTCCCAGTCCTGGGAAGTTTAAGCATCACAGAGAATGCTGAGAATTTTAGTTTGGTGCATACCAAGAGGGATAAAATTGTTTATTTACTTACTTGAAAATATTAATACCCTTGTTTTAAACTATTACAGAATTAATATTTTATCTCTAGGAAAAAGACTAACACCAGTTTGAGTTTCATGTAAGAGTCACTACGGTTTAGACAACAGTGATTTCTAATATCTGAAAGAGAGCTTCACAGATATAAATAAAAGAATGCTTTGCTAATATATTATTAAAAGAATTTAATATGAGGCTTATATTAAAATTGACTTCTGTTTCTAACAAAGCTGACTGCAATAGTCTGAATTAGTTCTCAAAGTTCCCTAGGAGGAAGGATCACAGGATCAAGGTCTTTTCACACAAAATGTTTTTAAACATGGATCACCAGTAGAAGTGTTATTGAATTAAGCCCATTCATAAAAGCCTTATCAAGTTAGTACAACTCATTTACAAATATAAAAGAACGGAAGAAATACTAAATGTATTCTTCAGCAAGTAAAACTGGTGTGAAAAGCTCTGTGTCAGAAAACACTGAGGAACAGCACTAGAAGCCAGACACAGCAGCACAACCAGAACAGAGACCTCCACCAGCCAGAGCCCATCCCCACTTTACCTGAGAAGCTGCCAGGTCGAGGGAGAGCAGCTGGGAGTCCAAATCCTTAGGTATGCTCCCAAAAACAGCGAGGCAGAACCAACATTAATTTGGGAAAATATATTAGGATATAAGTCGCCAAGAATAATAAGGATAAAAGACATCTCAAGAAGTAGGTCTAAAGTCAAGCTAAGAAGCCAGAGCCAAAGGCCAAAAAGGCCCCGACACAGCAGGGCTGGAGCTGCAGCCCAGCAGCATTCCTGCAGAGAAAAACGAAGAGACCATCCAGGGCTGAGCTAAGTAGAGCTCCTCATCAGGAGGGGTGGGTGGGGGCAGCAGGTGAGGCTGCTCAGGGCAATTAAGGCCTGTTAGTTCACACCAGCTTCTCAGAGTTTGAACACACTCTTGCTCCCCTGACAGCAGCTGCTTTGCTAGTGTTTATAGCTCTTCTTTTACCTTTTCTTGCCAGACTCACCAAGGTGAAAAGTTAAAAAGAAAGCATCTCTTTCAAGATTACCATGTGATCACACAAGCTTAACTTACATCCCCAAGTATTTCTTGTTGCATTCAAATTCACTATGGTTTCTCTTCAAGTTCCTGATGTGAATTATACTTAAGTGATTTCCAGCCTCTCTTTTGCTCTCTATAACGTGGACTTTAACAAGCTGTCAGATCAGACAGACATGTGGCTGTTCATGCTTCCCCTTCATTTTATCAACAGAGCAAAGGAATGCTCGGAATCGAGGAGAGAATAGAGGACATGTCAACACCATACAAGAAGCACCATGCAGAGGTGCTAGTTTGGATTGTGGAAGCAGAATGGAGATGTCAGTACAACACTTCTTCCCAGCCAGTTACTGCTATTGAGCAGTGCTTTTCAGGAATGCTAACTGTTCTAATCGTGCTGCACTTTCTTCTGTGTCTGACTTCTTTCACCACTTTTAGCTTCTCTGCAGGGCAAAATAGCATATGGTATAGGACACTAAAAATAAAAATAAAAAAAGAAAACACATGGGGATAATAGCAAGAATCTGCACCACCTTGTACTCTTGGGTGTCCTGATGCTGGATACACAAAGATCCCGGGTACTGGGAAGATACACATGTAGTATGTTCTGCAAGGCACTTTGGGATATTATTTACAATAGCAGTTGGAGGGAAAGAGAACAGGCCACATTGATGGCGAAGCCCATACTGTGGGGCTCCTGCCATTTTCAGAACAGCAAACCAAATGGATGCAAGTGAGCACAAGCAGAGAAAAATGTTTTGAGCTGTCACAAGGCTGTGAGGAATGTGATCACATGCTATGTAGGCACAAGTCATGTGCAGAGCCAGCTGTGCCAATAATCACTTGAAAATTAAATTGTAAGAGCAATGGGGCCTGTGATATCTGTTTGAGACAATATGATTCCTCAAATACATCCTAGGTCTGTGCAAATACAGTGTTTGCATAGCTGTGGATTCTCTGAAGAATTGTGTTGCATTTTTTCCTGCTTAAGATGAATGAAAATGTGTCAGGCCTGAGTGATAAGGCCTTAATGACCCTAATTGACCTAATCTGAAACGCCCACCCACACTCTGCTTATTGGCTCAGGAGCACTACTTAAACTCAGGTCTGGGCCTGAGCAGTTTCAGTAATTATGTTTCTATGGGATGTTGTCTCTTTTTCTTAATGCTGCTATTAGCAGTGCTTTCCAGGTTATAGAAATCTCTACTTCTTTTCATCCACTGCCCTTCAGCCTGTTTATAGTTTGTCATTTCTGTAACGTGTTGTTATATTGCTTCCAAAAGGTATGGTTTTTTGTCCCTGTGTAATGAGCCTGTTCAGAGAACTGAAAAAGTATAGCAAAAGCGAGTATAGGAAGCTGATGGAGGTTGAGCACAAGTGACGGTCAAGCTTTATTCTGGCTTCTTTAGATATGCCAATTAAATTACTCTGAGTTTTCTTTTTAGCTGTTCAGGAGACAGAGGGATTTTGACTGTTTTTACTGCTTCAGAAAGCAATTACCAGGCAGTTGTTTTAGTGAGGATTTCTACTTTATTTGGTGTTTGATGTACCCCTTGTTGTCAAGTCCCAGGAGTATAATAATGATAAGACAATCTGTATGGCACTGGCTTACTCTGTGAGCATTTTGGTTTTGTCTTATGTTAAACGTGTGAGAAGATAAAGGTTTGTTATGGTGTGCCACGGGCTAAACTGCAACTCAAATGTGACCACTCTGATTGTATCAGTGAAGTCCTACCACAGTTTATGAGGGAGGCTTGTCATGCCAGATGTTCTTCTCATAAAGGAGGCTACTGAGGAAAGGGAAGCAATAATATTCCCTTTTCCCCAGTGCCACATTTCTCACCATAGAATGAGCTCTTTTTAGTGGGAAGCTGTAAAAGACTGCAAGGGGCAACAGGTTTCTATTCTGAGAGTGTCAAAAAAGGGGATTTTCTTCCCTCTGAAACCATGTAGAAGGGCAGGAAAAAGAAAAGGCAGGAAGGAAAGAGTAGTATCTTTTCCTTGTTGTTCAGAAATTGGATACAAATTTAGAGTTATGTAAAGCTATTCAGAAAGTCCATATCAGAAATAAAGGCTGCCTGAGTCCTAGCCTTGTCTAGAAGGCTTGTCTGTCCTTGCTTGCACAGAAGACTATGTTACTCTAGGAAGAAAAAAGGAAATGATTTCTGCCTTATGGCTACTACTAAAGAGGAAGTTAGTAGCAAATTTTGTCTTTGCAGGTGTGAATGTGCTGGGGGATGACCTAGCTGGGGGCAGAATTACAGCTGCTGGTTATAACTGCCTGGTGGCCGGGGGGGCTCTGACGCTGCAGCAGGTACAGCCTGGTCAGCTGGGGACTGTGGCAGCAGAAGCTGCCTCAGCAGCATAATTATGCAAAACAGACCGGATGGTAATGGAGTGTGGAACCTATTTTTTTAACCGTCAGAGGTACTAACAATGATCTTCATAGGTGTTGTTATCGACAATATTTAAAGTGATTTAGTCAACTCTGTCTGACTAGCAGATACTCTAGAAGAGGCAAGGAAGGAAAATTATATCCTTTTCTTGAGACAGAAGAACCTCTTTTCAGTGTAGGACTAGTGTATCAAATATGTTTCTTTTCCAGCATTATGGAGGCGGACCCTGCCATTAGGCAGGAAAATTAGCTTTTCCCCCTCTTACTTCTGCCATTTTCCAATATCTTTTACCTTCTTCTAATAAATTGTCTGCAGTTTGTTCTTAAATCACTTTTGCTCCACAAGGCACTGATTTTTTTTTTTTTTTGAAACAATGTTCTGTATACTGTTCATATGATGTGTAATCTGTCAGGGAGCCGTGGCCACAGGAACTAATATTCAGCCTAAGTCACCGGTGTTTCCAGTATGGCAGGATACTGCGATAGGATACTGCTTTGTCCTCAGTCTTTGTGCTGTCCTCTAGCTTTCCTTAGAGCCTTTCTTCAACCCTTGCCACCCTTTATAGGTGTTGGTGTTTCCCTCAGGGAGGGAGTGCCAGTCTGTGAATGATCTGTTCACCTCCTGTCAGAAAGCTTAAAATTCTTCTGCTTCTGTGGTCCCTGGTGCAACACCAACAGTCCTTGGCAGAGTGGGACCTGCCTTCTCTTCTCATGCTTTCAATTCCCAATGCTCTGTGGGAATTAATGTCTCATACTCTGTCATAACTGTATCAGAAGGAACAGTCCTGCTCTGACAGGGAAAAAGATCAGACACCAGCAAGGTGCAGCTTCTTTATCTGGCAGAACTTCAGGTTGCAGGTGGCCGTGTTGAGGTTTTTTCCCAAAGAATATAAAAGATAAACAATGAAATACCTAGGAAGGAATGACAAGTTGGCTATTAACGTTGGCTAGGAGCTTTTTTTTCAAGTGTTTCAGGAAGTTGAAGCTAAAAGCAATTGTTGTTTTCATAGCTATTTTAATCTGCATTAACAGTTTTTTGAGTGTAGAAAAACCTTTAGATTCATATCTATCTTAAATGCTCCTTAATTACTGATGCATTGTAAGCTATCAAGTAAATATTAAATATACATAGGCTTTTATATAACGACAGACACTTGCAGACAGTGGAAGTGGTAATACTCTTTACAGAGTAGCTCTTAGGTACACTTGTACAATAAACAGAGCCATTCAAACCTACCCAATAGAAATAATTCTCACTGATATTTGGAGCTGTTATGGGTTTATGACAGGACCTACATGGATGTTTTCCAAGTCACAAATTATATAACAGAAAAGGCTGGGAGCAAGCAGCGGCTTTAGATATTCAAAGTCAGCGTGACACAATGCACTGTTAATAAGTAATTGACTGTAAATGCAATTCTCTGCGAGAAGATTGACTGTGCTCTCTTTTGAAACATAATTGCTTGAGTTAGCTCCTCTCCTGAAAGAGAAATCAAATATTTGTGGGAGTCTTCTGGAGGTGAAAAAACCCCTTTTTTTATTAACATAGAAATGTATTGTTATAAAATCTATATTTTTTTAAAAGTATAAAGTAATGTTTCAGTAAGTTACAGTTATCTGGTGACAAATCCCTGAGGATTGTTGGCTGTTGAGAACGTGTGAGCTTGATTTGAATTACTGGCATGTATGCAGCAAAGCAACCTGATGGTGTGGGGTGTGTGGTGCTCTGCATCAGGCCAGCCTTTTGCTGCCGGGGGTTTGCCTGTGAGGACAAAACAAACCTTTAAGTCTAGTTTATTTATTCACTTGTTTCTGCTTGCTCCCCTTTAAAGGAACTGAATTGAAAGCCTTAGAACAACCTAAACTTTCTGCTGATTTAGCCAAAGAGCAAAGTTGTATCTAGCTGGGCCAACGCTAAGAACAGTAATGGAGACATAGCATGATTGCAGTGTTGTGCCATCTGTTCTGCTCTTAAACTTGTCAGAGAAGCCAAGGAGGAAAATATAGGAGAATCAGGAAAGGAAGAGAAGGAATGTGGTAAGGAGAGATGGATGTGGATGTGAAATGCCAGAGGCACAATGAGCAGATGAAGCAGACTGGATGAAGAATGATGATGGGAAAGACTGCACGCTTTCATTTTGTGTAAGAGAAATGGAGAAGTGTCTGGTTTTCCAGTTTTCACTCTCTGTCTCCAGGATGGTTACAGCTATGACTGTGCAGGAGGACTGATACTTGGTGAGACGCTGTGTGTCCTGTCTTCTGTAGCTGCTGCTCAGCCAAGATAACTATGCTTGGCTGACCTGGAAGCCTGCAGACTATGTCCATAGGTGCTGTGTTTGATAACTGGTGCTCTTGAACCTGTGCAACTGCAGATGGACTTTGTCATGCAGTCGGAGGAATGTCTGTGCCAGCAACACTCTGAAGCCTCAAGTGAGACTGCCTAATATCTGAGTGACAATCCTATCCCAGGCCAAGTCCCTGCTTGCTAGGTGCAGGTGACATCTTTGTAGCAGGTTACTGGCTGTTAGACAGCCAGGTCTGACAGAAGGAACAATAGATCCCCTGTTGTTAAAGAACAGCATCTGCACTATTTCCTAAACCAGCCAAAATCAGGAGTATGCCTTACATAGTTCTTTGCAGGACTACACCCCCTTTATGATCAAATCTTCAGAGTTTTGAAAAGGCAAACCATTGCACATTAAAAGGTGAGCATAGATGGATAATCATCACGTGTTGCTCTGGACTTGTGGCTTTCACCAGTGTTTCCATCTCTGGTAGTCTCTTTGCACTGTGTGAGAGCTGCAAGTTAACTAAATGTCACATTGTATTGTGTTGTGTGATGTGTTGGCAAACTCTGCAATGGAGTGAGACCAAAGATGCCAATAGTGAAACTGTTCCCAGTGAAGCTCTATTTGCATTCCTTGTAACGTGCTGCTGCAGCCTCTGCAGGATTCAGCTTCCTTTCTATTTTTGTACCATTTTCCAAGTCTGTAGTTAATATTGACTGACAGGGCCAGCTGAGAATCTTGGGATTTCCTATTACAGATAATTAAGGAAAATACTAATTCATGCACAGACACATGCCTTGTTGTAAATTGCACTGCATGAATATCTTTGCCTTCTCTGCTAATTCTATTTCCTACTGATTACTGAATCTGACTCATTGTACAAGGTGCTAGGGGCATGCATCAGGTTTCCAGCCACAAGACATGTAAAGAAAGCTGCACAGAAGCTTGATCTTATGTTTTCTGAAGTGTTGCTTTTGTGGGCCAGTTGTCTGAATTGTTCTGTACCTAGGAGAGTTTGTATTTTATGCTTTCTTAATGGAGCTTGGAGAAGGACACAGGAAGGGGAACTGCATTCATCAAGGACTTTTCCAGTTCACCTTTTTTATTACCAGATTGGTGTTTGGTTTTCTATTAGGTTAGATTAGAGCTTCCTGTTTTGTTCAAAAGAGAGATTGCCATTGGGGAGCAGTAAGAATAGGCTGCTCTGCCATGTAGGTGAGCCAGGAGCTGAGGATGACAGTAAAGCAGATAAAGGAAGTGGCCTCACCAATCCCACAGGACTTGTGCAGGAAGAGCAGAGAAGGCCCCACGGCAGCCACAAGTCTGTAGTGCTGAGTTGTGTCCAAGGTCTGATGAGAAAGCTCAGTTGCGGTCCAGATCAACGGGGCATGTTAATTGCCAGCATAAACATCTAACCAGGGGTTTGAACAAGCAAGTAGCTGGTGATAGAAGTACAAAGCTGTCCTCTTTAACATCTTGTGGAATAGATCTGTTTCCTGGCAGTCTGGCTGCTTATCTTGTCAGTAAAAAGATCTGATAGTTTAATCCCTTTTCTCTAGGAAGGAATGTGCTGAAGTCTCCTTACTCATAACTTTCCAACAAGCAGAATGGTAAATGTTGATTGTAACATGTCTAAGTAAAATGAAACATGAATGGAGAGGAAGAGCTGTGCTTGTCTTGCACCTTCTCAAGTGTCTCTTGCAGAGGGATATGAGACCAGGTTTGCTGGAGTCACACCAGTTTGCTCCTGTCTGCCCATACTGGGTACCAGCAGCAGGGGTGCTCTGGCAGTTCTGGCTTTTCCAGTCCTCTACCTGATGGAGAGGTAGTTTGAGTGTGCAGGCTGAGGCCACAAACACCTGCCTGCAGTACAGGTGTGGCCCAAAACTGAGTTAGTAGAGTTGCTGCTTTGGTGGGGGAGCAAGACTTTCCAGTTGGAAACAGACCAAACTTCATCTGTAATCAAGGAAATGTACAAGTATGGCCTGAAGCAGATCACAGGTTACACTTCAGCAGCTCATCCAGTTGAATTTTGAAGTCCTGTTCCTTTAATGTCCAAGTTACCAATCTGAGGGCACTTTGGATGAATCAATGCTGCTAGCAGGTATACTTAACACTAGCCTTCTTGTGATGTGGAGAAAAATACAGATTAGATTCCTGGAGTTTAGCATGAAAGATGAGAAATCAGTACAAATAAACATGACATAAGTATAGTATGAATGTACTTGGCCTAGTTTGCTGAGTGTCTTTAAAGACAAGGATACTGCAAAGCTCGGTAACTCAGTATTGACAGCCTCCATTGCAATACTTTCTATCTCTGTTGTGCCTCTACTTTTATCTAATTTTATGTGCTTATGTCTCAGCATGGTTAACTCTGATTATGGTCATTGGTATCTATTCAGTGAACTGCTTTTTACCAAGCTTTGCTTCCAAGACTCCTAACCCCTAAATGGTAGAGTTTGCTATTAGCTAGTGGCAAATCAAAGGCAGTCCATGCACCTCCAAATTGCTACTAATTCCTTATATCCTCAGCCTTGGAATACTGCAAAAACTGTGTCTAGCCATGCACACTTATTCTATTGATCTGAACAACCCAGTGAGTGCTGAGACTCATATTTTCTAGCCATGCACTGCAGCCATCCTAACCTACAGCAGTAATGTCACACAGAATGAGGTATTCTCTGGGCTCTAATTTAGGCTCTTAATATTATAGAGAGCTGAAGTTAAAGTATTTTAATGTATTGGTATTAGAGTGTGTATATATATAATGTCATTTTGAAAAAGCATATGAATCACTTGGCACTTACTAATACATGGAGTTTATCACAGAATTATAAAATAATCCTGGTGAGAAGGGACCTCAGGAGGTGTCTCATGTAGCCTCCTGCTCAAAGCAAGGTCAGCTCTAAGGTCAGACCAGATTGCTCAGGGCTTTATCCAGGTAGGTTTGGAAACCTTCAAGAACGGGAACTGCACAGTCTCTCTGGGCACCTTGTTTCCCTCCCTGCCTGAAAAGGTTTTTCTGTACCTGCAGTTGGAATTTCTCGTTATTACAATATGAATTTATACTGTAAAACAAGTGTGTTGGATTGTAGTTCAGGAGTAATGTCACATGCAGAGCACAATCCTGAGAACCTACATGGGCCACAGGAGAAATGCTGCTGATGGGGACAGAGGCCAATGTCTGTCAAATCTATTCTAGTAGGGATCCAGGGGCCCTGCTCATGGTACTTAATTGCACATGGAGCTCAATGTCTGTAACTCAGCCAGAGTAAGGGCTGTTACAGAAATAGTGCCATGGCACCAAAAGTGCCCTGAAGTAAAAGATGTATTTGAAAAAGTTGTATTTGATTAAATCTTCCATACCTTGTTTTCCTGAGGAGTTTGACACATTTTTCTCCCCTGCAATCTAGGCATGATTCGTGTCTCTGTCTGCTGCTCATATCTTTGTAGAGAAGCAAAACCAGCATGAAATTGATGTGATCTTCTTTCATTGCTGCCCAAAAGGTTCTGAATAGCAACCCTGGAACAGAGTGGGCTTGTTGACTTCATTCTGCAGCTGCATGAAAAATCTGCCTCTAAACCTGCAGCTTCAAGAAGACAGCACAGCATCTGTTCACATAAAAGATAGCTTTGGGCTTGTCTTCTTTTTAAATAATGAGAAATTTAAACTACTGAGTTTGAATGGAAACTTGGAAACGGGTTACTTGGCTTCCCTCATTTGCCAAGGAAAGCTTCCCACTTATCTTTGACAAAGGACTGGATGGATTTTCTTCAATTTCATTTAAATATTTTTTGCTCCACATGTGGAGAAATTAACATCTGATTTACAAGAAGCTTTTACCCTGGTATAATAATTATATTATGTGAATCTCTATTAAGTCAAGGTACAAAGTCTGATTTTTATGGGATGGTTCTTTCTATATGTGTCTCTTTCTATGCATTTGCTTGTCACCATGATAGCTTCCTATCAGTTTGTCAACACTGTGCACTTCACAGAAGTTATGGTTAACCCAGGGCCTGAACGCAGAGTGCCAGGGAGTAACATCTGGGCATCTGATTTCCATGGATCATGCACAGTTCTGCTCTGATAAAGTTGAGTGCATCATGTTGTTTTTTTTTTTTTTTAAATTGCATTCTTTGATCAGATCTTGAAGTTGCATTATATTGCAATTTCTCTAATATCTACCTATTCTAATTATATGCCCAGGTTTGTAAAGTCATTATTATGGACATGTTTGTGAAATCAATATTGAACTATTGCTTAGCAGATTTGTAGCTTTACTTCTAAAAATACTTCTACATTTCCTTTAGAAATTGTTGTCTTTATAGTTGAACTTAGATGTTTTGTTATTAAATGCTGGGAACAGCATTTAATTGGCAAGTATTCCACCATAAAACCAAGTTACCTTGCTCCTGTCTGTCTGCTTTCCAGTAACCTATAACAATATTCATGCCTGTGCAAATCTGGCTGATGTGTTCTGTCAGAAGTGGTTTTTCAACTTAAATTTTGGTACTCAAAAAAAACCCCAAAAACCAGCAACAAAGAAACAACAACAAAGAAAAAATCTGTGCGTTCTTTGTTCTGAGATGCCTGGGGTGATACTTTGACAGCTGTGCTGATTTGGGGTGGTTCATGTTCATTGCCAGGTGGCCTCAGCGCTACATAATAGAGCAATTTTTTTGTCTTGGGAGTTTGCACTGGAGACTTTCAGACGTAACCAAAACAGACTTTTGGACAGGAACCTTCAGGTCCTCAAAGGAAGGATTTGCAGGACAAAGAGGTAAAATCCTCATGGCTTTGTTCAGCCATATCTGAAAGTACCTCAGTGTTAGAGATGAAACTAAGGCAACTCCAAACCTGCCAGAGGTAGTAAGGGCAAATTTTCCTAATGCAATAGGCATGACTAGAGCTCCATCAGTGATGTTTATTGCCAATAATTGGCAAGAGTGTAGTTTGAAAACCTTGAGTGTGCTATTTCCCTGTCAATCGCAGAAGAAATCCCTCAGTCACAGAAATATTCATGTCCATACACTGAACTACTTTACCCAATGGAGCCCAATGTAGATATGAGTCTGGTGCAGAGAGCTTTTCCTTGTTGTGTTGCTTCTGCTTGTTCCAACTGGCAACTGTGGTGTCTCTGAGTGTACATTGTGCATATTGCAGCCATCTTCTGTGGGTAAAGCCTTGCATCATGTGGGGTTTTATTGAAATCCCGGTCCCACAGCTGTCACTTACAGAGTTTATTGGTATTTATTCTCTTACAAGTGCTGGCTGAAGTTACATGCAGAAATATCTGTACGACCTGCTAGACTAGCACAGCTGTGACAAACCAGTTCAGCATTACAAACCGCAAAGAGGTGTCAGAAGCAAAGCCATGAGTTCAGGCAGTTGTGCTACTGAGGAGATCTTCATTTTTGGAATCTGTGCTAAAAGAAATGCCCCTGAAAGTAAATGGAGAGGTATTAAATTATTTACTTTTTGACTATAGTTATATTAATGAAATTACTAAGAGTAAAATTGGAAATATGTCCAGTGTACTCCAGCAAGCCAAAAATCCACTGGCCTAGCTTAATCTACTGCTGTCAGTAGCAAAATATATAACTTGACAATACCTTTAGAGTGATAAAAATGCAGTTTCAAGTAGTTAATAATCGGAGTCAAAATCCAGGTTTGAAAAATACACTGTTTTCTTAACCCTAATGCATCATTGCAGTGTGGTTCATAGTCTGAGCTGCCAAAAAAAAAATTATTAGCGATCCTAAGGGCAGGTGCATAAATTAATGCAGCTACATTTTCAAGAATTGTTTGGTAATTTCTTTCTTTACCAGTAGGTGTCACTGGAGTCCAGCAGAGAGCTATTACTGCTTTAAAACATGTTTTCTGCTTACTCGAACCTTTATTTCATAGAGGAACATTCAATATTTGTACATGCTGACATACATACAATAAAAATGAAGAACTGTGATCAATGCTCTTTCAAATATGGTTTTTCCTGTCTTAGCTACTGATAAGTGTTGGTGGATAATTCAATGGTTTGAGAAATATTTCTGATTTTTTTTCCTCTGCATCATGCCTGAATCGGGTGCAAGATGATAATTACCAAAGCGATTATTTTATACAAAGATGAAACCACTTAGGACTGCCTGTATGATTACTCAGCCCTTGCTCAATCATGCATTTGGAGGTGGTGAGAAAACGGAAAATCAAGCAAAAAGACCTAAATACCCTTTTTTCTCTCTCTTTTCTGGGATCTGTGTGGAAAATTAGAGTCTGGGAACTGAATGGGACAGGAAGAACCTGTTAGCCACAAAACAGCTCTCTGCAAGACTGAGAAAGCATTTAAGGAGCAAAATTTCCTATACCTTGCACTGTGCTGATGCAGACTGCTTAGAATTGAGCTGAAGTAGAGCATGGAATGGTTTTTTGCTTTTGAATGAACTGTAGTTCTTCTCTGCTGTGTGTCTGCTTGACAGCTGATCAGCCAAGGTATTTTGATTGAGATGAGCTTTCAAGTGTGCTTAAGTATCTACTATCTGAAAGGCACAAAAAAGCACCAAGTAGACACTGGCATATTGTTCAAGCCACTTGGTATCATACACTAAAAGATAAAAGGGGAATCATGCTTACTTTGCCCACAGCTATAGTACAAAGCTTATTCTTTATGAAAACCACTGGGGAGACATTTTGAGTTAGTCAAAGCATCTTAGTTTGAACCTAAACTCTTGCATCAATAAGTCCTCCAATTTCTTTCAAATGTTTACCAAAAAGACACCACCAAACCCAATAAACAAAAAAACCAAAACAAAACAAACTCCCAACCTGTGCTGTACAATAAATATCCCAGAATTTCAAGGTCACAGATCCAGCAGAGAAATATAACATAAGGAGGCTGCCTGCAGGCCAGTGTATTATTAGAATAATATCGTGGTTTTGGACAGTAAATGCACTGCCTGCTCTGTTGCCCTTTCATGTGGCTGATCCAGTAATGAGTCATTTCCGTGACGTGTCTAAAGAACCAGTCAATGCGCAGATGTTTTTAGCCTTTTGTTATTATCTTTAACTGCTTTTCTAAGCGTACTCTGCCACCACTCATTACCAGGCCGTCTATTTCATGCTGCAGTGTGAACTTTGACCATTTCATGGGACATGGTGGCACTGTATGCAGGGAACCTTAAGTGTGAACAGGTTTGCAAATGGCACAATGTAAGGCCCTGGATGTACCAGGGTCTTGTGCAAGAGGCATTGCAGCTTTCTTCATGGTGCTGCATTGTAATCTGAGTAAAGGTGAAAGTAATTTGTTTGGGGCTGTATTCTGGCAAGAAACTAATGAAGTCACTAACTGATATTTTGTTGCCTCCTACATTCCCATGAGGAAATCGTGATTCAATTTTTTTTTTAAATTTTCATTTTATCAGCTTAATTTGCTAGATAGTACATTAATTCTGTCATAATGTTCAGGGACACATCCATCCAGATTTCATTAGTTACACGAGTTTTAATTCTCTGTGGATTTTCTTTTCCAGCTGTAGTTGATGTGCTGTCCTTTGTAGCGTTGCACACAATCCTCAGTGGCCACACATCCTGGTTCCAGTGCACCAACAAATTTGTTGACCTGATATTGGTGGAGTTTAATGGTTTGTAGCTGGTGTAGAAGTGGTTAGTTACTGGCCTCTTTCTAAAAAGTAGAAGCAAGTAGCTGGGAAATATAAAGGTGAAAAAAAACCTCTTGTAAATTAAAACTCAAAAGGTGATGTTACAGATCACAGCATCTGCACGTGAGAGCCACATGCAAACCCAATAATCAAAACTAAGAGAACAAAGGAAGATAAAGTGTTGGTCACATACCTGCCTTTTTTAAAAGATGAAGGAAGCAAAGTAGCAAAATAAGCAACAGAAATGGCTGCTCCCCTATTGCTGGAGGGGCAAGAGAATAGGACAATGATAGTTGCACCAATGAGGTTGTTCTAAGAACAATTTCCTGTTGGGTTCCCATGTTTTGCTTTCCCCAACAAGCACTGTGTTGGTGCACTTTGGTAGCTTTCCTTAAGGGCTGTTGCTATAAAGACAGACAGAAATTCAGTAACAATGTGAAACAGTAAGATTCTAAAAGGAGTCCAGAAAAATGCAGGGAGAAGGAAAGGTTGGTATTCAATCTGGCCATCCTACAAGGCTGCAAAAGATCTCAGGTATTTGATAGACAGCACCCTTTTATTCCTTAACAAAACAAAGGGAACTTGCTTTGTTTAAAGGACAGAGGAGCCTAGACTTTCCTTGTAGATTTTAAATTGAGGCTGCATCTTTACTACAAATGCATTTGTTTTGTTGGGTTTTTTTTCTCCTGAAACATGTTGGCACATCATAAAATTTTCACTGGGAAACAGCACAGGTGGTTACTTTCTCAGCAGAGCTTGCTGGGAATATACTGCATAGCAGAATAAAGTTCTGACCTTGATGATTATAACAAGGTGAAAGCTACTTTGTGCTTTCCCACTAGTGTTTCACCACAGGTTTTTCCAGTAGACTTACAGGCTGATCACCTAGGGAAAAAAGCTGCACAAAAAACCACTGAGAATTTAGCCGTAGGTGAATGACTACTGTTGTTTCATCGAGTAAAACAAGTCTTTCCAGAGGCTCTGACATTGCATGGATGATGCTGCCTCTCACATGATTGCAACAGATGGGTGTGCAGGCCAGAGAGAAGGTGGAGTAGAGCAACTTTTTGTGCTGCCTGGGCCTGATTCAGTAATGCCATGATCCAGGGAGCTTTTTAAAAAAAAAATCAGTGAGAACTGTCCCTTTGCTGCACTCATATAAGCATTTGTTTGTTCTGTCCAGCAGTGCTGTTTTAACCTTTCAATTACTAAGTTTAATGCCTTGGTTTGTCCACCACATATGAGGAGGCAGCTACTGAGAATTATGATCCAAAGCTGTGTAAAGATCCCCTGTTTGAGTGCCTTTCAGTCCTTCTTCTCGGAGCTCAGTGTCAGAAATTAGTGGTACATTATCCACTGGAAATACCTCACTAGGAAAAGCCATATTCCTGACAAAACTCATACTTTGCCATCTACTAGGTTTCAGATCTCCTCTTTCCCTGCCCCTGTACTTTCTACTTCATGGTTTGCATGGCAAGCTTTTGGTAGCAGGCGTGGCTTCTGTGAGAAGCTGCCAGAGGCTTCTGTTGTGTGATAGAGCCAATGCCAGTTGGCTCCAAGACGGACCCACCACTGGGCAAGCGTGAGCCCAACAGTGACAGTAGCAGCGCCTCTGGGATAACAGATTGAAGAAGGGGAAGAAGAAAATTGCCCAACTGCAGCTAGAGAGAGAGGAATATGTGAGACGGGGGAGGAGGCAGAGAAAACTGGGAGCAAAGCTAGGTCTGGGAAGAAGGAGGGTGCAAGGAAGGTGTTTTAAGGTTTAGTTTTATTTCTCATTATCTTACTCTGACTTGGTAATAAATTTAACTAATTTTCCCAAGTAATTTCTGTTTTGCCTGTGACAGTAATTGGTGAGTGATCCCGCCCTGCCCCTTTCTCGACCCATGAGCCATTTGTTCTATTTTCTCTCCCCTGCCCAGCTGAGGAGGGTAGTGACAGAGTGGCTTTGGTGGGCACCTGGCATCCAGCCTGGGTCAACCCACCACATCTGCCCTGTGCAGCTGCTGCAGCTCAGTACAACCTGCTGTTCTTGCCCAGTCCTGTGCTGCCGCTGGGGCTGGTGGTGCTGCCCTTCCCCCAGCACGTTAATGGAGAAGTTGATGAAAACACCCTAATTTGTTACTTCATGTGTCTCTTTACCCTCCCCTCACCTTTGCTGTGCAAATAGCAAGGGGGAAACTCCCGCCCCAGTGAATCGAAAAGGCAAGGGCCCGTGTGCTCTCACCCGTGCGTGCCCCATGACATTTGACAGACAGCAACAGGAGCAGGCTGACATTTTGCAAAGAAAAAGCAAAATGCACCAAAATGTTTAGCATTTTAAGTGGTGCTAATTGGGACATGAAAGCACTGCAGTAGCTGTGAGTGCAGCAGGACATCCTCTTCACCCCCCATCTCTTCCCACCTGGACGAGAGGCAAGGAAGGAAGTACCACAGGAAGCTGAAGAGAATTTGGAAGGTAAATAGTGACCAGGCTGAGACACAGAAGAACAGGGAAGAGGCAAAGGAGAGGATGATGAGTGGACTGAGGCCGCTGCTTTCATGGTTGTGAGGAAAGCAGTCTGGGCATGAGGAGCAATGGGGAGAGCCTTCCTGTGAACTACTGTCTGCTTCTTGGGCAGTGCTTCACAGGGAAACAGTGCCATGGATTATGAGCTTATTCCCTTTTGTGGGAAAATGAGTGGAGCAAGGATGTATTATGCTGTTAATTCATGTACTTGATATGAAGAATACCTACTGCAATGGATCCTTTAAAACCTGTAGCCTCAGTTAAGCTCATATTACTGTCAAATGCTATGTTTTGTCCATGAGGCAGCACTGAGAAACCTTCCTGACAGCTTCTGGAAGGATGTGACTGTCTTCAGCTGCCCCAAGAGTATCTGCTGCATGGGAAATCTTCTGTTTCCCTACTGCATTGCCTCCCTTTTCTTTTGGAAGAAACTGAAACGGTTTAAAATGTTTTCTAAAGGCTCTAGGCTGCAACTCATTTTGAAAATTCTGTTTTGTTCCCCCTGCACAGGTCCTGGCACAGAACTTCAGAAAGAGAACTGAGAGGGTTCTAGAGTATATTAACATGCAATGTATCCAAATAACTGTTCTGTCCCTCTTATGTGTTCCTTCTGTTATTATGCTTTTATCCCTTTTATCTCCACATTTGATGTATTTGAGCTGTGTTCTTCAGGGCTTTGTGACTTTATTATAAATAGCAAAGGTGATGGTTTCTCATACAGGCAGCTGTGGGATTCATTTTGGCTTTCCCAAAAAACTTTTAAGGTAGGAAGCCTACAGTTTGAAGATGGCTGCTTATCTACCACTGCTGTTCTTGTGGAGACAAATGCCAAACTGGAGTGTTTCATGGTTTGCTTTTTTTGTGAAAGGACTTGTGTGGTTGGGATTTTGTTTTGGAGGGTTTTTTTTGTGTGAAGGGAGATGGCAACTATCAGTAATAGAATTTCACAAAAAGCATAAAATATCTGTTAAATTCCACCCTCTGAGAACTAAACATACCTACTGCCAAACACAGATGGGATTTGGCTTTTATTTGCTCTGCCATGGTCCTTGCATATTTGAGGTGAGCCAGATGAAAATGGAAATAGCAAAGCTTAGCGTGTTAACTGCCAAGCTTATTAAGATACAGGGTGTCAAATTTTCAAAGTATCTAAAGTATGTTAGGGCAGTAAAACTGGCACATCTCCGCTGTTCTTGAACATGAGGTTTGTTTTTCCATCATCGTCCTAGTAAAAGGTTTAACTTCCAGACTTCTGCTGGTACCCAAGATAGGATAGGCAGCACATAAATGAGTTTAATTTATCCTCTGTTAGTCATGGGAAATTCCCTCATGACCATGAATCTGCAGTGGTTTGGATTACTCTGTGTGGGGTTTCTACAAAGACTGGAAATACTGCTGGAAATATGAAGCTAGCCCAGGGGTATAAGGTGTGTGAGAGCTTTCAAATGACACCCAATTACCATCATTAGACTGCAAAATTCTGTAAATTACTGTAAAAGTTTCTTAGCCCAGGCTTTACAATGGAAACAGATTTAATTTAATTTCAACTCTTCTACTGTCATATAGAAATAGAAACTTTTCCCTAATAGTTTCTTGGTGTCATTTCCTTACTCTGGCCGTATTCTTCCCTTTTTCTGGTTCTCAGGACAAACCTTTATGTGGTAAAGTTCTCAGAGCCTCAGTAGTTTGAGCTCTCACAATAGTGTTTTACTCTAACAGATCAGTTAGTCACCAAATAAGACTATGCAAAACTCAAACAGGTTTAGCTATCCATTTTACTCTTAGAGTTTAAATGAGCTAATTAGTAGCTCTGATCAAGGGTACTCTCAGGATAACAAATCTCACTTTTTGTATTTAGATTACAAATTTTAAAGTTTGTCGCCTGTTTTTCAGTGGTTCTTCAATAACTGAGTCAGGTGGTGAGATACAGATGAGCTTGTAAGCCTTCTCTGAAACACAACAAACCTCAACCATATTCCAAAGGAAGCTTGTACTACTCATTGCAAGGCCCAGTCGATTTTATCTCTACTTTCTCTAGCAGCTCCAGTTGTATACTGGCTTTAGAAAGCACGTTGACAGTATGCTTGTCCAGAAATAATGCCTGAAAGCTCCAACACATCAGTAGGGATCAGGTAAAGACCAGATTAACTCAAAGGATCACTAAACAAAACCATAGCCTTGCATCTTCTTAGTGAGAGGCAGTGATTTTGCATTGGGTAAACATGAAATTAAGACAAATCCAGAGGTATTGAGACAACTCTAACTTCTTCTGCACTGTGAAATCAGCCTTTTAGGTTTTTAAATCACTTCTGCATTTGGGACCTGTACTACAAAGCTTCTAATGATGGTTTGAGTATGAGCATGTGTTGTGAAACCATTTCAGACCTCAGAGCTGGAGAGTCTCATTTGACTTTTTTGAGTTCCTCACTCCTCTGACAAATGACCAAACTACATCTGTGTCATGTTTGGTTTTGTTTTTTTTTAATACAGTTTTTTTGGCCGTGCATCCTTAGTTTTCTATGCCACAAGGATTTCATGGAATACTGCTACAGAATGTAAAATGTTGGATTTGGTGACTCTTTGGTGCCCACATGTATTTGCTGCATGACAATCCTTGTGGAGCGTTTTTTCTCTCTGCACAGTGTGTATCATTAATTAAAGCCTCAAAGGTGTGCATAAATCTAACACATGTGGGTGGATGTAACAGCTTGTGGAAGTAGGAGCATGTGGAAGGCAGAGTTTCACAGCCTGCACCGTGCTCGTTCCGGGAGCCTTCTCGGCAGAGCATGTTTCCTCCCTGGAGCGGATGTGAAGGCCGGGCACTGTGCATCCTCTGTGAGTACCAGCCAGGCGCGGCCGCGAGCGCAAGGGCTCCGTGTGCCCAGGACGAGGCACCGCAAACTCTTAATGCAGTCCACGCAGGGCCGCTTCAGCGCCTGCCGCCTTCCCGAACTCCCGGGCAGGGTTCCGCCCTTCCCCGGCTCCAGCCGGGCCGGGGTGGCGGGGCTGCTCCGTGACCCCTCGGGATGCTCCGGGACCCACCTGGGCCCGAGCGCCATCGGGGTGGGGCCG
>VZRL01005376.1:2345228-2481747 GCA_013397895.1 Origma solitaria | reverse complement strand
GGAGCCACATCGGCCGGGCCCGCGCCCGGCACTCGCCGCCACCACTGACGCCGAGGTGGGTGCCGGGTAAGAGGGCGGCGGGGGCTGTGTGGGCCGCGGAGCGGGCCCCGCACCCCGCGGGCAGGAGCCGCGGTCTCCGGCGCTATCCCGCCTGGAGGGCCGTGTGGGGCCGCCGCCCCCGGCCCAGCGCGAAGTTGTGGGGCGGGAGTTGGCTCGGGGGTAAAGTGCGGGCTGGGGCGGGGGTGCGGCTCCGCGGGCCGCAGCTGCCCCGGGCACTTGTGTAATGTGGGCCGGTGGTGCGGCGGGGCGGGGGAGGCGGCCGGGCGGGAAGGGAAATGACATCAGGGAGCGGTGGGGTGACCCGGTTCCGCTCGCACCCCCCCGCCGCAGGGGGAGGGAGGAAAAAAGAAACTGTCACCGTGGGATTTCATCAGCTCCTTCTGCCTCCGTGCATTTAACCTATTTTTCTTTTCCTTTGATTATGTAAGAAGAGCGGTGTAGAGAGGAGCGATGAGTAGGGGTGGCTGATGGGCTTCCTGGGGAATTACTGGGGTTTTTGTCTGGAGCTGGTCCGCCGAGTTGGAGCTGGGAAATGCGGGAGAGCGGGGTTTGGGGTTATTACATCTGTTTGCATTGCTTGCACTGCTCCAAATGGTGCAGCACAATGCAGGAGAGAGAGGCAGGGAGTGGAAACAGAGTGAATTTGAGCAAGTGTTTTATTTCCCTCTGAGTGAAATATCAAGAAAAAATTGTAAGTAAAGAGTAAAAAATCCTGTTCTGTTGATGCTCTCGTGTAAGCAGGCACCTTTTATGTCCTTAAATTTAATTGTAATCTAAGACATGAATTTATGGTATAGCATATTTATCTTTTAACCTGTGCACATCATACTGAGTATTAAATTCGATTTTGATATTTTGATTCAAAACTTCTTACGAGGTGACCTTAATTTTAAAATTGGTAAATAGGCAAATGTGGTTCTACTTTCTGAAAACGAAGCCCTCTTGACTACAGGAATCTTCTCATTAGAAGTGCAAGCTACAAGCCATAATTTAAATCTGTCGTTATCTTTGCATATGCTGGAAATGTAGTGTCAAAGATACTTGAGTACTTCTTAAAATGCTTATTATAATTAATATATATTTGAGTCTTGAGGGCTTAAGGGAGGAAAATGTGCTAGTGGTGAGTGAGGTAATTTTTCTTTCCTGTAAGCTGTATAGAAATGGAGATATTAGTAAATATGTTACTTGAGTTTCTTATTTTTTTAGTTCAAAAACCCATCCTTTCTGGTCTAAAATATTTTGGTTGCTGTTACGAATATTTTCAAGCCTCAGTAAAATAAAACTAGTAATTTCGATTTATTGTGCTGTTTGCTTTCTAAAGTACATGTAGATAGGAAATGTGAGCTACCTTCGGGGGAGGAGAAAAAGGCT
The DNA here is from genome assembly GCA_013397895.1 of Origma solitaria. NCBI lineage: Eukaryota > Metazoa > Chordata > Aves > Passeriformes > Acanthizidae > Origma > Origma solitaria. The sequence continues at coordinate 2,480,316 of VZRL01005376.1, read as the reverse complement.
AAGTTTGGCAGCGATGTGTGTGGAGCAGTGCAGAGTCGGCTGATAACTGTGGGGAAAAGAGGAGGTGGGGTTAAAGAGCTCTGTCTCCTAGGAGCAGCCAGAAGCCCTCGGCAGAGTGGGCTTTTGCAGCAGAGTTCTGGTCAGAAGATAAGCACCTGCCTTTACCTTACTTTGGCTGGACTGCTGAGGAGAAGAGCATTTCCCAAAGTGGGTGTTCCTGTAGCTCTTCTGCATTGCATCACCGTCTACCTGGTAAACTTCTGAAGTTGGAATTTGATCATTTTAATTCAGTTAAAATTTTCTCCACAGTTTTTGCCACATGAATTTCTCGGTTCCTGTGATAAGTGAAGGTTGGCTTGGTCTAATAGAGGGAGACTATTATTAGTGAGACAGTCTTGCTAGAACGAAATGACAGAGGGACAGTTCTGGAAAGCAGTTTAGCAATTTTGGCAGAGGCAAGACTGGCACTTCAGGTTGAGAAACTGTGAGCGTTGAGGTGAAAACTAAAATAGCGAAGACAGACAGTATACCATGTATTCAGGAGAGTAATAATAACAGTTGTATTGAACAAATAATGATAAGTTCAATAAAAATTATTTTATCTGCCATTTTTTGTATACTTTACCCTACATGAAGTTAGTTAACACTTTAAAAGTTAGATTTCTTTGATTCTGTAGCTTAAATAACGATCTTTTTTAGCAGACTTTAGAAAGAACTTTATGTTCTCTTTAGCAGACTTCTTTAACTGACAGGATGGAAGGGAATTTCAGAGAGAAAGATGGACTTGATTAGATTCAGGCTGCCTATAAAGAGTTGCAATTTCCTGTCTATGTTTGGGCCAGAAAGAGAGAAATAGTGGTTCACAAAATAGATATGAAGGTTTGGCTTTTAAGTTTTTATTTGTCCAGGAGTTGAAGTATTTGTTTTGGGTAAAAAAACCCCAGGTGGCCTGTCATCATTCTTGAATGAAACAAAAGCAGAAATAGAACACATGCAAGGAACTCTTAAATGTCTTCCTGTTTAATCTGTTAATTTTAAACTTCCATTTTTCTGAGTGAGCTAACTGTGAAGTGGCTGTACTTGTCAGAGTCAGTGAACAGTATTGGTTTACACTTGCCTGCTTAAGGTGTCCTCTATGGTCTTAGAAATGGGCTGAGCAGGATCTCTGTTCCTGTCCCTTGGTGAATCACATTTACTTGTGGGGGATTGCTGCACACCATTCCTGACCAGGACTGATGCAGATGGCAAAAACCACATCATGTTACCAAGTAAAACACTTGCTAAGTGACTCTGAGTGTGAAAGAAGAACATGGGATGGAGTTGTCATCGTTGTGATTAATTAGTACTTAAAATATATCTACAGCAATTTGAAATATTCTGACAGTTTTTATATTTAACTGGCAAGAGGTTTTTTATGCCATGCCGTGCTGTTGGACTCTGGGAGGGAGCTGCGTGTTCAGATATGGTGAAAATACTGCTAAGGTGTTTCATGATACCAGTGCTGTCTATTCTTGAATATAACACTAGACCAAAGCAATACCATTCTTAGCAGATTTTTCTTCAGGATCCACTGTGCCATTGTTTTAAGCAACAGAGTTTTGAGTTACTTTAGTAGATTCTTAGTGCAGAAACTTTTGCCATGATGATAGTCAAGTGAGTGAGTCTAGAAAGAAGCAGATCTGGTGCTTGTAGGCCCAATAAAGGGTGGAAGTAACAATCATTTGTACTAGAAGGTTGGTGAATTGATGTTTCTTGTTTCTTTCACAACAGAGAATATGAAACAGGAGCCAAAATGACATCCCGATTTGGAAAGACCTACAGCCGGAAAGGGGGAAACGGCAGTTCCAAGTTTGATGAAGTATTTTCCAACAAACGGACCACCCTTAGTACAAAATGGGGAGAAACCACCTTCATGGCCAAATTAGGACAGAAGAGGCCCAGTGTCAAACCAGATATTTCCGAAGTTCCTAAGAAACCCAAAGTTGAAGATGAGGTAACAGAGGATCCATTTGGATTTGACAGTGATGAAGAATCTCTTCCTGTGTCTTCAAAGAATGTGTCACAGGCTAAAAGCTCCTCTCAGCTGGAACCTGGTGAAGTTGCTCAGACTGAGGACTTCACTCCTCTACTTGAAGCAAACAGCAGAATTAATCAGCCAGACAGTGGTGAAAATGTTGCATCCAGCAAGTGCATACCTTTTGACAATGCTCCCCTCTTAAAAGAAAAGAGTACAAGCAAAAATGTGGAAGATGGCGAATTCAAGGGCAGCAGTGCTAAACTTGTAACTGCAGGTATGTTTGCTCAACTGTCCAGATACTTCTGCTTTCCTCTGATTTTTGCTTATCTCCCTTTAGACTTTGTGTTTTCAAGGGATGATTAAGTGTTCTAATAAAACTGTGGGGCAATTCTTAATTGTGAACAATTGTAGAGGATACTCGGTTTAACTAAAAGCACTAAGAAGCATTCTGCATTTTACCCATTGGTCTGAGGGCACTGGCACTGTAATCTGTGTGTCTGCAGATCAAGGTGCAGTGCTTTAGATTCAGTGCAGATGTTAGTCCACTTAGTCCAGTTATTCCATAAAATGGAATAATAATATTCCTTTTCTAAAGTTGCTGAGTATATTTGGTTTTTAAAGGTATATTTTGAATAGTGATGAGTTATACGCCCGCTTTAATTTAGTGCAGGTACATGTTTGCTGCCATGAAGGTGCGGACACAGCTTAGACCATGGTTTGTTTCATTATTTGGATGGAAAATGTAGTTTTCTGAACTTCAGCTGCACAAACACTTTTTATTAATAATTAGCACAACTATGTTAGTGTGTATAAAAAACTTCAGACCTGTGAAACTGAATTCTGTCAGACCTCTTTTTGGAGATGTTTTTGGGCTCTGGAGTGTTTGTAAGGTATCTTAATACTTTTCAGAGGGAAGCCACAGGGTCCATGGAGCTGAACATCGCTGTAATTTTCTTCAAGTCATTCTTGGGAAAGATCAGATGTTGTTATATCTCATGAGAGGTTTTCGAATAATGGGCTGATTAAACCACAGCTTCTGTAATTGGGTAGAAGATCACATTAGATGAACCTAGATGAAGATGGCACCTACTGACTTGCTCTGGTTTATCAAAATCAATTTCAATCAGAGGAACTTACATAACTTCCATTTCTCAGATACAGCAAACCCTAGGATTAGAAATTTGAGTGGACATGTTCAGTTGTAAGGCAGTAAACAAGAAGATATTGAATAGTAGAAGATAGACATAGTTGAGTTATTTGTAATATATGTTAGGGATCTAATTCAAGAAAAGGAAGCATTGAACTGTAGTTTGACAGGCACAGTGGTGGGATGTGTAGTTGTCTTTTGATCTTGCTCCTACTTTTGCTGCTAAAATGTTTCGTGTTTTCATATGATTTTCAGCAGCTGTCTCTAACTGTGATTCATCTTCAGTCTGCAAATAAAATTTACAGGTTTTTAAAGTTTGAATATAGTTTTCATAAGGAATGGAGTAAGTTCATCCCCCATATTTGTAAGGAGACGAAATAGTAATGAGTTTCCTTGGTTGTTAATGAGAGATTGTAGTAGAACAGGTTTTACAGTGAAATGGTTTCCTTGTAGACAGCCTTTGTCAGAGCAGTATTTTTCAGGTTGGAAAAGAAAGTGAGAGAGCTCTGAAAATTCATAATGTATGAAAGGCCAAGAGGAACAGACTTCAGCAGTTGGATTAGTGCTTCCTCATTCCAGTCCTGTGGAAAATAACAAAATACAATATTTAGCACAGAAAAACTCGCTAATTTGCTGCTTGTTTAAATTCTAGAACTCTGTCTGAGGCAATAGTATGTATACCATAAATATATGGCTCTGAAGAGAAGGAAGCTGATGAGTCTTGGTGGATAAGTCCACCCAGCTTTTGAGTGTATTGGAGGTCTGGATGCAGAGGGGGTGGTTATTTAAACAGTTTTCTGTTCCTGCAAGATTCTCTGAAGTATTTGTTAGTGATTGCAGTTCAGCCAGAAATAGTGAAGGACAAGGTGGATCTTGATCTGATGGTTCTGTTCTTTCAGAGTCTATTACATTCTGTTGACACGCGGTCAATGAAGATAAAAACCCTTTTCATATCCTTCTTCAGAAACGAAATTCAGCTGAGAATGAATCTTTGCAGAACGTCCTACGAGTGTCTTTGGTTTCCTTTCCCTTATTTCAAGACTGCAGTTTTGGTGATAGTCTTTCTTTTTGACAGTGTAAATAAAACTTGGATGGGTTAAGCTGCTATTATGCTTGTGTGTAAACTGATCTAAAATAAATAAAAGTTGTCTCTGAGGACGTTGCTCAGCACACTGAGCAATTAGAGATAGTGGTATATAGACAGCCAGTGTAAATGTAGGTGCTTCAAAGGGTGCTTTGTTGTAGTGACTGTTGAGTAAAGTTTGATGGGAAGGCTCTTTCAGAACGATAGGGAGTTAATTTGATTTGGGGTAGGGTTCTGGCAGAAAAAGGGACTTGGGAGGAGTGTAATACTCGACGTACCTCAACTGCTTACATGTTCTCTCCCTCCCCCTAATAATTTTCTGCTTCCTGGTGACTCTTGAACTCCACCAGGTTCAACCAGATTTGTACAAAGCCTGGACAAAGGATTTGTCCATTCCTGATGAGCAAAGAAAGGGATTGGGGGCTGGGAGGGAAAGTAGGCAGGTAGAAGAATATTAATATTCCAGTGTAAGAAAGACTGCAATGTGAGCTCAGCCTTAACCCCTATGCAGCACTGCATCTCTGGGTGTAGGAAACTAGGCTGTGTTGGCACTGATGTTGAAGAAAGTGCTTGTTAACTTGTTTTAAAGTGCAGTTTGCTAGTCCTTGTCCTCATACTGCTTACACAGTGCATGAATGAAGGTCTCAGGATTTCCTGAGAGAATGAGCCATTTTTGTATGTTAATTCTAGGCTAATTCTTAACCCAGGTGGGATAATGCTAAGAGCTAGACTGGGCTGAAAAATGTGACTTAGCGTGGCTATGCACAAACTGAGGGGAACAGTTAATACTGCTGCAGTTGTATTATCCTGTCTCAGTGGCCATACCTTTTGGACATTAAAATGAAGGTGATGCAGTGTCAGTTAGTTTTAGCTAATGTTTGGTATTAAAAAGTAGTTGATTTGGGGGTTTGTTTTATTAGTTGTGCNTTTAAAAAGTAAAAACTTTCTTGTCTTTTTTTTTTTTTTTTTTTTTTTTTTAAATAGCCTTCAGCTACAGCTAGTGCTTGTAACAATCTCATTTTAAAGGCTTTGAGAAGCTCTTAATGTGGAAAGCTTCTCATAATCTTACCCTAATGTTGCTTGATCAAGACTTAATACTGTCTGAAGAGTGTCTATGAGTAATCCTGTATGTAGCAGGTAATTTACAGATAGGAGTTTAGGGAAATTTGGAGCATTGAAAGACTGTTCAGTATTAATGGTTACTGTTAGGTCATCTTTGTGAAGGTAGGGAGAACTTGGTAGCTAGAAAGTAAGTTGTGTCATTGAAAAATATCACACTGGTAAAATGCAGCTACTTACAAAAGTAGGTTTTATGAGAGTCTTACAGCAGGGTAGGGTGAAAACCTTCAGAGCAATATTTGGATTTTTGAAGCAGTCTGGTGGGATTTTTTTTTTTTAACTGTTAAACTTATTTTGTAAGGCGTAAACTCAAATAGTATTTCACGCTATATTCACCTGCACATAAGTTTTGGTATAAAAACGTGGCCTTGCAGAGCAGATTTTGTAAGTTTGCTCTTTTAGAATATTTATTATCTTGTAAGTTGAAATTAATGTACCATTTTTCAGATGAAAATTAGTGTCCAAGTTAGATGAATTTTACGAGTTAGTGTGGCATTTCATAAGTATATTAGTGTATCAGCATGTTTCACTTTTAATATCTAGTTTGCCTACTCTGTCTGTTTCAGTTTATGGAAATGCTTCTGGCATTGTAGTGTGAGTTTGGATTTTGACTCTGGATGTGGTGATGATCTGCTGGCTTTTGCTTTTGTGCACAGTGCTGAGCTCTGTAACTCAGGCCTTTGGGGGGCTGGTCCAAGGTGCTGATGCTCTTCATCAGAGAAGGCATTTAGGTTGAGGGATGTTTCTCATCTTTGCCACCTCATATTCCTGTTTATGCACTAAGAGAGAATATTCCTTTTCTACCCTGATTTTAAGTGAAAATATTGCGTATTTAATCATGCATTAATGGAGAAGTATTTTAATTGGGCATGGATTAAGTCTGGTTTGTTTTAGAGCCTATGAATTTATTTCTTGAAAAATGTATTTTGCATGCTTTGGGGAAATAAAATGGCTTGAAATACCTTTTCAGACTACAAAACACAGTAGGAATTGTGTCGCTTTCTGCTGTGTTGTGTGTTAAGTACAGATTTTGTGGTTATGGTATCAGCAGTGACCTTTAGGCTCTTTAAGATTAGAAGAACAAATAATTATTTTTTCCACCCTAACATTTAGGGCAATAATGAACGCAGCTGTTTCTCATCTTGTCATTTGTTACCATGTACTGGTATTTGAGCAGGTTTTGTTCTGGCAGTAGTTTTGCTCTTGGTGCTATAAGGGGGGAGCATTTGTCTGTTGACTGCTATGCATTTACAGATAGCAAATCAAAATGGCAAGTGTAGTTCTTCTCAAGAACTTGTACTTCTGCAGTGCTGGAGCAAAGGGATATGACAGCTCAACTACTTCTTGGCCCAGGATGCAGAATTTCATTGTGGTTGGTTGCTGGAAAAGCGCAGAGAGTAAATCACAGAAGATGGGTGCTCTGGAGAAAGGAGATGGTTAAAGTCATCAAGTCTGTTCCTGACTTACTATCCTGATAGTACCTTGGTGACTCTGCGTGCAAAGCCTCTGCATCCTGATACCTGGGTGGGGAGCCCTATCTTTAGAGTTAAGTTTCAACTTCCCAAATGTAGGTTTGTTACGTAATTGCATTTGACAGCCAGACTGGTCAGGGTATTCCTTTCAAATTGTTTTAAAACTTCTGTTTTGTGGACATTTAAGCTAATAGCTAGGCCAGAGTAATACCTTTCTTCCTCTGCAGAGTTTTTGAGTGTAAGTTGTTTACTTGTGAGAGAGAATTTCAGTTTAATCATTTTCTGTCCAAAAATGGAGCAGAGCTGGGGGAACCTGAATGAGGCCTGAGCTTTTGGCAGTCTTGGGAGACAGCTGGCAGCAGCCATGATTAAAAAGAACTGCAGCTGTGGTCTGGTTGGGTCAAAGCATTAAGAAACTGATAGCAGAGAAGGGGGAAGGTCTGCCAGAAAAATATGTGTGCCCATAGAATTTCAGTGTTACGAGGTTTGTTTGGCTGGCAGTAGTTATGATGGGTATGTAGATAGCTGGAGTTTATCCACAGGTCCTCTCTTTTTTAGGTGCTTTTTGGTAAGTTTTTCCCTTTCGAAGATATCCCTTTTCCCCTTACACACAGAATTTTCTTGCTGTGTCAGTAGCCCATGTTCAAGCTAGTGTGATTATTCTTAATTTTTTTTTTTGTCTGATACTTCTTTAGTGGTACCTTGTTGGTTTTTTGCTTGGGGTATTTTTCAAGTCTGAAATGATTGAAATTCTGTTTCAATCTCAGTGTTTATACTGGTTTGCTAAAATGGCAATACAGAAAAAAGACCCCAGTGTTTAGGAAATAATCTGATTTCTGCAACATAGTTTTCCTAATGACAGGGCAGATCATACTGTGTGTGTCCATGTACAGAGTACATGAAACTTTTTTCCCCTCAATCTATAATCCCCCTTTCCTATACAATGGTGAATTTTGCAATTCATACTTTTAAAATTCTTTATTCCTGGACTTGCACAATGAACAATTAGTTTTTAAAAGGTCACACTTTTTACTGCTTCTTAGCTTCTTCATGTTTAAAAAATTGAAATAACTTTGCATTCGAAGCAGTTGGTCAGTTCTTGTAGAAGAAGAAAACCCTGTTAATGTGCATACTTCTCAAGTGGGCCAAAACATGCAGGCAAGCAGAAACCAGTTGGTAAGGAAGCCATTTTAGGCTCAAACTGCTGAGGTCTTATTAACTGGATGGAAGACATTCTTCAAGTTCAAACTTAGCTTGTATTGTCCTTTAAGAAACTGCTACTGTATTTATTAAAGGTTTTCAACATATTTGAGAGTACTGTCTCAATTCAGACTGACTTAGCCTAAGTATACATTTATTTTGACAATTATTAATACTGCTGTGCTGTTACATGCTTTAATTTTTTCCATAGCAGCTCACCCTAGGAAAGTTGGTGAAAACAAGTGTTTCTGCTGTGTATGAGCCCCTCGCGTTGCCCCTGGCACTTAGTAGTAGTTAACTTTCTGGCTTTCTCCTGCTGCTCTGAGCAACAGATGCCCTTCTGATCTTGGAACGAGGAAGAATGTGTCTTCATTGGACTTTACATCAGAGGTGAACACATAGTACAGCTACTTCAGGCTCTGACAGCTCTTGTACTATGAAGTGCAGCAGCTTTTTTGCCCATTGTGTTTTTCCCCCTGGAAGTTTGTTGGGAGGGTAGTTGTGCTGAGCACACTGTGTCTGGTTTGGCCAGGTATGTGTGTACAGATTGATATGAAGGTGGTACTGAGATATGCAGTGGCTTAAGGTACAAGGAAAGATGAGTGATATCAGAATATCTAGTGATTTCTGGCCAAAGAACTGGAAGAAGATGGGGTAAGGCAGTTATGTTGTTACTTCAAAAACCATCTTGTCATAACATTAAAAATATTGCCTGACATAAAGGCAAGGGATTAATTGAGTGAATATTTTCTGTACAAGAGGGAAGGTGGGTATGTCAGCTTGCACCCCTGTGAAGGGTTTTCACTTCCAGTTAAATACAAGGACTTTTTAGAAAGTTATACACTGGCTGTTGAGTGTACCAGCATGACACAACTTTCCAGAATGCCTCCTGGTAGCATGTCCTCCCAGTAGAAAAAAGGTACATGAGGATTTATTTGTATGGCTGAAACAGGGTGCAAGGTTGGAAGCAGTAATGTGGTGGGCAGGGTTCAGCCTTTCCCAGGCTGGAGCCACGGCACTGAGGGGTGTTGTGCCAGCAGCATTGTTCTGAAAACATAGAAATGTTGTTAGACTCAGGGAACTAAAATAATGGTCTGTTGGAGATGATGAACAGTGTGTTACGAGACTGGCAGGCTGCATCCAGGTGATTTGAGAAAACAAAAGGTGTCTTCTGTCTCACGCTTAGAAGAATAGAGACAGAGTGAAATGGAGACATAGTATCATTGAGAACTTAGTTAAGACTATGTAAGAAACAAATTAATTTTTTTCATATACATCACATTAGAATTTTGGTGTTCAGGGCGCTGGAAACAAGACAAACAAATGATTATTAGGGAAGGTAGTGCTGTCATGGCAGTAAATTAATTCCCGTCACTTTAGGGTTTTCTGTGAATTTTTTCTGTAAAAGAAGGTGCTGCTTAAAACATCTGCAAAGAGTCAAATAGTGTCTGTCCCACCTGCATGCAGACTTGTTGGGAATTCATTTTGATTCAAAGAGAGTAAAGAACCAATTAACAATTTGTAATCATAGCTATGGATATATGGTTCTATAATTTTAACTTATTTTAGTGATTGTCAACCATGAAACTGGTCTTGGGAGTCTAATCCTCTGCGGCTCTCGTGCTTCCTGTCTATGCCTTCGGTTCATACTTGCAACAGGCACTGCTTTTCAGACATCAGTGGATACTAACCAATTCAAATAAATTTTGCCCATTTCATAGGCTTTTTTTCCCCCAGTTCTTCAGTCATAGAAAAAAATGGATCAAAGGAGTGTAGTCTGTAACCTTTTATCCTTGCCAGTCAAAGCATGTTATTTCCAGTGCATAAGGAAATATGTTCTCTAGTTTGGAGAAAAGCATTGCTTCACTGTAGTTGCTGGTTTTCTGACCAGGCCAGAGATCACACTGTGTGTGTTTCATTTGGGCTCTCTTCCTAGAAGTGAAGGATGTGGTACAAGAATCTGGTAAAGATTTGTCTTTTCCTTCAGCCTGGTCAGCTGCAAGTTGCAGAGTGAAGTGATGTAGCTTTATGCTTGAGAACATGGTGGTGGTGTAATGGAGCCATAATAAACGTTCGAGTGTTCAGGGACATCAGGCAGAGCAGTAGCTCATAATGAGCTTAACAGACTGTTCTCTCCATCCTGTGTCAGTGGTCTGTTCATGAGCTGTAGCCTGTTAATTCTATGTGCCCCTCAGTAGCTGGAGGGCTCTGAAGGCCCTGCATACAATTTTTGTGGGTTTAATCTTACTGCCTACTTTTTCTTGATGTTTTGTTTTCTTGCCACCGTCTCTTGGTGTATATTGGAAGAGAAATCAAGAATATAAAATAGGCATCATGCCACTTGCCAGCTCTCAAGATTTCATTGCTTCTGACAAACCTTTAATATTTGCAGTGAATTATTTGCCTTGTGGCTAACAGTGAAAGAAGCCTAGTTTAAGTCTGTAGATTTGTTTCTTGTGAATACTAATCATTTTTCTCTCAATATTAAGTGAAGGCTTGTACAGCTACTTACACAGCAATGAAGGAGCATAAGGTTTCATGCTGCAAAGGCTGTAGAAGGCCATATGCCTTTTGTTTATAGCTTGGAGAATACTTTGTTTAGCTTTCATTAAGCATTGCTAGAAATGAAAGAAAACTAACCGAAAGTTCAAGTTAGCAAGGCTAACATGTAACAGTGGCAACTTGTCCATGAGTATATAGGGAAAAGTATGCATTTATTTTATATATGTAATAATATTTTGACATTTTGGCATGTTTTTTCAGCATACCACAGCTAATACTGATTGTCCTTTTGTGTTCCTCAATTTCCTACTAACATTTGTGCTGTTCAACCAGTTTTGATCAAACTCGGAGAGGTAAAGAGAGATTCAAAGGTACAGTGCTGTTTCAAGTGTCATCTGTGCCCTTGCCTCTCTGTTGGCTGCATGGTGGAAAGGCAGATGAGGTTTTAGGCTGGGTCCCTAATCCCTGCGAAGGCAGCAGCAAGCGGCTGGGCCGGCACATGGAGCTGGCACATGTCGCGGTGCGTGCTCGCAGTGGGCGCTGTCCCCTACCCAGCCGCACAGCCTGGTGTTGAGGAGGCTGTGGGGATGATGTTGAGTTGTGGGGCAGCTTTGCCCTGTGAGCCCTGAATCTGTTCAAGCTGGACATTTACAGTAGGAGACACTGTTCTCACAGCCCAAGATCCTGCTCTGTGCACCAAGTAACTTAAAAATAGCCAGTCAGGTTCTGCAGCTCTCCCACTGAATTGTTAACAAAAGCATATAATGTTTGACTGTAGGCAATTAGTATTAGACTGTTAATGATGATTTGGTTTTTATGGAGCTGAAAATGATGTTTTCAGACTTGGAGCCCAGTGACTTAGTCTTGTAAGTTAAATGGAAATGAAAGAAAAGTGAAACGGGGACAAGGCTGGAGGATAGATGGACTATGGTAGCTTGGTTTTCTTGCCCAGAAAAGTGTTTGATTTTCTAAAGGATTACTTTACTTCAATTTGTATTCCATTTTGGTATATGCTGTACCTGAAGGATCAGGGTATGAATTGTTAACTCTTACAACTTCAGTATTTGGTAGAGAGAATGTTTTAGCTTTTCTCCAAACTTCAGTGTTCCTCTTCAAGTAAGAAGGCTCTATCAAACTTTTACTGTTATAGGTACTTAAAGAAAAAATTTAGTTGAAATATGAGACATTTTAATGTCAGAATTGTCAGTTATTGAGCTGAAGGATGTACATTTCTTATCTCTAAAAAAATTAATTTCTCTTTTTTTTAAAAAAAAGTGGGTTTTTTAAAGTCTGGAATTGCATTCTTCATTTTGGCAGTGATCTTAAAAACTGAAGCGAAGGGGGTGGTATCACTGGCTACTTGTGGTAGTCATAAGGCATTTACTGTTTTTGTTGGATGTATAGAATGACATTTGTTCTATCTAATAAATGAGCACTTATAGTATTTTTTTCTTTTTTTAAATAAGATATGAACAGAATATTATCTTTATATCTATCTAGTCTAATCCATGTAAGTATAGACGCCTGTTTGTTAAATGTTTAAAGGCCTGTTACTGAAAAAGCAGTGGGCTTTTGACAACTCTGTTACATTCCTGCTGTTTGTGTGTATTTATGTGTATTACAGAGGAGCATCAACTCTATTGCCTTATGTCAATTTGCTATCTTGCATTGTCTAAACATGAAATTTTGTCTCTAGTGGTAGTTTTGCAAAAGTTACTTGGAACAATAATTATCATCACTTAAATATAGTTTTACGGATTTGGTAATATGCATCTGTGTGTGTGAAAACATTCATTGTGCATGGTGGGAAAGAGCATAAGTTTTACTTGGTTTTGTTTTTTTAATTCATCAGCAATGCTAAAGACATCTCTGTCTTGTGACAAACTAGAGCATAAAATAAAGCCAGAGGTGTGTATAAAGAGGTGTGTTTATCTGTTCACATTTGATTTTGACTTGCCAGTCACTTAGATTGGTTCTCTTGTACTCTGGTAATTAAATTTAAGAGATGTAGAGAGAAAACAAATCATGATTATGACAGAATATTGTTAAGGTTCCTAGGTATATCGTGCTTGTACTTGGGGAGGGGAGTTACATGCTATTGCTGATTTTAAATTTCTCAGGAGACTTATCCTGATATTTGAGCCCCAAAAGAGCCTAATTTCAGTCAAAAATGGGAGGAGACGTTCCATGCCTCTCTTGAATTAGAGAATATCTAGTAATTCGCAATTAGTTTGTTTTCTCATATTTTTCCTACAGTCATGCTAGCTTCTGCTGTAGTAGCTACTGCCAATAAATACTGCATTTTAAAATCAAGGTTATTGGAATTACCGTTACTGTACACCTTTGGGCAATTAGGAAATGATTAGCAGTACTTTCTGGTATTGAAGGTTCAGGCTGACAGCTATTGACCCACTGATGAGATGAGAACAATGGCTTGACAAAATACCCTTTGAGGAAATATTCCTCTGAATGTCACTGCTTAGTTTTCCAGTATTGCATTGTGATGATCCAATTTTAAAGCAAAACTTTCTACCTGGTGTACACTAAACAGTTCAGTGGTTACATTTTCCTTCAGCCTTGCTTATTATTGGAGATGGAAAAACCTCCCTGGTGCAGTTACTAAGACAATTGTAGTACTGTGTATTTTTAAAATTCTGGTGCCCCAAAATGAAGGGGGAGGTTAACTGCCGCTTATTTGCTGTTTAGGAGTACCTTGGTATGCTGTATTAAATTCGGAACTGAAAGTCAAAAATGAGATGCCACACTTTGTTGGTACTTACGGAATCTTCTCAGACAACTTGAGGTTCTACGTTGCTTATGCACATAGAATGGATGCAGGGGTTATGCTAAGACAACGCAAGTCCTGCTGTGTACTTAAAGAGCTGTTAGTGCTCTTTGCCTTTTAAAATCATTTCTTGGGAGTCCAGCAAACCAAGCATCAATAAAGCCATTTGGCTGGGATAGAATGGATTTGTTATTTATTGGTCAGCTGAGCTGACTGGATAAAGTGATTTTGCTCACATTTACAGATGAGGATAAACAAGAAGTTGCAGGCTGGAAGAGCTACATTTGTGGTGCTGCTGCCTTAACCTAGTCTGATCTGATTTTACAGATTTTCGGCTGTACTAATGCCTTGGAGTTTCCCCTGTGTTTTTGGGCGTTCTCATAGAGGTGGTGGAGACTGACACTGAGGAGCTGATACCTAGCTTGGTTTCCTTGGTTTTCTTTTTGGGTTGTTGGGAACAAGCGTGAGGAGAAGAGCAAGTGGGTTGGGCGAGTGTGAAACTGGAGGTGGGAACAGAAGTAGTGACCTCAGTACAGCAAGTGCAAAAAAACTGAAGTAGGGAAAATCTTTCTCTATTGAAAAAATGGGACCTGGGATTGTTCTTGGTTATATCCAAATGAGAGTGCTACAATAAGAGTAGAATTTTTTGTTCTCTTAATAGGTCACAGATGACTGGATGGGACTGTGTTAGTTGTACAGTCCTACAAATATTGGGTTAATTTTAGCACCTTCTAAATTATTCCAGAACAATTTGTAATACAGTTTTTCTCTGTAACTGCATTATCAAAATTAACTAAAATACGGTCTTAATGAAAATGCTGTGTTGGACTTTGTTATTACTTGTGGAAACACTTAGTGCATGTTGGAAATACCTTTTAAATAAAAGCAGCATTGTCGTTGATTTTAAGTGTCATCAGGATCACCTTTCTTACCATGGCCTAGTAGATGATGGCTTTGGCTCTTGGCTGCTGACAGTAACTTCTTGGCAAGGGACTGAAAAAGTAAAGTGGTTCCAACTGCTAAACTCTGTGTCAGAACTAATGAATAAACAGAAGAATTCAGCGACTGTTTTAGATGAACTGATCTTAATTGAAAGAGTTAAATATGCACTCCCTGAATATCTTCAGTTTTTGCACATGTTAGAACTTGGAGTTTTATCAGAACTTCTGTGGAATTATGTATTGTAGGGTAGACATGATTTTTAGTAGCAGAGTGCAAAAAAACCCCAATAAATGAAACTTTTTCAGAATAGCTGATTAGTGTTGCTTTGGAAGCAGATTCCTTGATAATTTTTTTCCATTAATTTTTATCAACGCTATTGATGTGCATCAGCTCTTCAGTTGGTTTTCCAGGCTTGATGTATTGATCATCTTTACTGCTTGAGAGAACAAACTGTAGCTGAGATGATAATGATTCAGCTGAAGACAACGTAAAATTAAATTTCAACTTCTGTCATCTCAAAATGGATTCCTGAATTATTTGGCCCTTGGCTCATTGTAGAGCTTGTACACACATGTATATTTTGTTTTGCTCATGGGAAGATGAGATTTGATTCGTTCCTGGTATGAAATGCAGCTCTTTAGGATCCTAGACTTTCTTAGGAGGAGAAAACTATTCCTATTGCAGATAAGCATACTGAAATTTCATCCTAACAGTTCAGTATTGTTTAGTGAGCCAAGACAGGCATATTTTAAATGAACTTGTTTTAATGTTTCTTAGACATTATTAATTCAAGTCATTCACTTAGATATGAAACAGTAATGGGGAGGCTATAAAACAGTGTATTTTAGCAAGGAAGGCTGAAAATTTTTTACATTTGATTTGCTGTTTTTCGTGCCTAAGTGCAGTGGTAGTCTTCAGCTTCACAATAATATTAAACATATGGGAGAAAGGAACATACTGTTCACTGTCAAACTCACTCCTTGATTACAGAAAGATTCATTTTGGTTGTGCCTCTTGGATTATCACAAGCGTGAGGTTGAAATGGGAATAACAATATTGTTTGTATAGCATATTGATACTGAAAAAAAAAATAACCAGGATTCCATCACTGAGATGGCAGGGTTAAGGTTTCTGGTTCTTTGAGGAATTTAGTTTTGAGTTTTGCATATTCTGTGAATAGCTTTTTGTATTTCTAGGTGAGAATGTGTACTTCTGTGACAGACCTCAGCTGGACTCCCATAAAACTTAGGTGCAGTTTGTCAGATATCACTTGTCCTGGTTCCCTGAGGAATTTTAGCAAGGATTAAACCAATTTCCTGCAAAACTGGATTTGGTAGCCATTTCTTTACTAGAATTTTCAGTACCTCAAAGTTCTATAAAACATATGCACATGAATGGCATTTAGACGATGCTGTTTTAATTTGAAAACAAGTAAGCAGAAGTCCCTGGAACAGAGCTGATGCTTCCCTCAACAGGAGGTTGAAATCATACGGTCAGTGCTGTTAAACATCTGTACCACTTGGGTAGATGGAAGCTGATGAAATTTAACGTGGTCAGGACTCATGCTAAAGAGATGCTTAAGCTTTCATTTTACTGATGAGTTTAGAAAGCCTTTGCTGCCTAAAAAATTGGAACCTTTGGGGTTGCATTCTGCCAGTGGAGCCCCTTTTATTACTTTGGCATTCTGCACATCTTCTAAGCATGTTCTCTTCTAGTGTTTCTGTTTTCACCTGTCCCTGTCCTAGTTGCTTCTGTGTCTCCAGTTTATCCCATCATGTGCTACTCTTCTATGCACCTGGGTCTTCTGCCTTGTCAGACTTCTTATCTTGCTTCTGCTGGCCCAGACAGCCATTTCTGTGCATCAGGAGTAACGGCAGGCAGCTGGGTTCCTGTGCTTGGTGATACTGTCTCAGAAATTACCAAGAAATTCTTGTTTCCTGGAAATAACCCAATTGTTTTGCTGGGTGTCTGTGTGTGTGTCTGATGTCAACAACAGAGAATGGCAGATGAAGTCGTTGTGAAACTCTGGTACCAAATCCACCAAAGTTTTGTTAGTATTCAGGGAGAACAAAGGGAATAGTTTCCCTACCAGTTTAGAGGACGACAGGTGGAAGACTCAGTACTTTCATTGCTTCCTGGCATTGCTGTGGTGTGGATGCTGGTTGGCTGGAAACAAACCTTACAAAAACTGACTTTTTATAGTGGAACTTGTTCTCTTGTACAGTCTAAGATGTGTGTGTGGCTATGGGTTGGAGAAGTGCACGAATAATTTTTAGGTATCTTCAGAGATGCAGAAATTAATTGCAAAAACCTGAATTTCAGAAGTGATATAATTAAAAACTGTGATGAGATTGCATTTTCTATATTTCTTTTGTAAGTCCAAGTATTTTCATTTGAAGTAGAAAAATGAAGTGACGGTTGCTGAAGTTGTGTGCCATTTTGTTCAGGGTCCAAGGAGGAAATTATTTTCTTACATAATGAGAAAATACGTAGTTGTTCTTTATCTCTCATTATTCACTGTAAGTCACTTGTGTGTGAAACTTTGGTAACTGTCTTTCCTGAACATTTCACCACAGAGTTTTTCCCTTTTTTTATCTAATTTGCCTTGGTAAATGAGTGGTTGTATTTAGGGTTTACTGCTGTCTTTTTCATGATGTGAATGTTTTCAGTGACACTTCAAGTTACTTTTTTTGCTAGAAATTATGAGAAGACTTTATTATTGCAAAACCTTCAAGCTGGACTGCTTAAAAAGTATATACCAGGTGGATAAAGACCTCTAATATCTTTTGTCATTGATCACTGAATATTTTTTGTTGTATTGTGACTTTCCAAAATTGCCCACATGGGTGATTTTTTTTTTTGTTACTGCATTTTAGTAATAAATATATCTTTTCTTGTAGATAAAATCCAGAACTTGAAAGCAGATAATGAGAACAGTAATTTCATCTATGACAATGCTGAAGACAGTAACAAAACCAATGCTGAGACTACAGAGACTTCTGGATGCAACACTGAAGCCAAGGACTTGCCTGATTCTTGGGACTCCCACATGGGAAAAACATCAGACTCTCCATCGGAAACATCTCAGATGAAGGGGCCACTAAGAACTCACTTGTATGAATGGGAAGATGAAACTGAAGACATCAGAGCTGGAGAGTATATATTAGCTTTTGACAATGAACATCTCTCAGAGGTGAAGAGCAAGGATGAGGAGTGTGATAAAGAAGATAGTGAAAATCCAAAGGAAGCCATTAGTGAAGAACTTGTGCAAACTATTCCTAGGCCAAGCAACTGTAGGACATATTGTCGATCCAACAAAGCAAAACTGCAGGGGACAACGAATTTTGACAAGCTAATGGATGGCACTAGTCAGTCTTTATCCAAAGCAAACAATGAGTCAAATAATGATGGTCTGAACCCAGGAAAAAAAGTTTCTTTAAGTAGTGGGACCAGTTTTCGAGGGACGGTTGGACGGACTAGAGACTACACTGTTCTGCATCCATCTTGCTTGTCAGTTTGTAATGTCACCATCCAGGACACCATGGAGCGCATGGATGAATTCACCACAGCAGCCCCGACTGACCTGGGTGAAGCTGGGCGCCTAAGGAAAAAAGCAGACATTGCTACCACAAAAACTACAACCAGGTTCCGACCAAGCAATACCAAATCCAAAAAGGATGTCAAATTAGAATTTTTTGGGTTTGATGATCAAGATGAGGGAGGGGGAGATGAAGGTGCCTCTAGAAGTTCTGGGAGTTCCAATTACAAAATCAAGTACTTTGGGTTTGATGATTTAAGTGAAAGCGAGGATGAAGATGAAGAGTGGCAGGTAGCAGAAAGGAAGGCCAACAAAAAGCGAAGTAGAACTGTACCGTCTGCTTCACTACAGTCAACCTCTGATGGCAATGAAAACTGTTCCCAGGATAGCCAGCTCAGTACTAATGCAGGTCAGTAGAACTCTCTGGAAAACATAGATGACATTTAATTTTAATTGACTTCAATATTTTGTTCCTTTTGCAGTGTACCTAGGAATTTGTCAAACAATACCACTGGTTTGGAAATCTAACAGTTAAATTCACTGGAAATCCAGCAGTTAAACTCACTTCTCCTGTGGTCCTGTCTGGTGTTTCATATCTCTTTTGAAGTATGCTTTATACTCCTTGATCTCTTGGGAGGGTTTTTCTCATTTTGAAGAGAAGATTCATACCTTTTTGGTGTGTTGGGCATACAGTATCTATGCCTGGAAGGCAGATATCCTCCCACAGAGCCTGCAGATCAACCCACAATTATGGAGCTGAGTGCAGGCATTTAAGTAGCTCTTAAGAGATGGGAAATACCTTTTTCTGCTTTTGAATGTGTTTGTAGGCAGCTGGGCCTTTCTCAAGTTCCATCTTATCTGAGGATGCATGACTCTTGGGAGAGGCTGTGGGGACCCATGGAGTGCCAGTCAGATAAGTGGCTTTGGGAGAGCCTCTGCATATTCTTGTGTTCCTGTTCTTGTTTTCAGTTTCCAGATATCTCCATTTTCTGTACAGGTTGGGGAGGGGTGTGTGTGTACTCACACACATACATATGAGTAAAACTGTACATGAGGCAGTTGCTGAGTAGGTTCTGGTGTTTAAGATTCTTTGAAAAATTAGACTTTCTTGGTGGTTGGTTGGGTTCTGCATAGTGACTTCGATCAAGGTTGAGGTGTATTAGTGAAAAACAAAAGGAATAACTTTGGAAGGTTGCTTTTAGCTCTTTTGTTTTGAAAAAGTCTAATGCCAAGGAATCACTTGTGTTGGAATAAATATTTCAAAACACTGCCACTGTTCAACGGAATGTTTTGCTCCTCCATTTTGGAGCATGAAGCTTGAGAAGTTTTATCTACTCACTGAAGTTGTTGCATTTTTAAAACTTTGCCAATATGTATTTCATTGTGATAGGGAGAGAGGGTCTCAATCTAGCCTTGCAAGTGTTGGAAAAGCTGGGTTTTTTTCCCTACAAATAGCTTTGGCTAATAGAATCCAGAAATAAAATTCCAGAGGAAAATGTGTTCATTTCTCTGTTCTAATTATAGCTGCTTCTAAAACCAGAATTTTCTGCAAGCCTTTTAATCAGAAGTAAATGTCACTGCTGGGATATTTTTGTGGATTTGAAAGGAACAAGTGGATACTGATGTTGTATGACAAGATTGTGTTTTCAAAAAAAAAGACTATGATTTGTTTTCATAAAATTTAGTTTTGATGAGACTCTTGGGTTCCAGCCTCTTTGGAAAATGGGTTTTATCTTACAGGGCTGCTTAAGAAGTACACTTAGTCCCTGTCTCTAATGAGTCTTTGTTCAGCCATTTATTCCAAGGGGAAAATTTGCTTGTACAGTTAATGCAGCTGAGATGCTGACCCATCAAATAGTCCTTTCAGCTGCTGTCCTCAGGAGTCTCAAAATATCTACACTTTGCATTTGGCACTGCATTCACCAAGCAGGCCTTTATACTCTGAGGTATCACAGATTGTTTCTCTGAAATATTTTCCTGAGAGATTTTCATGGCACAGGGAGATGTAAATTCATGTTTTGCTAGTTCTTCATGCACTTCTCCAGGTAGGAGCTGCCTCTCAGTGCCTCTGCTGAGGGATACTTCCTCTTTCTTTTGCATCTCCTTTGCTCGTTTGATTCCTGTTTAGCGCTACTGTAGGCAGGTGAGATTTGACTTGCAGTTTTTCTTCTGAAATTTGAAAGGGTGATGTCCTGTAGTACAGATTATGAAAACAAGGAGTCTGATGCTGCCCTAAAATTTTCTTGCTAAAGTTCATACTATCTTCTCTCAGACCTTTGCAAATTTTGAGCATCATGATTGCCAGAAAAACCGTATTAAGGTCCTTAAATACAGTGTTCTGAGCCTGAGAATTTGTCACAAAATTCTGGATCTAGGCCTGAAGTTGCAGTAAAATGTGACATTGATCTGAGGTATTGTCGTTACCTACTGGAAAAATGTGACTTCTGCATCCATGGAAAATGCCAGCTTTGACTCTAAGCCTGAGAAAAAGCTTTCAGAGTATCTTGCACAATAAAACTCCATCCTGAAATGATGAACAGTACTGAAAGGTGCTAATGCTGAGTTCTGTATGCGCTGTTCTTTTTTTTGTACTAATGAATAAATCCACAGATAAAAATCCAGTGTTCCTGTTCCAGGTTGACAGGTGAGATGCCAGACTGCCTCTGTGAATTTCAGCCCTGGAAATTCCCAAGACTGATTTTGGAGTTTTGTGCATAAAGAATGTTCCATGGCGTAATCAATTTTTCAAGAAACTTAATGCCTTTGATGCTTTCTGTTACAGCCTTACTTTGCCATAATACTGATTTGGTTACTTGCCATAATCTAGGTGTAATTTTATGAAGCACATTTTAGAATCTTAATTTAAAACGTCTTACAAAGATTTTGTAATGGAACATTATAAAGACTATTCCTTCCAGTCTAGTAGTTCACAGAAGGAGAATAAGTTTAACATGCATATTTAAATGTTTCTACAAATGAAATTTAAGAAAGCACAAAGACTACAGGAACAATAATTTTAGTGCAGGAAAAACTGAAAAACAGATAAATTCAATTTTGGTTAGACTGTCTTCATTGAAAAATATTTACTGTTGCTCACTTCCGTGATAGTCTTTTCTGCGAAAGTGGCTAAAAACCACCAAAAAAACCCAAACAAAAGCCAAGCAAATAAAACCCCCAACTCCGATAAAAGGCTCCACCTTTTAAATTCCTAGATGCTGTTACCACACTTTACTTTTTAATGAAAATACTTCATAACTTTATTAGCCTTAGATTTTCGCTGAAGCATTGAGTTCTAGTAAAAGTTTACTTTATATTTTGCCACTGCAATCAAAAATTCTCTCATGTTACTCTGTAGCAGCCCAGTGAAGCAAAAGCCCCTTTGACTTGTGAGCCTCCCCGCTGGATCCTGCCAGAATGCCAGGGACTAAAAGGACTGGTGAGACTTTCCTAGGTTTGAACCACTACTGTTCTCATTTCAGTCACCAGAGTACAGGATGGCTCCAGTGAAGAGGAGCGTTTAATACTGGGAGAAAATGACTGTCTTGACTGTAGTAATCAATGGGGAGTTGTATCCAAGAGGAATCTCTATTGCAGCTTAGTCTTTTGCTTTGTAAATCAGTTCTGATAGCTTAACCTTTGTGTCATCTATTCATTTTTTCCTTTCAGTGATCACGATGAGATTTCTATAATCTTTTTAGATATTGTAGCTTTTGTATACCAGCATCTAGCACTCAGCTCAGTTCTGGTACGCCAAGTTGCCCTATTGTTTTTAAAATTCCTTTGTACCTTCTCAAAAACTGAATCACCTTCACTGGGTGAATATTTTAAGCCAGTTAAAACTACATCAAAGGCAGAGTCCTGCTTGGACTTCAAAACCTTTTGCAGAATTACCCTGAGACACTAAAACAAAACTACGTTGTTGTTCCCCAGGAAATTTACTGTGGTTGTTGCCTTAGTTGGTTTTTGAACATCTTTCCAATTCTAGCCAAGACAGGAAAATTGTCTCAAAGATTATAAATGCCTTGAAAATGGTTAGACAGAGGAGAAAAGGCCTTACATGCTCCTGTATTGAGAAAAAGTCAATATGACCAATTTCTCTGTGAGGAAGCAAAAAAACCCCCAAAAAACCATATAGGAGAGAGCCAGTGGTAAACAAGCTTCAGTGGGGTCACTGCTTACAAAACACGTTTGCCTCACTCAGTTAATGTTAACAAGAGACTTCTCCCCCAAATCCTATTTAGTTTAGATTTTAAAGTCTGCTAAGATAATGTGTTCAGAGTGCTTTTAGGGTACCTAGAAGGTCTCCAAAAGCATTGCTCACGTAAAAACATTCCAGGTAATCTTACTTAAAGCTAATAAGTGTTTGATGTGCTAGCAACATTAGAAATTGCAGAATTATCCTATTGTAAGTAGAAGTTGAAATGTTTTTATCAAGAAGTTTCTTTGAATTTCAAGTTATCTAATTTAAATGGGATAGTTCAGAATCACACAGGAATAGAATTCAAGCAAGAAAACTTAAAATGTTGTTAAAATTGTGGCTTAGTTGACCCACAGCGCTGTTAATGATTATTGAAGGCAATGCCAGGTCCAAGTCTTAGCACAGGGCACCAGTTACTGTTCTCATTTGGTGGGTGAAACATTTTGTGTTTCTAGAGTTTCTAGGGTGACTTGCATGTTTGTGAGGGCTGTGGTCAAGCAAATTACCTTTTAGCTTTTAATCTACAGTAGGAGGGTCCAGTTCTGTTGGTTTGACTTTCTTTGAGACTTGCATTCAGGGCCTGACTTTTTCAAAAGTATTTCAGGATTTATAAAGATGTGCATCAAAGCAATTTGATTTTACTCCTTCAATTGGCTCTAGGAAGGACTAAGTTGTCTTTTACATAGATTTGGAAGTAGTTTTGCTTTCAGTTAATGAAAATTGGTCTGTAGTATTTTTCCTCAGTTACACTGATTTTTATCATACATCTTCTAAAGTCAGGTTTTTTTCAGAGGGGCTGCTGATGCTGTGCTCTTAGGCTCTTGTGCTCACATACACAGCTCCACTGAAAACCAGTGGGATGGAATGTGAGAGGCTGGTTCCAGGAGGTGCCTTCCAGTAGGCATCCTGCCAGTCCTTGTGCTGCCAAGCCTCTTGAAGTTTACTGCCATTTGGGAGACTTCAGAGCTTTATTGTAAGAATTCTTATATTCCTCAGACAAGTTTTGTATCCATGAGAATGCCATTAGAAATTTGGTTGCCTGATTTGCCTTTGCTTGCCTTCTTACCCAGCTTGACTGGTCCTGTGTACTTGGAATTAGAGTAACCCATCCTACCTGCTTGTGTTTTTACAGTGCACTTTTCAAACAGCAGCAGCTTCTCAGGAATAGATTTGTTTTCTTAACAGTTTATCAAATGAAACAGTGCTTCTCTCTGCCTGTCTTCATTTCCATCTTGAAATTTGTGGTAACTCCTGGTTTGTGCTGAGTAAACCCCTGTCCCTTGTCTCCAAGGGATAATGCTTTGAATAAAACAATACAAGTTTAAAAAAAGAAAAAGGACAAAATTTTAATCTGATGAGTGAATTGCAGATTTACAGTCCAGGATTGGGTGCTGGAATTACAGGTGAGGCAAGTATTGAGTCCATTGAAAGGCCGTGTCGGCAGTTCCTTCTAGCTGACTCTTTCCTGAGCTGGTGACCATATTTCTTTCCTATTTACAGCAGAATAAGCAAATGTACACAGACTGCCTTCATGAGAAGTGAAGAACAATTCTTCAGCCCTGTAGTTGTAGTGTGTTCTTCTAAATCTCTTAATGTTACTCTTTTGAAGAACCCAATCTACTGTTTTATTCGTCTGCTGCCCAGAGTTGTAGCAGTAAGCCAGCCATAAGAAAGCTCATGTAAAAGGTAACCTGAGATTTACAGGAGTATGGAGTGAGAAGGAGTAGCCTGAAGCTTACCCAGTGGGCATGAGGTGCTGTAATAGTTGTGTACCTTGTCATGTTTGTGTGTTACTGCAATCCAGTCAGTAAACCTGAGCTGCATCCAGGACTGTGCTTGGCATTAAAGCTGATTTTTCTGATGAAGATTGATTGTTCATTATGTAATTTCAGAAGCTATACATGTGGAATTGTATCAGATGCAAGAAATGCTCTAGCAGTTCAACAGCTTTTAAAATGGTTGTTTCATGTCTATATTTACCTTTAACAGATCTGGAGTTTTCAGAGGACGCATCTGGTGTGCTTGAAGGCAATAAGAAATCCACAAATAAACAAGGTGATAAATCTAAGGAAAACACCAGGAAGATTTTTAGTGGGCCAAAGCGGGTGAGTAATAATGCTGAGACAAATACAAAATTTTTATTTTAATGAATTCCTCAGTATTGATGTTTCTTCTTGCATATACAACAGAGCTTTTGTCACAGTTTATATCGGCACTTAAGGTCATGTGTTTAATACGATCTTTTAATATTATTCCTGGAAAAAAAAACAATTAAGTGCAAAATGTTTGTATTTATTACTGGAGGTTTCATTTTTCAGGTTCATATTCCTGTTATGGAGAAGCAGACTTGTAACATAGATGCATTCCCTGGATATGATGTTTAAAGCAAAGCATCAGTAAATGCTGTGTAATTTTTTTGTGATTTGTTGGTATTTTGGGAGGGATTCTTTTGGTCTCTTTTCTTTGTTCTACCAAAAAATATCTATGATATTATGGGATTGAACTTCTCTTAAAACTTCAAACTGGACATTGGTAAAGTCTTTATAAGGATTAGTGCCTTTGTAGCATTTGTTATAGTGAGATTCAGTTAGGAAAAAAAGTAACCTCCCATCCCACCTCAGTCTTCCCCAACTGTGTAGTATCCAGGATGAATTTGCCCTTTCATAGCATGAAAAGAGCTTATTCATATTGTCAGTCTTAGGTGTAGTTTATCTTACCTGTCATTATAGGGTACTCAGTAGTTTGAGGCTTTTAAAAATGTGTGTACAGCAAAAATTACGTTTAGCTACAAGATGAAAGTATGCAATAGGGGGATCCTTGTAATCTCCATTAAATGAAGCTTTTAGACTTGTATGTCCAGGACAGCCATTTGCAATGCTTAAGGCCTTTCCATGGGCTTTGTGCATAACTTGTCACCAGATAACATGAACAGCAGTCTCTGTCTACCAGCGTTGCAACCCACAGCTACTCAGTAGGAGAAAGAGGGAAATGAACTTGTATTTCTGCTTTCCCTTGGAGTTCCATAGTCTTGCAAGACCCGACAGTTGCATGTTATTATAGCAACTGTCTTCTACATGTTTTCAGAATGTGTTCATCAGTCCAACAGTTCTAAAAAGTTTTTAAAATAATTTTTTCTAAGGAATTCTAATAATTTCTCATGAAGATAACTAATTACTTGTGTTACATGACAGTTTCACTTGAAGTAATTTTTCAGGGTGCCTTTTTATTTGGGTCTTCCAGAACCAGAAGATTTACTACCTCCCCAGTTGTGTTGATATATAACGATTTTTCATTTAGAAATATGGATTTGCGGCTGGAGAAAGGATGACAAACTTGTTTTAGTTCTCATAACATGCAGGGGAATATTTTCATGTAGGTGGATACATGACCGATAGGTCCTGTCAGTTGTGATGCCCTTTGACTTTGGACAGAATGGGAAGCTCTTGCCTCCCGTGTTTGAAGTCAGATAAGTCAGGAGTGTGTTTTCAGAACTATTTCTTGAAGATGAAAGTTCCTCAGCTTCTGCTGATTAAATAATCATTTTTTAAAATTCAGCTTCTTATCTGTGAACATGGTACAGTACACTGAGAAACAGAAGTACAGGAAGTGTAAATTTAACTAACTTTTTGGGCTGTATTTTTTACCAGCATAAAACAGCTGTGGGTGTTCTGATAAATACAGTATTTTTTAAAAATTTAAGTATTTATATATTTCAAATATTCTGTAATTGCAATTAATGTGTTTCTTGTTTAATTTCTATTTTTTAAATCCCTGCGATTTTATGTGAAAATTGTTTTAATCAATTTTGAATGTATATATCATGAAATTATGGGGGGGGTAAAAAAAGTCTTACAGCAATATCATACTATATAAGAGAATGGTTTCAACTCTAGAAAATTCTCAGTTGGGAATAAACTTAATTCAAGTGGGAAAGTTGAGAATGAAACAGCTTTTTTGACCCTGTAGTGATATAGTGAACCTAGAAGTAGATCCTGCTGTAATTGAGATTCAGAACTTAAATGTTCTCTAATCATACGGCTGTTACATGGAGTTACTAAAAAAGCTTGTAAAGCTTGTTCTGATGGTAATTGGAGATGCTATAATTACCTTCCTAAAATACAGATATAGACTCTTAATCTTAGTTGTATCTTAAGGGAATTTTCATTCTGCCAATGAAAAAAAAAGAAGTATTAACCTGATCATAATAACTAAATGATCTAAAAAAAAAAAAGCTGTGGAACTTCTTCACTGTCTCAGCACCATTAATTTTTTCATGTAAGAACTAGCAGATACAGTATTATTTTCTGCTCAGTGGTGATGTTATAGGGGTGTGACACTGCATCAGACTGAGCTGCCAGGTAAACAGCTCTGTTACTCAGGCGGTAACAGGTGTTGTTGTTAAACTTCAGCAGATCCAGAAAGTGCAAGTATTTTTTCCAGTTTGTGTTCAGCAGATCTCTCACCCCTGGTTGTGGTTTTGAAACCTGACCATTGTCTCCTAATGCTGGAGTCCAATTCTTGAAACTTTGAGTGTATGTACAATAAAATACGACCAACATCATTGACTTAGTGAATAACAGTGTTTCTAAACAGTGCTTTTACCGTAAGGACTGACATCACTGCCTGGTTTTTGTAGCCACATTCTTTATGATAGGTAAGTAAAGTCTTAACCAAAGCCATGCTTTTAAGTGAATTAAACTCCTTTATCCTGAGCCTGAGTTACAGGAGGAGTGTAACATTCCATAGCAACATAATTAAGTACTTAGAGTACATAAATATTGGCATTACTTGAGTTGCAAATTATGGGTGTGAAGCATACATGAGTAACATCTGCAGAAGTTTGTTCTCAGCTGTTTACAATTTTAATTCAACTGGTTGGGTAACTCATGCTCTAGCATGTAAGTTTGGGAACTCTGGATACGCCCACCTGCTGGCCCCTTTGAGCTTAGTTCCCCTTCTGCAGACAAAACTATTTCTCCATTAGCAGGCAAACCCAATAAAGTAGATAAGAAAATTTTTGTTGCTAAGGTCCAAAACTGCTCAGACTAAAGACTTGAAAATAGGGAGCATAAAAATGATTTCCTGAGATTTCTTGCTCCTGCTGCTTTCACAACTGATTTTAGCTAAAGTAAGCAAATGAAGACAAACAGTTTTTGTAGGGATTCTCTGGAACAGTTTCCTGTGGTCTTATGCAAAATATCTGTCTCTAAATAGGAACCTGAAAAAAACCCAGCTTAAAAGTGTAAGATAAAGAGAACTAGTTTATCCCCAAACATAATATTTTGATCTATCAACCTTAGAAACTGATATTTAGTATTTTATGTCAGTTCAGTGTTTGTGTTGTCCAGCATGTCAGTAGGGACCCCAAGTCCTCTGAACAGCACTTTTTCTGGGATGGCCCCTCTGCTCTTAAAATATATAATGAGTGATCTGCAGCTCTGTGCTGTACTAGTTCTGCCTGTGGCCATAGGAAGCCAACCTAGATGTGGTGAATACCAATTACCTTTGAATATTTCAAGGTAAGAATTTAGATAGAGTTGCAAATCGTACTTAAAAGGTATGGGAGCCTTTCAGCTCAAGGGGCCTGGGAAGGTGGGACAAACTATAATCTTTTCTGTTACTGCTCTTCAGGGCTGCTGAGGCACATGGGAAGACTTAGGGAGCTACATGAAGGAGATAAAGGAGTAATAACAGGGGAAAAAAAGCACTCTCTCAAGCTGGCACAACTGGAAGCAGACTCAGTCTTACATTTTCTCAAAGTAGCGTGAAATTTTGATTAGATGAGTGCTGTATCAGGATTTTTTTTCCCTATGATTTAGTGTAGGTGAATTTTAGTAACAAGTCCTTAGAAATTAATTTCTTAGATATTGATATCTTTTGCACTGAGTATATTTCATGAAGCTTCCATGCTACTGTACAATGCAATTTAAGCACCTATAAAATACAAAAATTCTTGAGAGTATGAAATGTGCTTTTTATGATTGGTAAGATGAGGAAGAAAGTGCTCACTGGATGGTCAGTCTGCACTGGTGATTCATGGAGTACTGATCAAACTAAAAACTAACCTGAAGGTTAATTTATTGCTTAATGACTTCTGACTCCAGTTAAAATGTGTGTATTTCATTTAACTACTCACTTTTGAACTGAAAATTGAATGTTTATAAAAGAATTTAAGCTAGTTTAAATTTTTTCTTACTGTTTTGTATTGCTATGCTAGGAGAAATTTTTTTTTTTAAGTTCACTTGTTGAAATCTTAGCTCTAGAAAACGTGTCAGGTTTGTGACTGTGAATACATTCCCACATGTACCTAGTGAAGGGGAATACATCAGTAAGTGGGCTTTTGCTTCCTCCTCTTGTTGTGTGCTCATTGGATTATACAGGAAAAGGTATGGAAAAATCCCTTTGCCACTAACTTGATTGTTGTGGCGTTACCTTTGGGCCATTCAAATACTGGACCATAGAGTTTCCTGTGTGTGCTCGTTTTGGCTGGAATAGAGTTCATTTTCTTCAGAGCAGCTCTTTTGGGCTGTTTTGGGTTTGTGCTGAGAACGGTATAGGTGCTACAAGGATGTTTTTGTTACTGCTGAGCAGTGCTTGTACAGACACAAGGCCTTTTCTGCTCCTCTTCCCACCCCGCGTGCCAGGAGGCTGGGGGTGCACAAGGAGGTTAGGAGGGGGCACAGGCAGGACAGCTGATCCCAGTGACCTGAGGAGTATTCCATACCATATGACATTGTGCTCAGCAATAGAAAAAGCTGGGGAAGAAGGAAGGGGGGACACATCTTTGGAGTGATGGCCTTTGTCTTCCCAAGCAGCTGTTGTTCATGATGGAGCCCTGCTTTCCTAGGAATGGCTGAACAATTGCATACCCTTAAGAAGTGGTGAATGAATTCCTTGTTTTGTTTTGCTTACATTCATGGTTTTTGCTTTCCCTGTTAAACTGTTTTTATCTCAACCCTTGTGTTTTCTCACTTCTACCCTTTGGATTCTCTCCCCCATCCCACTGGGGCTGAGTAAGTGAGGAGCTGGGTGGGACTTGGTTGCCAGCTGGGGTTAAATCACAGCAGTCCTTTTTAGCAGCCAATGTGAGGTTCAGTGGGTTTGAGATAATGACAGATTTGATTGGGATGTGCTAGATCAAATTGGTAGCAGTTTAGGTGTTAATTGACAGGTGTCTGACAGGCATGGGACACCCTTGCCTTTCTGTGTGGCATGGCCTAGTGCTCTTTAGTGGCTGCTTTTGGCTTTCACTGTTTGCTGCTCTTGGGAACATTTTAGTAACGGTACTTTAATAGTGGTATTGCTTGAAAGTTACTCCACTAATGTGGACTGCATTTGCCTTGAGATCTTCTTGGATTATGCCTCAAAAAACAACTGCCAAAAAAACCCAACCCCAAACCAAACAAAACCCCGTCTACACATGTAAGGACAGGTTTTACCTGAAACAGGCAAAAAATACTGACAGAATCAGGTGGTTATGCTGCTTTTGCTCTCCTTTTGCTCAACCAGCTCACTCCTGTTGCCTTGCTCCTTCAGTTTCCCAACATTGTGTATTACTGTAAAAATAACTCACTGAAAAGGAAACATTTAACATAACTCTTAGTCCAGTTCTCTGGGAGACTCTAAACTATTGTATCTACTCAGTTGAGGGAACCCAATAAGCGAGATTAAGTCATCTTAACCTGGTTAAGTCAACATTGCAACTGAGAAATGCTCACTAAACACAGCGGCATTAGCAGGATTACGTGCAGCACTTTGATCAAGTGACATTAGTAGAGTCAGTCATGACAGTAGTGTCGAATACATGAATGAAAACATTGCTGAATTCAGACATGGCTTAGCCAAGAGACTGCTGCTGCTGAACTTTGTATCCCAGAGAAAAACTTGAGCCAGTCATAAATCTGTAACTGTTTATTGCTTTTCATGTTTTAGTCAAGTTTTAAGAATAACTTCTGTACCCAACAAAGTACAGAAATGTGTGCAAGATTTCCAAGTGTGGTCTTTGAACAGTTAAGTTGGAAGGACATGTTAAATCAATACTGTGTAAAGAATACATATTTCTAGTTACCAAGTGCTGAACCAGGAGGAAATTTTCTTTTCTTTCTTCTGTAAGACTTCAGTCTGATCTGCAACTAGTCCTTAGTCCATTATTTAAATGCATTTTTCTTGGCCTGTAGGCAGTTTCTTTCCATGAGTTGCCTTACTCCTGTTATAAGTTTAGGTGCTGTCAGACACAGTCAATACTTGAAAATAAAACTTACATGTGAACCTGTTGTTTCTAATAGGATTTGTTGTAATAGATGTTTTAAAGGTATAAGAGATCTTTTGCAGGTTCATAGAAGCTTTCTCCACTGGTGTTTCATGCTGACTGGAAGAAACTATAAATACCAGTTAGAAACAAATGCTGGATCTAAGTAAAGTAGAAGTTCAAGATGAAATGCTTATACCTGGTCTTTGAAAGTGTTTTGAAATTGGAGAAGTACGAACCCGTGCCCGGCTCTGGGCTGTCTGAGTAATCTTAGGGCTAATGTGACAATGACGTGTGCGTGGGAGGGGACAGAAACTAGGCTGCACTGTGGTCTGTAGTTTTCCACTTAGCTGGTGTTATACTTTACAGTAGATGTTTATCAAAGGCATCCTGCAAGTAATATTTGTTTTTGTTGGCCTGCAAATTAATCAGCATTTCCCCAAATTAGAGTTTTAAAGACTTTTATTTTTTCTTTCATTTTTAAGCTTTAAAAGATGTGAAGATTGGCCTATCTTAAGTGCACAAACCTATGTAGTTTTGCTTAATTACTTTTTCATAGCTTATTTTAAATAAATAGTCCTGAAAAAGCAGCAGTGGAATCATAATTTATAAGTTTTGCTGTGTTCTATACATATAATGGTAGGATCAGAGTAGACTAGCCAGGGCTCATTTTAAAAAGAACTGCTTGTCTTCATCTTACATAACCTTTAGCTAAAGAGTGTCCTACCCTAAGGATGAACAGTTGAAATAATGCATTTTTTTCAGTGATATTACACTGCTGATAATTGTGCACATTGAGCTGCTCTTTGCATCCTAATTTAGAAAGTCAAAATTGCTTGTTTTTAAGAAGAAAGATTATTACTTGGCAAATGCTGTTTTGACTCCATTGAGGAGTCAGGCTGCAATTGGACAATTGAAATATTCTGTGACATCTCTGTCATGTCTCAGTTCAGTGCTAAGCCAGGTCTGTCTGTCAGCAGGCTGACAAACGGTGCTGGGCAGAGCTGACAACCTGCCTTCTGCTCTCTGTTGTGCATTCCTTTCATTTGCTGCTTGGTGCTTCTGGCAGATCATCTGCCCAGTCCTGAACTGAAGTGGTTTGTGTGGGGGAATTTTTTGTCCAAATACATTTTGTTGGAATGGTAAACAAGAGATGAGCTTTTCTAAGTGCCAGCCAGTGTATGGTAAGCAACTTTTATATTGCTGGAATAAAAGTAAATTTTGAAAAAAGATAAAGTTATTATAAAAGGTGAGAATAAAACTGTTTGTTAAATAGTTGATTTGTTAAAAAATAAAACCTCATATTGATACAATTATTTAACATTTGCAGAACCAAATTATTCTATAAGCATATTTATTTAGACCTGGCTTCCAAGTGCTAACCATTTAGGGACTTTTTAAAATTTATTGTTAATGTAAATAGACCAAAGCCAATTCTTAATGTTTAAGCGAGTAAGCCGGACACCAGTCAGGACTGGCAGGCTTTTAGATTAGTCACCTAAATTGAAGAGTGAGGTAACTGCTGCAGTCTTACTGAATTGAGTTGGGATTTAGCACCTTGAAGCCGTCTCGGAGCAAAGCAAATGCCAGGAGTTGGTCTCCTTACTTTTAGATAGTAATTTGATGCTGATGAAAATTATTTTCTTCTCATTCCTTCCTATTAATCTGTGGTGAAGTGGGTGTCCTGGCAGGATGCCAAGCTGAGATTCTTCCACCTGGCAAAACTGCTTCCTCATGTGTCCTCCGTACCAAGGCGTTAGGTAGAGCTGTGGTAGCAACATTGTCGGAAATGCCTGTGTTTCTAGGTGCTGTCAGCAGTGATGTTAGCAGCTCTCTCTGGGAAGGGTAGGCATGCAAAGGGAGCATAACAGGCGATGTCCTCATAGAGGCAACAGGAACAAATGAAAAATAAGCATGGAAATCTTTCTCCCCCTGTGTGTACTTAGGCTTTTCAGGAAGTAGAAAAATCACATTGAATGGAAAATGTTTAATGTCACAGTGGAAACTTGGCATTTTCTACTTCCAGTTCCTACTGGTATTAGCTCTAAGGCAAGAAGCGAAGATGCATTAAAGTATTTTTGAAGCTAGATTCTCTCTTGCACCCTCACATTTCATGCAAAAATCCTCTCACATCGGTTTTGTAGTTCCAGTAATTAACTCAATGTTTTAGTAATTTGGATATGCAGGATAGCTGTGTAGGATAAATGTTACATTGCACAAGGTCTCAGTCCTGTAGGAAGTTCTAAAATGGGAAAAAACGTTCAAAGAGATTAAAATATACCAGTTTGATTTGCCAGTGGGAGCTTAATTTGTATGCAGATGAATATACAAAATTGTCTTCACAGCTCCTATGTACTGCATGAGCATGGTTGGTTCACTCAGCTCTGTCTGACTTGATGTACATTTGATGATTGCATGATGCAACACGAGCATGTCTTGATGGGGTAACCATTGGTGTTGAGGGCCCAGTGTCCTTGTTACGCATATTTCAAAGTTTTTACTTTGAATTGGCTTTATTTTGACCTGATGTAGGCAGTACCCCATAACAGCTGGCATGAGGTGGGTGCTCTCTGGAGGTGCATCTGAAGTTTGGTCACATTGGGAAGTGATCAGGTCAGCATCCTCAGACTCAGTGATGCAAACCCCAGTCTTATAACTGAGGACATCTGGGAGATTTAATGGGGACAGTGTTTTACTGATCCAAATGGAAAGACTGCTGTGGGTGTACGCACATCCCAGCCATGTGACCTCTGGAATTGCATTGCAGTTACAATTTTGTAAGGCTTTCCTGTTAGTAGATTGATACACTTTGGGTGGATTAGGATTAACGGGGGAGGTGAGGGGGACGTGGCTGTGTTTGCCTGTGTGTTTCTGCCTTTTGCAAGCAAGATAGCAGAAATTTTGTGTGAGTGATTTGTGCTGGCAAGTGTCTGTGCCAGGGCGTTCTTTGCAGGCAAGTGCAGGTTTTTCTTTTCTCCAGTGAAGCATTTTGTTTCCAGTATTGTGGTGGTATGTCTAAACTATTGTACCCTGTCCCTTTTAATTAGACTTAACATAGGTTTCAGGCCAAATTAGCGACCAAAACCATATGGCTTCTGTTTCTGAGCTGACCAGTTTCAAGTACACTCAGCATAAGCAGCATACAGAACACCAGTGGCTGTTTCTGTTAATGAATCTCGTTTATCAAATTGTCCTGTTTCTTAAATTCTGTTTTCATGTTTCACTTGGGTGTTGGAGCCATCATCTTCTTGTGCCCTGTGGGCCTCCTTTTGAGCTTCAAGGAAGAAAAAGCATTTTGCAGTTCTTCTGAAGTTTGATGCAAGGAAAGCTTCAGTGACATTTTTTCCCCTGCTCATTGTGTCTGCTGCTGCTGCTCTTCAACCTTGTCTGACTAACAGCTTGTAGTTGTCTGGCTATGTATGTGCATTGTGTTTTGTGTTTAAATGGAATAGCAGCTCACCCTTAAGTGATCCATGACACCCAGAGGTGATTTATTGGCACTAATCTGCTGTGATCCAAATAATGAAGATTCAGTTCAGATTTTGAACACTGGAGAAATTATTTGGTCCTGGTTTTAAACCACTGTCGGAAACTGCTGTCTTATCTGGAGTCTGAATTAACTTTTTTCTGTTCCATACACATGGCTCAGCCTGTGCTGAATTGATACTCCATCTTCCTGTTTTGAATCATGATTTCTTTTTCATTGCTCTGAGTGATGTTCATTCCTTTCCCTTTTCAAAAGAAACAGACCATTATGAATATTTTTGTGCTGCATAACATGCTTGTTACATTTTTCCTGTTCAAAGTGAGACATGCAGGACAGGATAGTACTCTTAATGATTATGAATACAGCGTGGTAAATCAGCTACTTTGTTTATTGGGGTTTTTTTGGAACTTGTTTTGACAAGCATCTGGCATACAATGTTACTGAATGCATTTCAGATATAAATAATTCATTTATCAGGATATCTGTTAAAAATATTCTTGGGTTTTCTTTTGCCATTGTCTTCTACCTTGTAAAGCATTCTTGCCTGCAAATAGATCCTCTTTCTTGTTTTGCTAGTATTTTCTGTGTGACTCATGTCCCTGGCTCTTATTTTCTTCTATTCTTACATCCACGAATGGCAGACAGTGCTGCATCAGTATGTGCAGAGTGCCAGCTCTTGAAAATTTCAGCTTTGAGGCTTTCAGGGATGGGAGGTTAAGCATGACCCATAGTTGATGCCATTTGGAGATGATCTTATAAAGGCGACAGCTCTGTGTCTTGTAAATCCCTGGCATTAGTTCTGGTTTTGTATCTCCACTCATACCCCCAGAACCACATGCAGAGTCCCACAGTACCATATGCCTTCTACCCTCCCTGGAATATTTGCAGTCTCTCAGACGTGTATCTCTGGGTAAGCAGCTGTCAGTTCTAGCTGTACAAAAAAAGGAAACTCCTCTGCTATTCAGCAGAAGCTCTTGGAGCTGATTAATATTGCAGAACTTATCTGCCTTAAGAACACAGAATTCAAAGGAGCTATGTACTTCTACTTGCATCTATTCTAAGTTAATCTTGAGAGAAAGAATTATTATAGAAAAGTCTGCATTATTTGAATTCTTGCAAGGTTTTCCTGTCTTTAAGAGAAAATTAGTTTCTTAAATTACTCCTACTTAAATATCAGTGTTGCTTGTTCAGGGAAGCTTGTTATCACAAGCATTTCAGTTGCCTTTAAAGAAAACCACCCCAAAACCAAACAAACCAACCTCTTTGCTTTTGTGATCAAGCCCTTCTTAAAAGTCTTTCTTCACTAGCATTCATTTGATCTTTGATACTTTTCCTGACTTCAGTTCTGTCACACAGTAATCCAAAGCAAGTCCACACAGTGCTTACTGGTTGATCAGTATTGGCTCAGTTTCTTCGCAGTTGTTTAGGAAATCCATCTTAATTCTGTGCTGCAAGGGAAATGGGAAGGTTGCTGTAAGAGCTGATTGGAAAGGAGGGATGTATTTGCTGTGTCAAAGTCCATGTGTGTTGTAAGAGAGGTTCCAAAGTCCCTGCATAATGTTAGAACTGATTAGAATGTATTTCTTCGGAAAGCAGTGTTGGATTTTTCAAGTGTGTTTGGTAGGTCAGCTGTGTGCAGGCAGTGTGAGACTGACCAGATAGCAAACAGTAGGGTGTCTAAGGAAATATTACTGGGAATGCATGGAATCACAGGCCAATCACTTTTTTAGATCATTTCTGATCTGGAATTGGAAGATGCTACAAGGGACGGTGGCTAAAACTAACCTTCCATAGGTATTTGAGGTTTTTAAGTATTACTCGTGCCAGCTACACTTCAGGCTCTGTTACAAGAGAGCTATTAAATGAAGATTTCTTCCTTTCTCAGAACAGGCATTTATTGGTGGCATTACTTGTTTTCTTATGTAAAATCTAGCCTTTCTTCTCTATTGCGCTAGTAATGCTTAAGTTGTAAAGTGCCGTGTCACAAAACACTTTGGGATGCCCTAGCTTTTGATTTAGTAAGGGATTAAGGGAAATCGGAGAAGAAAAGCCCCTTTTTTACTGTTAAATAAAAAGTATGCCATCTTTGGAAGCCTATGAGCCCTGAGTATTTAGAAGGAATTTGTTTTTATCTGTTTGCCCTGTTGAACTCTTTCCTACGCATCAGCTGTTGCTCTCTGCTGAGGAAAACACACTAATGCTGCGTGGACCTTTTGGTTGCCCTGACACAGCTGTTTGTGTGCTTTGTTCTGACTCTACAGCGAGCGCTGAATGTGCTTCCTGTGGGCTGGGCCTCCTCGCTGTGTGTGTGTGCACAGCAGAGGTGCAGAATTGGGAACAGCCGAGGAGACGGCAGGCTCTTGTGTGGTGTGGTCAGCAGGGCCTGGCCCAGCGCTGCCTCGCCAAGATGAGCTCAAATCCAGGACACTCTGCCTCCTCCTGGGCCTGCCGGGGGCTGCCTTTGGCTCCGTGTCTCAAGGAGAAGGAGCACACAGGTGGGGCACAGGCAAAGGCTTTCAACCCAAACTAGGCTGTGATTCTGTGATAACCTGCGCTGTGCAGGCTACTTGACAGAGTGTGTTACTCCTTGAATTAGCCTGTATTCCAGGATAGGGCACCCAGAAATGTATACCTTCTCTCCCCAGTCTTAGATGTGCACAGGGATGAAGTGTGGAGAAATTGGGAGCAATTGAAGAAACAAAAACACTCAGTGGTTCTTTTCCATTGGAGATATCTGTGAAACTTGTATCTTTCTTGATTAAAAAAAAGAATTGTAAATTGCCCTTCCTTTGTTCATTGCAGACCATGAGTCAGATTCTAGGTAAATATTTGCTGCTCTGAAATGTATAGGAGAAAAGAGAGTTAACATCGTTAACATCTGAACCATTTTTTCACCAGTTAACCTTTTTCAGATAGGGATCCGTATGATGCTTTCTTCATATTTGTGGGCCCAGATGTCCTTTTGTAACTGTGGTATCCTGAACATGAAACTGGTTTCTCAGTTTAACTTTTGGAGCTGAGCAGATACTGTCTAAAAGTGCTTCCTTGCAAAAACTGATGAAATTTAAGATAATAACTACTGTATACATTTCAATGAATGGTACATGAGCACTGCTTTAAGAACATAATTTAACAGTCCAAGTTTCTCATGACCACATCAAAGTACATTCTAGGAGAGAGAGAGGTTTTTCTCTTGTCTGGAGACTGGAATGGTTTAGTGCTTCTGGGCTTTGGAAACTCATAGCTGAGGCTTTCATTTTCCTAATGTTCCTTGAAACTTTGTTAGCTAGGGCTTTCTCTTGTGAAGAATGGATGGATGCAGCACAGTAGAGTTTTACTCTGCAGTAATACAGAAGCCTTGACTTAGAAATTTGGCTTTCTAGCTTTTGACATGGCAGAACCTTGTTGCACTTTGTGGAGTGGTGCACAGTCCCTGGCTGGTACTAAGGCTTGCCAAATGAAGCCCCTCTGTGGGCTGTACTTGAGCTGTATTTGGGTTGAATTAATTGATTTATTACACTTTGACAGAAAATGTATATTTGAAAGTATTTTTTCACATTTAAAATGTGAAGACGTAGAGTTTACTCGCTACATGGCATGGTGGGAAATTGTGAAAATTCTGATGCTGTATTAGTCTAGAATAATATTATGCAAGTAGATGGGTAAACTCTAATGCTGGAAATAGGATTCTGTATTTGCTTCCTCTGAGGAATTTGTTATGTTTCCCAAAAATTCAAGGACGGTAAATTTTGATGCGTTTTGATTTGCCTTGACACATTTTTGAGCAACACGATAAAGAGACTTCTTAATTTATTAATATGGATTAAGGCATTTCATTGGAGTGTTTTTATTCCTCCTAGCATCAGTCTGTATCTGTTCTGTGCTTTGATTCTAAACCAGTCATATTCCTACTGACATGGTGTTTGCTAACATGTTTTTTTCCCCAGAGCTGTCAGTTTTTGTCTATAAGAAGGTTGCAGACCTTTTGCCTTTGAATAAATTTAAGAGATGGAACAACTAAAAAGCTCTTTAAATACATACATATTATGTCTTTTGCCATTTGAGTGGGTCTCTATGTCTTTAAAACTGTCAGATGTGTCAAAGTCTGTCTGATTTTCCGATACATGTGATACTGCGAACTTGTGTTGCTGGGAATACAGCAGGGAAAATGAGGCTCATTTTCCTTGTTTGCCATAGTAATTTTTGAAGTGTATAGTGACTACGGGTAATTTACTTAAAAAACAACTTGTATTTCTATCTTTTAGTCTCCCACAAAAGCTGTGTATAATGCTAGACACTGGAATCAGCCAGAATCAGAGGCTCTGCCAGCACCACCAGCTTTGAAAACTCCCAGTGTCCCAGTAAGTAGACTTGGTTTTTTCTCAAGTTTACTAAATCTCCTTTTAAGAATCACTGATTTCTTTTCTTATTTTCTTTTTTTTTTCTTTTTTTTTTTCCTTTTTTTTGTGTTTTTTTTTTGTTTAAACCCAAGTTCTTGGTATCTGGTAATGTCACAGTAATTCGGAATGAAGTCCCCTTTGTGATGTGAGCCATTGCAATTTGAGAGAAAAGAAATTGTCAGTGGAAATACTATAGAATAAGATCTTTCATATCACTTGAATTTAGAGTTACAAAATTATACTTCAAGTTATGTTCCCTAATCTGCTGAAGTTAAGCTTTCTAATAATGGACTCCATTTTGTTTCCTGAGAGAACTCCCAGGATTAACTTGCTAATGACCACAGAAGTTGGCAAATTGCACATGAAAAAGGGAGAACTTGAAAAGAACTATTTAATTTATTTTTCCTTTCTAATGGAGTAATGCTGATTGCTGACTTGAGTCTTTAGATGCTATCAAAGAAACACCATTTTCTGTGTACAGTCAGAAATGCTAATACCAACATCCTGGATATAAACATATCTGCAAACAATAGACCAGGGGTGAAAACAGTTCTTGGAGTTGTTTGTTCAAAAGTCTGTAGTTGTTTTGAGACTCAAAGTAATGTTTTTTTAAGTCTTTGGAGGCTCTGAGAATCCAGTGTCTTCGGCTTATATTTGTAGAAGTTGTTGCTGGTTATGCTAAGAGAGCACTGTACATTGTCAATAAATATAATTTCATTTGGTGCTGTGCTCATAATACTTGGCTGAGAACAGAAAATCATAAACTAGATATTTTTGCAGTGATTAGTCTTCAGCTTTTGTTGTTGTCACCAGTTTGTGGTTGTTTATTTTTTGTTTCATTCTTTTGGGGTTTGTTTTTTTTGTTGTTGTTTGGGGTTGGGTTTTTTTTTTGTTTGGTTGGTGTTTTTTGGGATTGGTGTTGGTTTTGGGGTTGTTTTGGTGGGTTTTTTGGGGTTTTTTTCTGGTTGTTGGGGGGGTGGTGGTTTTTTTGGTTTTTGTTTTTTTTAAAAAAAATTCTACCTCTGTTTATAGTGTTCTGGTGCTTCCTCCTCTTTGATTTGTGGTTGTTTTTGGTTGCCTCCTCACAGTATTCTGAACAGCCTTCTTTGGATGTTAACTGCACTACCTGGAAAATGCAGATAACTGATTTGAAAATAACCATTTCCAGTAGAATTTGAGGAGAGAGCAGAAATTTCAACCCTGTTTTTTTTCCTAAACCCTTTTCTCAATTTAAATTATGTACCTTTGAACTGAAGCTTTTGTTGCTTACTGAATCTATTGGTAGTGATTTTTGTGAAGTACTCTGATAGCTGACTTCAAGGCAGATTTTGTCTGAGTCTAGTCAGACAGACTTTGAATATGGCTTTTTCCAGCTAGAAAAATGTCTGGATCATTCATTCAGACAGTCACTTTTGTCTTCTGTCAGACTCCCACTTTGTATCTGGAACCATCAGAATATTAATTCAGAAATGTGGTAGAGGTTTGGCTGAACAAACCACTGAGGGGAATTTGTATCTGCTGCTCTTGTTATGATGTACATCTGAAGTTACTTCAGATGCTTTTTTTAACCTTGATTTACATGTGTGTAAGACTTATACGTTACAAGGTAAATGAGCCTTGATCTAATTGTTCAGTGGTAGTTCCTGCACATATGATCCTGCCTCTTGAATTTCTGTAGAAATTTGTTTCCTCAAGGGTTGGGAGAAATCTGTCTCAGGTTTATGGTGAGAAACTCAGGGCATGCAGACTGCTTATGCCAAGTTACTCTTATGGCCTCTCCAAGCTCCCTTGAGTTCGCTTTGAAGGGGCAGCCATTAACCAAGACTTGGATGAGATCCTTCAGGGGCTCGCCTGTGTTCACAGACTGATAAGATCAGTCCTCCAGTATGTGCTCTAAACCGGTTTTTCAGGGTGGTTTATTACCATTTTGCCCCTGGTGCTTAAGTGAGTGAATACTGAAATGCTGCACGGTGATAGAGGCAAAATGTAAAGAATACTTCAGTAATACAGCAGCTTTGTTTGGCTTTTATTTTAATTTTGACTGTCAGTGTACAGTGCACAAGAAGGCTTTCTCTCCAGCTATCCCCTGGAGTAACAGTTCATGCATCTTCTATGCCTGCAGAGTAATGTCATACTATACTACATTTCAGTCATACTTTTAAAGTATTCTAATTTTTCTGTGTAAGGAAGCTAAGTACATGGTGGTACTGAGAGACTGAGGGTGAGTAAATGCCCACTGGCACTTGTATATTTAGAATTTGGCGTTTGGAGGTCTTTTTCTGTATGCCTTGTTTGCTGTGGTTTGTCTTCATCTCTGAATTTGTGCCAGAGAAGTAATGTGAAGATAAGCTGGCACTTGAGCTCGGAGTGGCCTGAGACTAATACAGCAAAGTAGGTTGAGGAGAAACCTGTAATACTTGCCTGAGTTGTCTGGAAACCTGTCAGTAGTTATTCTAGACCTAACACCAAGTTTTCCCTGTAGAACAGGTTTTGCTGTATTCTGTGCTGTGGTATGATATTCCTAAACTATTTAACAGCACAAATAGGGCTAAGAGAATCCTGAGAGTGTGCTCTAAGTGTTTGAGGCCTGCTCCATGCCTCTCATTGCTCTGTGTGGCATTTGTTGTGCTGCTACAAAATGTGCATTGGTAGTGTTCTCCCTGCAGATGCAGTTTGGAGTGTGAGGTTGGAGGGGTTGGCCAGGAGTGCAGTGTCCCCTGGCAGGCAGGGACAGAGCAGCTGGCACAGAGCTCTGCAGGCCAGCCTGGGCTCAGGCAGGGAGGGATCAGGGCTGTGCTCATAGCCAGACCAGGGTACTTCCTCAGGGTTCCATAGAGCAGCCAGCTTGGTCATTCCTGGAAGCTCCAGTGCAGAGGGCTAAGAGACTTCAGAGAGCACCAAATAACTGTTTACAAACACTGAATTTGGTCGGTTTACTTACCCGAGAGCTTAAGGAACCAATATAAAGGACATCATCTTCTGCTGGTTTTAGTTTCAGAATTCTACTGGAGCTTTCCTGATACTTAGAAATTTATTTATTTATTTTTTATTTAAGAATAGATAGATTGTCACACGGCCTAGGTACATCTTGGTAGTGCAAAGCAAGGACTAAGTAGTCCCAAAATGTGAGTTTGACAATTGCACACCTATACTGTTTCCTGATGTATTTAGTGTATGTTTTCATGCTCAAAACATCTGCCCATTTTAGCACTTTCTTATTAATAGGTAAGGCTATCTTCAAAGGAGGCAATTCATAAAGATGATGGAGTTTTTAAGGCTCCTGCACCACCTCCCAAAGTGATAAAAACTGTGACAATACCTACTCAGCCCTATCAAGAGATAGTAACTGCATTGAAATGTAGGAAAGAAGACAAAGAAGTAAGTATTCTTAACAAATTTTTAAGATAAAGAATTACTAGTAACCCTAACTTACTGAAGGAACAGTGTCAAAATGAAATTTGGCTTTCCTATTAAAAATAATATTTTTAACTAAATAGTTGAACAGCCTTTATTAACATCTTAATGTTTCCTTGCACTTAAAACTGAATAGATTTTTAAACTGTGCTTGTTATGATTGTGATCAATCCCAAGAGCAACTTACTTAGGTCAAAATATTTGTCTTTTCCAGTTATACACTGTTGTTCAGCATGTAAAGCACTTCAATGATGTAGTGGAATTTGGTGAAAATCAAGAGTTCACAGATGATATTGAGTACTTGCTAAGTGGATTGAAGAGCAATCAGCCCCTAAACACACGTTGCCTTAGGTAAGACATCTTAATATAAAATACTGAACCTATATTTGAGAGATACTGAGTTAAATATGCGTCAGAGTAGTGACCATGCTTTAGCATGTCATTGACATTTACCTCGTACTTCTACCATGAAGAATAAAATTTGAAAATAATAATTAAGATGATACCTTGTGAATAATCAAAAGCAGTATGGCTATGAAGATGAAATAGAAAATTTTGCAGAAAGAAACATCTTCAACGCACTTGTTATTCTTGCTGTGAATTAAAACCTTCTGATAACTTCTCTTTATTTAGTGCATCTTATGTACGATGTCTGTTCTGTTTTTAATGCAAATTAAATTCCTAAATAAAATCCCTAAGAGTGCAAAGTTTGACAATAATTTCAAACTAAGGTAATAGATGATTTAACTCCCTGTTACCTTAGTCAAGTGTTTAACTCCAACTGCCTGTTCTTTATCTTCTGTTGAGAAATAACATAACTGGCGCCCACTAGAAGGACTGAGGCCTCAATATTAATTGAAAACTTCCTTAAGTTGTCTTGGACTAGTCATTGAACTCTTAATATTCAAGTCACACATTATGGTGAAGTTAGCATAAAAAATTTTAGCCTTGCTTTGAAAAAGTTTGTGACTTGATATTTGTGCCTATTGCCTGGACATGAAAGTAATTATGATAACGTTAAATATAATAACCATGTAATAGTATTTTTTTAGACTTAAATTTCCCGCTCTCTTCAGTAAAACTAAAATAGTAGAGAAGGAAAAACTTGAATCCATGGAGACAGGTGATGACAATGCTTTATTTGTGATTTGACTGTAGCTGAGATAAAGCTTTATATGCCTCTGAGAGAGCTATGTTAAAGTTGATTATTTGTTCCTCAGAAACTAGCAATTAATATTGTTGCTGGAGTATAAATACAAGAACTCTATGATCCAGCTCATATATACATTATGATAAGAATAATTATTATAATGACAGTTCAGGAGTATTTTTCATATGAGTGCTCCTTATTTGCTCATATGACAAGCTTACTAAGATCTTAAACTGAATTCTATCCAAATTTATATACTGGAGTATATCTTACATAAACAC
The DNA here is from genome assembly GCA_013397895.1 of Origma solitaria. NCBI lineage: Eukaryota > Metazoa > Chordata > Aves > Passeriformes > Acanthizidae > Origma > Origma solitaria. The sequence continues at coordinate 2,437,332 of VZRL01005376.1, read as the reverse complement.
AACAAAAATCTTTTCTTTCAGTTAACAAATTAAAAGAAAAGTGTTTTTCCAAAGGAAATCAATGTGTAAGGATAGGAGTAGACGTAAAAGACTCAGAAACAGATAGGTAAGCTCTAACTGGTGCTGTTGTGAGTGGAGACAGAAAGATCACTTGTTCTTTTAAACACCTTACTATGTGAATCTCCTAGAGGCAGATTCTTCAGCAATCATGGAAGACTTGATTGCAGAATCACTCCCACATTACTGCACATTTAAAAGCAATGTATTTTTAGCAGTTGTTATGTTGCACTGTGCTAGAAATGGCAGACAGCTTTCTGAGAAAGCTAGGGGAAGGCTTCTATTTTTAAAATAAATTCTTACACTGGTCACTGATTAGACTGATATATTTCTTAGATTTTTTCTGAAATCTATAGTGTTTCCATCAGTCATAAATGCAACAATAAATATAAAAAAGTTTTGTGTGTAAGTAGTGTTGGCCGAAGGTGGGAGTGGTCAGTTAATTAGATAACCATTAGATAGCAATGGAAGCTCACATTTAAAATTTCTAATAATGCCTTGGTCCATAATGAACTCTCCAGTGTCTTTAAATCAGAGCTTCATGCTTAATCCATGACATTTTACTTTCAGTTTAACTACTAGAAATTTTCAGGGGTTTTTGGGGGTTTTTTTTGTTTTTTGTTTTTAAAGAAGCAAATTCAGGCTGCCTTTTAAAATCCTGGTTTTAGTCCAGCTTAAAATGAAGCAGACACAGTTTAGTGCTGGTAAGCAGCTTGACTAAAACACTGCTCTGTTCACCAACTGCAAACAAGTTTTAGAAGAAACATCCCAACAAAGTTTTCCAGGGTCTGAGGCATGTGGTCAGTCTTGTGTTGTAGACTTGTCTGCTGTTCTTCTCAGCGTGATCATTTCAGTTTTTCTAACCCAGAGTTAATTTTCTGCAGTGTAATCAGCTTGGCGACCAAGTGCGCCATGCCCAGCTTCCGAATGCATCTGAGAGCACATGGGATGGTAGCCATGGTTTTCAAAACACTGGATGATTCCCAGCACCATCAGGTATGGATACATTGTGGGTTTCATTGAAGTGTGTTGATATCTGTCTACTGAGCAGGAGTTTTGTTCAAGGTCAAGCATCCAGTATAGCGTGTACTGGTGTGTGTGTATGTGTATATATAGAGAGAGAGAGAGTTCAGTATATATACTGGTGCCTCTGGGATCATTGGCTCCATTTTAGAAAGCATTCATTGGAGGGATGAAAAATTAGAGCACCTGTGTTCCACTGGCTAATTCCTTATTCCACTGTTGATGTGCTTCTGGCTTCAGAAATTCTTTTTTTTAAATGAGGGTTTTTGTAAAAATTGACCGTGCTTTGGATTGCTGTTTTATGTATTCTCTTAAGCTTTTTAAATAGTTTTATTGTTGTATTTTAAATTCTTTCCAATGCAATATGTTTGAAAGGAATCCTTCCTCCTTATATTTCAAGGTGGCTCTAAGTGCTTGTGTCCAGACTTGCTCGTATGGGAATTACCACCCCTTCTGTAGCTGTTGTAGGGACTTTTCCATGTCTTGTGCTTGTCTCCTTGAACACTGCTGTAATTGCAGTTTTAGAATGCCTTGTTCTGTTGGATTCTAGGAAAGGTAAATTTCAGCTATTTATGGTAACATGGCCTGAGAGTTAAACTGAAGCAGTTTGGTTTTCCTTCTTACTGGTGTTACCTCTGTGAGGTATCCCTTGAGATATTTTTACAAAAGCTGAAAATACGAGGTTTTACTTGAAGAGGGTAGTAGATATGTATATCAGTCAGGCTTGTCATTTTCTGTAATAGCTCTAGAAGAGTGGCATACAATGCAGAATGCAACTCAGCACCCACAGAAATACACATTTCAGAGAAGGTATTTGACATCTTGCTGTGGGTGGGGGGAAAAAACCTGTAGTTTTAAGTAACTGATTTAGACTAATAGCTTGTTTTCTATCTCCCTCAAAAATTAGCAGTGGCTAACTGTAAAACATAGGCACCGGGTTCAATGAATTCATTATTTTGTGAGCTGTCAAAATAGTGCCAAGTGATACTAGAAATAAATGACGTACAGTCACTATTTAGGACAGTTGCCACCACTGAGTTGCTGGAGATCAGCGGAGGACAGCTACAGTTCCCTGGAAAATGTACAAGCTTGCTGGGTGTATTTTTGGCTGTCTTTTAACAGTTACCATTATTCCTTCATTTTCAAAAGAACTAGCAGATACAGTTCAAAAGGAAATTGCATGATATTATTAGTCTACAGTAACAAAAAGCATTGATTATGTTCACTATTTTCAGTATATTTGATGAAATGCTCCCTTTTGTCAAAGAAAAAAAATGGTAGTTAATGTTTGAATATCGTTACAGTACATTCTTGGTACAGGTCTTGCAGTATTGTGAAATTATTGATTTATCAAACTATTCTTTATAAATGCTAATGGATGTGCCCTAACTACTGACAGTATGTGCTTCAACAGTCTTTTCTGGATAAGCACACTGTCTTGCTGTATTATCCTTTCATTCACTAATTATTTCACTGAAATTTTAATTATTTCAACATGAATAGAAATTTCTCCACTAAATCTCAGTTTAAAAGAACTCAAGAATAATAAATCACACTAGGCTTTGCATGCATGGCTCAAATCCCTGTATGATAAATAAGGACTGAGCTAAAAACACACAATTATTTGGCTAATATTTTCTTCAAAGTATTTTGAAGATGGGAAAACTGCCACAATGACATTGTTAATGAAAACTAATATGAGCTTATACTGCATGCATTATTCTGATGCAATGGAATAGACTGAGTGTGGAGGGGACTCTTTAACATTTCCATAAGGAGTATGAAGTAGCAGTTCCATACTGGCAGTTGGCATTTCTTTAACCAGCAGGGAAAACAAAATAACCAGCTATCTTACTGAGCTATGCCCAAAAATATCCACAAGAAAACTACTTGTTCCACTAAATTTTTCCTGTAAACTTGTGTTTAAGCATAAGTTTTTAATTGACTTTGTATCTTCAGTAGTGCTCTGTAAAGGTTTTGAATTATTATTAATTTTTGAAATAAAAACTATATTTCCATTATAGCTGTCAGTACTTAAGCACAGAACTGTGGTTTTGTAATGTCTTCAACATGTGAATAACTTAAAAAAAGATAAAAGTGCATTATATGTAGTGCTGAACCCTAGAAAATAACCATCTGTTCCCACAAGCTGGAGTATAAATAGAGCAAGCAAGAGAAGACAAGGATGAGAGTGGGTGTAAATGGTCTGCCATTTCTGGAGTGTATGTTCAAACTAGGATGTTTTCCTGAATTCTGTAGAAGTATGGAGTGCAAATCCATATTAGATATGCCATGAAATTTATGTCTAGAGCAAATTCTATTTATTTTACTTTTTTCTCCTCTCTGCGTTTATTTGGAAGCAGAATGTGCTTTATGCATTTTGAGGAGTATAATGGGATGGTGGAAGCTCACCCGAAAAAACCACTCTTCTACTGCAGTCTGTAAGGGTGGGATTTTGAATGATTGATTTGGTTCTTTGGTTGGGTTTTTTTGTTCTCTTAGGATACTGATCAAAAATGAGTTGTACCAACAATTTTCCTCTCATTCTGAGCTCAGACAAAAGGCTGGAGTAGTGATGTTCACAGCTAAGAATTTGTTGTGGGTTTTTTTTAACAACCCTGTCTTTATGTATTCATGAAAGATGCAGATTTGGAAACTCTTGCTTCCTTCCTTCAGTAGTTCAAATTCATCTTTGGTAGTTGGTCAGATTCAAGTCTTTATTCACCTGAGGATTTCCTTGACTCAGACAGGAAGGAGTTTTGACATAGCTTTTGATAGACTGTCAGCTGCCTAATCCTGTTTTGGAAATGCTGATACTGCCTAGTATGACCAGGTATGATTATTACTTGCTTCTAAATTAAACGGAGCAGATAATGATTGCTTTGGTGGTTGCCTGAACTCTAAACACGATGTTAATCGGCTATGACACAGAATTCTGCTCTTTCCTGTTGAGCTGTACAACATTTATATTCCAGAATTAGTTTGTTTCCGTGTTTCATTTACCTTTTACAGAAACAATTGCAACGGATACATGCAACTCTTAAGGGTTGAACTGAGTAGGACACACACATACCCTACTCACCCCCAGCTCTCAACTCTGCCAGTTTATTGCCAGAGGTTTCTGAAAGTTTTGTGCCCAGCACAGCTCAGTTCCCAGTGAGCATTTCTCCTCTTTACTATAACTTGGAGCTCAGTGTTCTCAGTGCAAGTGCTGTACTTAGACATCAGGCATGAGTAGCTTTGCTTCACTGTCGTTTGTCGCTTCTTGACAGTCAACTTCGGCCTTGGCCTTTCTGGGTCCTCATGAAGGTAGAATTTAATCCTTCCTTCAAGAAGAATTAAGTGTTCTTTAGCCGGTCAGATGTCCCTCTGTACCAATTCTGTGTAACACACAGATGGTCAGGTTAATAACATTCATATGTTGAGGCCTGGTGGGGATGAGGCACCAGGGGGAAGCTGGTTTATACTCTGGCTAATTCCAAAAAGCAGCATTCCCCTGGAAATAAAACGTGTTTGTGCTGGAAAGGTTTGGACAAGCTGTTAACTGCCCGTTTGGCAGAATTAGAATTGATGTCCCCGGGTGCTCTGCCCTGCAGACACTGTCCCCCTGATCTCTGTATGTTCTGGTGCTGTCACCAGTTCATCCCCTCAAACCGGAATGTTCACCTACCTTGCCATGTACTCTCTTTGTTCCTCTGCCATCTGTCTCTTCTGTAATAGTGTGTTACTGGAGTTACTGTTTCTTACTCTGTCTGCAGCACTGAGTCCCTAAAAAGTAGAAATCCTGCTTTTCTACTAGGGCTTTGTAAATATATTGAGTGCTTTATGTTTCAGTTTTGTTTGTCAGGAGAACGCATTAGTAACTTGCTCGAAGGAATTTCCATTCAACAGTGAGTGCTCATGCAAGTGCTAAGACTGGGACCTGTCAGGCATTTTCTTTTATAAATCTTCAGCTTGTTTGTTAAAAATGATAAAAGGTCTGCCTGAAATGATTAGTAAAAGCTAACTGGCTTCTTTTCTTTCTCTCCCAACCCAAGAATCTGTCCCTTTGTACAGCAGCTCTAATGTACATCCTGAGTAGAGATCGTTTGAACATGGATTTAGACAGAGCCAGTCTAGATCTGATGATACGGCTTCTGGAATTGGAACAAGATGCTTCCTCTGCCAAGCTGCTGAATGAAAAAGACATGAATAAAATTAAGGAAAAAATCAGGAGACTGTGTGAAACGGTTCACAACAAACATCTTGATCTTGAAAACATCACGGTGGGTAACACGCTTCTATTGGAAAGCCTTGGCAGTTGTGGAATGCTTAATAAAATGGAGCTTGCAAGCATCATCCTTCATTTCATATCCCCAGCAAAGGATTCCTGGTATTTTATTTGCCTTTGATGCATACCTGACTGCACTGCAAGTCTTTTCTTCTTTAAATTTGAAATTTCCTTTTTCAAAGGTTGTCAGTAGAATAAAGTTAGGATGTTCTTCAGCTGTCTGGGTCTCCATTTGCCCCTGCTAAGGGTAGCTAGTTACAGGGAGCAGTTACAGACAAGTAACACTGAATAACTGTGTGTTTGAAGACCACGCTTAGATTATTTAACTCCATTTAACTCCTAAATTTTATAAAGTACTTTCACAAACAAATAGACGTTTGTGCATGGGAGTGAGGGTATTGTGTGCTAAATTCAAAATGTGGTGCAGGTTTTCCCATTTTAAAAAAACCAAATCGATCCCACAGAAACTGATTTTTTTCCCTGCCCAAAGTGTGGTGGCAGTTCTGTTGCTTACCATAAATGTGGATGATTTTTTTTTTTCCTCCCTTTCTCAAATATACTTGCTCTTTATGAAAATACCTTCATCTGCAGCAGAGGGAACTGGTTCCGTTTAAAAATAAATTTGGCCATGGTTTGATGCTAGCATCAAGCTAGCTTAGAAAATAAAAAGGACAAGTTGCAAGGCTTTTTAGAGGAGTGTATTTAAAGAATTGATTGACAGATTGACTAGATGAGTGGCCATAAATGACAAAAATTAGTAATGTGTCTTTGATTTTGCCATATTTCAGTATAGTGGATGTTAGTATGATCTTAATTTTTTAACGTTCTGTAATACATTATTTTCAAGATTCTTACTAGGGTTTTTGCCATTTTTTGTGTAATGCTTATACCCAATGGGAGAAGCTTCTGATTCATTGCTCATGAAGAGAGCTTTTCAGAGCTTTCTCTCTGCAAGTAAAATTCCAACTCTTGGCAGTAATCTGTAGCCAGGATTGTGTTCCATATTCGGTTAGACTAAAACATGATGTGCCTTGTTGAGCTGGCATGTTCTTTTGTAGCTTTTTGGACTTTAGTGTCAATTTAGGAAGGGTTTCATTGGGGTGTTTTCCCCCCAAGTTCTGGCTATGGAGCAGAGAGCTGAATTAGTACAAAGAGTCACTATACTGTAGCTCTAGCAAGAGCTGCATTTCTGATGAGAAAGATAACACCCATGGCATAATTTTTAACCTTGGTAATCAGATGGTGGTGACAATGGACTACAAGTTTCAATTTTAGGCGTGTTTCCTACAAACATCTGAAATGTGCAGGTAGGGAGCTCGAATTAAGTTTCTGGCCTTGGAAATCTGCAAAGGAAGAATGAATTTGAGATTATAGTCTGCACTTTAGGTTTACAGTGTGAAAATACCACCACAGAATGAAATTTGTTCTCTAGGTGATGATCAGCTAGGATTTGGTGTAATCAGAGTCTTCTTTCAGTGCTGTTTTGGCACTGGAAGCAGCTCACATAGCAGAGTTCGTCAGTGCCAGGATATTTCTTGTACTATAAAATGTAAGACAGCTCCCTTTATTAAGCATGGAACAGCTGGTGCAGGTTCCTCATTGCTAAAGCATCCAGCCACAAAGACCACTGTCTCCTGCTTGAGCTTTTCTCATATTCATAATCTGATCTAGCCTGTTGCTTTTTTATGAACTGCAATTCTGTTCTTGTGTTTTCTTAGACATGGGTTTTAAAAGGCGAGGATATATCAAAAGGGACTCTGTCTTGTGAGGAAGTTGCTCATGAGTAAAGAGCATTAATATCCTAGGCCATCAGTTTCAGCTGTTTTATTTGAGGGTTTTTCCCTGAGGCAGCTCTATTTCTTAAATTTATTTCGAGCTGTTGCTGTAAATGCATTGAATATTGTAGTACCTCACAGATGGAAACTGGTTTCCTCCCAGCTGCACCATCTAGAAGCAGAGACTATATAGTATTTAGAGAATATTTGCAAGCCAAATGAGATGATTAGGTTCTCTTGCAGTTTAAGATAGTAGCAATGGTAAGTTGAGACTATAATGAACTTTATATGTTGAAAATCAAGCTGCTTTCATGTAGATCCCTGTCATGAGATACAATAAGTAATCTCTGTTTTGTACCAGATGACAGGCAGAAAATGCAAACAAAAATGCAAATCTTCCGGGGGTAAAGAAAAGCTCTGTTCTTTTTCAAACTCAGACATATCCACTGAGAAACAGGAGGATTGCAGCAGAGGTTTTTATACCTCCAGTTTGTGCCTAAGCAGTCACACCTTTGCTTTTTGAATATTACACAGATCAGGTGAAGGTCATCAATTTGCCTCCCTCTTTCACTGACGGTGGTGTTTGTGTGTCTGTCTAGAAGTTAGGCTGGAGTAACTTGTGAATATTCAGAGGTTCTATTTTCTTGACTGCTATTAATGTTAAAAACAGAAACCCAGAAACTGAAAAGGAGGTGTGTGCAGATTGGATTTTTTCTAGGCTCATTGTGCTGGATTAGAAGAAGATAAAACGTGAAGAACTTGACCTTCATCTCAGCAAATGGCCCTCACCTGTCAGTGAGCACAGTCCTCTGTAGCTCATGCTTTTGCACCTACCTCCTCACTGTTGTGTCAGAACAAAAACCTTCAGAAGTGACTTCGTTTTTCAGATAGTGAATGAGGTTATTCTGGTTTTCACCCTCAGCATAAGGCTGAATGCGCAATGGGAACCATGGTTTGAGCCTTTGGTGTTCAAATTTTGTAGTAATTCACATAAAACATTGAATATAATGGATTACTTTCCTCAAAAGCGAAAGGGTTACAAGGTTTCATTGCTTTTATTTAAAAAAAGAAAAAAAAAAATATAAGTATGTACAGATAGCAGATTTTATATTCCTGGAGTTATTTGAAGTCTTACTGCCCTCTGGCAAAAAAACTAATCACCATATTTTAGATATTGTGTGGCCTTTGAGCTTTTGTGGTGAAGGTATTTAGGAAGTTAACTAACCTATTGTAGATTTGTTGCTGCTTGTATTCTCTTGATCCCCACAACACTTGGGTGACCCCAGGGTGCCTCCATTTGCACTGGAGAAATGCTGTTACTGTTATGCTCTCAGTGACAGTGTGCTGCAGGGTTTGCTCCTAAAACCCAGAAACAATTAATTTTGGGTGGTAACTCATCTTTCGCTAATGTTCAGCTTTCTTTTCCTCCTTGGAAATCAAGTATTTGGAAAGCAAGAAAAGCAGCTGGAGATGCAGGGGGCTGGGGGGGAGGGCCCTTACTAGGACAATGGAGTGTTTGCTCAACCCTGGTGAGAACTATTCTACTTCCATTTGCGGGGAGTGAACTTACCTTCACTATTGATGAATTTATAGATGTGTTCCTCTTTTTTTCAAAAGTGTATCAGTAAATAGAATAAGATTTTCTACAGTGGCAGTTTAATGGCTTTAGTCTGTAGGTTCAGAATTAACACAAGATACCTACACTGGAAGCAAATGCGTTCTATGAGCTGCAGAGCCAATGTGTCTGGGAGACTGAGAAGCTGTGTTCACTGGGGTTTTTCTTGATTTTTCTACTGCTTGGCTGATTTGCCCATTTCCTTCCTCCATTTGTTTCTTTTGTTAACAAGAGATGACAGGAGTCTGCTTGGGTTTTCTATGTTATTAATAAAATAAAGAAAAATTGAAAATGCAGAGTATCTTTTTTATCAGTACTGTCATTTTTTTGAGATACGTATGTTTTCCAGTCTGTTCTTGCTCCCTCTGGTGGTTCTTATACTCAGAATCTATACTTTTGTTTTTGTGGTTTTTATATGACGTATATTTGTATGACTTGATATATCAGCTACAGCTGCATGTGATGGTTTCACTAATTCCAGAACCTCACTCTTTCAGACTGGGCATTTGGCAATGGAGACATTACTGTCTCTCACCTCAAAGCGAGCTGGGGACTGGTTTAAAGAAGAACTGCGACTTCTGGGTGGTCTGGATCATATTGTAGATAAAGGTACAGTGGGATACTGCTTTGACAGCATGAAAACATAGTGAATTGTAATTAAATGTTTGCTTTTTGTAATGTTCATTTCCTGTGGTTAAAAATAGAAATACTATCTATTTTTCTTAGCAGTGTTAAAAATAAAGTACATAATGCAATATCACGTTACTGAGAAATATTAGTGACTTTAATCTGTTGCATGTGAGACTGGAAGTAGTTTTCATGTTAAACAGAATGTGTAAAATGTTGCATATATGTGAGATTAAAAATGGCTTAAGCCTGGACAGAATGCTGTGTTACGTATCTCTGTACATCACACTTATTCAAGAGTAGAATCTCCTTTATCATCTTCTAGAATTATTTTCAGACAATATATTTGTAAGCTAAATATACCGAAGGAAGTAAACCCTTCAAGAAGAAATGGTGAAGGGAGTAATTTCGTTATTTTTTCAAAGACATGTCTCGGTTAGTGTTTTTTTGATCAGAATCTCACAGGTAGAAGGACATTTCTAAATGAATTCTTGACCTGAATAAAGCTTGGTCTTAAGGCAGCAGAGGGAGAACAAAGGAAGGATTGGAGAGATGAAAGTATTCAATGTGCACAGTTTCAGGTTATGGTTTCAGACTTGTAAAGTGTGGGAAGTTGTGTGCTTGCCCTGTCTCTTTCCTCTTCTAAAAGACAGTCCTGTAGAGTTAAGGAACACAGTCATGTGCTGGGAACTCTGCTATTGTCAGGAGAAAATGTATGGTTAGGTAATTTGTAGCAATAATCTCAGACTTGTAAAGACAAAACAGTAAGGTTTATTTTTTTTCATTTACTTGGAGAAATGAAAAATTTTGGAGTGCACATCATGTCTTCATGATTGTTTTCTGGCATTAGAGGTGTACAAAGTGTAAAACAAGGTTGATAGTAATGCTTGAGTAGCTGGTTAGTTTATACACATGGCTTTTGAAGACCTCTTACTTATAGTGGAAAACAACTTCTTTTTCTCTTTAGTTAAAGAATGTGTGGATCACCTAAGCAGTGATGAAAACGAAGAGAAGTTGGTTGCTTCGTTATGGGGTGCAGAGAGATGTTTACGGGTCTTAGAAAGTGTGAGTATGAGCAGATCCACTGCATTTCTGAAAGCTACTTCTTAAGCAGACCTGTTGTGGTTTACATTCTTTCAGTATATAGTCATATTATAGCTCTGTAATGTCGATTTTTTTTTTTTTTTTTTTTTTTTTTTTTTTTATATTTTATTATGATAGACTGTACTAACTTTCTGGTGCTTGTCAGTGTTTCTGTAATGTTTGAAAATTTGTTTTACTATTCTTTATGTGTGTACCGTATTCAAAGATTATTTTTGGTAAGAATAAGTAAATGTAACATGATGCTTTTTCTTAAGTTCCTACCAAAAGCTGCTTATGGATGTTGTTTTCGACGCATCAGTTTGACTCTGCAGTGTGTGTCTGGTAATAACTGATCATTATAGAAGTGGTATTTTCTTGGAAGCAATAAAGCAGTTTTAAGAATTGCTACTTTGAACCATCAGCTGGCAAAATGCTGAAAGAGAAAATTGCCCTGAAAGGCAAATGAGTCCTGTCATCAGTTGAGTGTGTAAATGCAGATGGTAAATATTTCTTTGAGAACTTGGAAGAAAATCAAAATACATGGTACTTTTTTAGAGTTTACTTGACAGGAATGGTGAGTGTGTGTTTCTCTGTAATGCCTTGTTTCACTGAATTCATTGTTTGCTACTGGTGTTTCTCTGCTTCTGTTGTGATACCCTAAGAAAGCAGAAGAACCTTGCTATGTTCTAGCAGCACATCACCACACATCAGAAGACATTGGGGATCAGAGTACAGCTCAATGAATCTCACTGAACAGCTGAAACCCAAATGAGAGGGCAAATAGCTACAGTGGTCACTTGTTTTCTTCACTAAAATAGAAGGATAGGCTCAACGATAGTGTAAATGCAAGCTAAAAACTGAGATGAAGTTGTTGGAGGGTGTCTACTTAATTCTCTTTACCTGCCTTCTCAGCAGTGCGAAAAAAAAATTATATTCATTTTCTGCTTTTATAGTCAATAGATGGAATCGACAAGCAACAGTACGAGAGCCTTGTTTTGTGTTAGAATAGTGAAATTTGGACTTAGGAGTGTTTGTGATGTAGTAAGATCTGTAGAAACTTGGGAGAGATGACAAAATTGAAAGCATGCCGAATCATGCAAGTCCAGGAGAAGACTGCAATTGTTTCTGAAAATGGACTCCAAATTTCAGTCAAGGGAATCAAGGAGAAACTTGTGTATTATGGTTGGATATGTACTAAGCTCACAGAAGTGGATTTGATGTCAAGTCCTTAAAATATCACATATATAATTGTATTCTGTATACACACTTGGGATGCTATAGTCCCAGAATGGGTTCAGGTTTCTGCTGTGGCACAACATTCTGTACTTCATCAGGGAAGATGGTTTTATCTTCAGTGCCACAATTACTTAGGGTTAAAAACTCCAAGGAAATACTGGAAAATGAGAAGTGAAAGTTTACAGTGGATAATAGCCAAGAAATATGGAACTGAATAAAGTGTAGTAGCAGTAAAAGGGAATGCTTCTCTTTCAGGAAGAAAGACTCTCCTATTGTTAATACTACTTTCTCCTTCTCTTTTTAGGTAACTGTGCATAATCCAGAAAATCAGAGCTATCTGATAGCATACAAAGACTCACAACTCATAGTCTCCTCAGCTAAGTAAGTTGTAAAAAAAAAATTTAAAAACCACAATCTTGCAAAATACACCTCACATGATGGGGAAAAAATGCTTTGTACCAGAAGATTCTAGGGGTGAATAACTCCAAAATTTCCACTGTTGCTTTTCATTGAGTAAAGTTAGTGTAGATGATGTGTGGGCAACTACCTGGGTACTACCAGTATGCAGTGCTGCTACTGTTGGGTCTGTAGAAGCTGCAAAGTATGGATTCAGCTTCTGCTGTACTAAGTAGAAACACAGAAGAGTGTGAAGTGACAGTATTTATTGTGTCTTCATTATGCTTAAGTGTTTACTGGAATGGAGCATAGCAGAATTGACCGTGTAACTAAGAATTAAATAGTGAAATTTTGTTCTTGGCATTTCTCCCTGGCAGAGAGTCTTGTACAAACACCTCTAACCCATTTATCAATCTGGGTGAGGTCTCAGTTGGCTGGCAGAGCCTATCTGCCACTTGTATTGCCTTTTGCAAGAGAACAGATGAAGTTGAAAGTTTGGTTCTGCAGACCTCATTGGAAACATGACAGTTTCATGGTTATAGGTTAGATATTTGGAGTATTTCTTCAAATTAAAACAAAACAAACCACAGCTTAATACGTTATTTAAACCAGTATATATTTTTGACATTTCTAGTGTTGTTGTTAACTGAAATCAGTGGGGTGGTTTAACGTGAAATTAATATTGTGCAGTAGAATCGTGCCTGTGGTCCGTTAGTGTTTCAAGATTAAGATTTTACTGCTAGAAGGTCATGTGTCATTTCTTACTGAATGGAAATACCTCTGAGAAGAGAACAAGAGAACATTCTGGGTAACACTGTCAGAATCATGTTGTGCTTTGAGTCAGAGGAGGGTCTGAGGTGATGATGAGAGGCTGGGTTTGTAAGAAGAGTAGATACCTTTTGTAAGACCATGTGATGAAGCTGGAAAGGAAAATTAACTTGCTCTTGAAATATCAAGCTGATAAAGCTCTAAGATTTCCAGGTTTTTATTTTCACAATTTTAGTTAAGCATATAAAAGACTTTATAGGTAATAAGTTTATTATCTCTCCCTACAGGCTGGGTATCAGAAAAATTCTGCATAAACTCTGTGTTTGAGGTTTTTTCCCTTGTGAAACAGGTATAAAGGTGGAACGTTCTGTACATTGTGAAGATAATTTTGTTGTGCACCTTCTCCCTGCAGAGCACTGCAGCATTGTGAGGAGTTAATCCAGCGATATAATCGTGCTGAAGACAGTATCTGTTTACCAGACAATAAGCCTCTGCCTCACCAGAATGTAACTAACCATGTGGGTAAAGCAGTGGAAGACTGTATGAGGGCCATCATTGGGGTCTTGCTCAACCTGACAAATGATAATGGTAAAACAACTTTTTTTTTGTGTCTTCTGTGGTAAAGTGTCAAATAAACCAGTGCAATAAAGCAGTTATGCATCGTAGATGTTTGCTTACAGCCCTCAGTAATTTGTCTTTGCTAGCTGGGTGAGTAACTGCAAGTATGAAATGTTCAGATGAGGGCTTGGGCTGAGAGGGGCTGGTTTGTGTTTAGGGCCAAAAGGTTTTTATTAGGCTGCTTACCATTGTGAGTATTTTCAACACAGAGCCTCTGAACTCTCTTTGTTTGCAGAATGGGGTAGTACAAAAACAGGTGAACAAGATGGTCTGATAGGCACAGCGATGAATTGTGTGCTTCAGGTTCCAAAGTTCCTACCTCAAGAACAGAGATTTGATATTCGGGTGCTGGTAAGCTCTTGTGTTTGTTACATCAAAAGAAAATTATTTGCCTCCTCCTTGTGCTTTGAGCTGCGCTTGTTCCATATTAAGGAATAGTTTCCCTTACAGTTTTCAGTGACCATGTATATACCTAAAGTGAGGTACTTGGAGTTTCTGTAAAGATTTGGTGGGTTTGAGGGTATTTTCCCTGTGTTTGGTGGGAAGAAGTGCACTGCTTGATGAACAAAGTTATAGCTAAATAAAGTTGTGGAAATACAGTTGATATTACTGTTTGAGTTAATGGCTTTGTCAGATTTACCTCAGCTTATGTAAGATGGGTCAGAGTGGCCTAAATACCAAGAGTGAAATTGTGTATGCGAAGGATCTCTTAAGAACATAAGCTGAGGGTTGAATACCTGAATTCCTAACCTGTAAATGAATCCTCAGCTCCAAAAATGTTTTCATGATCAGAATTGGAAAAACAGTTTCCTGCATAAAAGTTCTCCTGTACAGGGATTCTTGTTTTGCCTTGTATTTCATTAGATCCTGATTCCCCTATCAGACTGCTTCATAAGTGGTGTATTCTCAGGAAGATAAAACCTAAAGATATTTATTTGAATAGGTGTTTTTTCTAAATTATCTTTTTCTGATATGTGTAATACTTTTTGACTCTCCACTCTTGCAGGGATTGGGTCTGTTGATCAATCTCGTAGAATACAGTGCCCGGAACAGGCACTGCCTCGTCAATATGGAAACATCATGTTCTTTTGACTCCTTGTGTACGGGCGAAGGAGACGAAAGCCTAAAGATAACTGGACAGATTGATGCTGTTCAGGCTTTAGTGCAGGTGAGAAATGTTTGTCCTGCTATAGTTACCATTTCTCAATATCAGACTGTGGGGGGGAAGGGAGAACTCGGCAATGAACATGTGTCAGGTGTTCTGTTTAGCGTTTGAGGAATGGAGCAGAGCTAGGGGGCAGAGAGGTGCTGCTCACAATCTTGACTTTTGCAGTACTGTCCATTACAGAAATAGCTTCTCTAGTAAAAGACAGTGGTTTACAGACATCCAATAAAAGTCTTTTGTCTCTAAACCATTTATTTCTAGTTTTATTGTTCCTAGGTTGTTTGCTTCGACTTTTGTTTTAAACCAGCTGTAAGCTACTTTTCTCTTACATACTTTGCTTCTGCAGATTTTAAGTACTATGTTTTCGGGCGTTTGCAACTTTAAATTAAAAAATAGGATCATCCTTTATAAAAGCAATGAAATGCAGATGTTGTGATTATGGATGTGAAGCAGCATTCTTAAATAGTGTATTGACTAGCTTGTTAAAAAAAAGAAACCTACCAATAATTTTGGTGAATTAGTTTCACCATGGAAGGTAAAATGTAAAACTGAAAGGAAATGACAGATTTCTTGTTTCAGTGGAGTTAATTTTATGGATGCTTATAGCAGCTGTATTTAACTTGGTGAAATAACTGTCCAGCAGCAGACAAAAAAAATCAATAAAAATAATAATATTTAATATCTTAATGTATGTAGCTTGGCAAAGCAATATTTAAAGCTGGTGGTTGTATGGTTTGGGAAATAATTCACGAGAAATGAGTGCACATTATGAGATTCCTGGTTCATTCACATTCTTGCTAAGTCATTTTAAATGACTCCATATTTTTGCTCTAAGAAAGCCAAGAGGGGATAGTTAGCATGAAAAGAAAATGAAAATTGGTGGAGAACAAAAATGGACAGGAAATTATGGCAGCTTTTAGTCTTCAAGCCGTGTCTCAAGGCAGGTGATGAAACATTCACGATGCCCAAGAGGAGCCTGGAAGTGGTTCAGCACTGGGGAGGGAGGTCTTGCTGTGGAGCACAGCGCCAGTGTTGGGCCAGAATGTGTTTTCCTTTGAAGAAGAAAAGCCTGTTCTTAAGACAAGTATTGAAGACTAATTGTATTAAGGGGTAAACTGTGAACAGGAAATAAACTTAGAGGTACTAACTCAGTGTGTTTAGGGTTTAGTTTCTAACAGCAATTCTCCTGGAATTTCCCCCGCTAGCTGTTCCTGGAGTGTGAGCGAGCGGCACAGCTGGCCGAGAGCCAGACGGATGAGCTGATTAAAGAAGCTCCCACTGCTCAGCATGATAAGAGTGGGGAATGGCAGGAGACAAGTGGGGAGATCCAGTGGGTCTCCACAGAGAAGTCAGATAGTACTGAGGAGAAGGAGAAGAAGGAGGAAGATGATGAAGAACTTGATCTTAATAAAGGTACGTTGCGCGGCTGTGATGAGCTCAGAAAGGCAAAGAACAGTGTGATTGTATAAAATCCCACCTTGTCCTCTACTTCCTATCTCCATCCAGTCTCTTGGGCTGAGATTTCGTCAGTGTATCCCAGGTGAAACTGCTGCAGACCATAAGTAGGAGCCATTCAGATCTGAAGCATAAGTAGAAGTTAGGCTACTTTTTATGTTTTTAATAGTACCTTTTATCTGCTTCTTAAACAAAAAACCAAACAAACAGAACCCCAAAACCTTTTTGGTACATTCCGTGTACAAAGTATTCTGGAAAGGATGGCTTTTAGGCTGTTATCTTGTTCTTCTGGAATATTCCTTGAAAGTTACCTGCCCTAATTTTGTTTCTAGGGTTGTTGTTATTTCAAGCTACTTTCAAGGTCTGGGTTTTTTCCCCGTGCTCTCCTTATTTGCACATGTGCCTCTTCTCTCCCCATCTGCTTTGTGTCTGTCTTCTCACTTCACCAGTAGTATGTGAGGTACCTGTGTAGTGGCCTCGATGTGCTGCATCTTTGGTAGTTTGTTCCAGGAATTTGAGAACCTGACCTGTTACATTGTTTGTCTCTGGAAAATGGGTCTGAAGCATCAGTCCTTCTTGTTTTATCTTCTGATAGTAGATGCAGTGTATTACTTTTAATAGTGTTTTCATCCTATGTTAATAGGTGTGGTATATCACTTTCTCCAACCTTGCTTTATATCCTTCCTCCTTTTTGGAGCTCCATCAACTGGTGTCTGCAGTTATTTGTAGTTTTTCCCAAAATGCCGAGTCATCAGCAAAGAATGCTGTGTCTGTTTTCCTTAATGCACTAAACTACTTTGGGGGAATCTTAGAGGTCTGTAGTATCGGATGGGACATTTACATTGGTAGTTCGGTGTGTTCAGCATACAGTTTGCACATTGAAATGGCAAATGACAAAATACTGTGCAGCAGAATGAGTTAAGAGTGAATGAAGACCATTTTTCTTGTCAAGAATGTGCTGCTGAGTCAGTAAGTGTGGTGTTTCCTGATCTCTGAAATCTCAGTCCAAAAGCTCGTTTTGTTTGAGAAAAAAGCATTCTGGAAAGTGATAATGAAAGATTGTATTTGCAACAGTGAAAGATAGCAGCTGCTGAGAGAATACAATGCACTGTTGTCTCTTTTACAGCTCTTCAGCATGCTGGGAAGCACATGGAAGACTGCATTGTGGCCTCATACACAGCATTGCTTCTAGGCTGTCTCTGCCAGGAGAGTCCAGTAAGGGAATAAGTTGATCTTAAGTCCAGTATAATGTTTAATGAAGTGATAATTTGCTGTATTGAAAGGGTTTATTAAATTGGGCTTCAGTGTGAACAAATACATTGGTGAAGCGACACTGGTGTATACAGCTTTGGGAGAAGTTGCCAGAGGTATTCTATCCAAAACAGATTTTCTGAATATCACTGTGTTTATCAAAAACAGTTGAAATTTAATATTTGGCCTCTTTTTACCTCTTCCCTTACTTGTAGCCAGCAAAAGAACTTACTTTGGATTCTTTATCAGTCTGCTTTAATTTTTTCTTCCACTGAAATTACATGAACTTGTGTATGTTCCTGTTCAAAATTATTGTCTCAGATTGGAAATACGTAATAGAAAGCTGAAGTTAAAAATATGGATCTTCAATGGCTGAGAACTCTAAATATATTAAGTCTCTGTCAAATGTATGTTCATGTGAAAATGAGGTTCAGACCTGTCTTCAGGCTTGTCTAAATTTACCATTTAAAAAGAAGTGGTCTTTAAGGTGCTATTCTGTGCCTTTGGACTGATTAGTGTCCATAGCAGTTTTATAACAGTGTTCAGAGTGAGACTGACAATACGATCAGTATTTCTCAGCCCTTCACAGTTGTAAAGGGAGAGTCTCTCCTGTCAGGGAAGTGATCTGGTGGGGTTTTTAATTCTTGATAATCTTGTAGGTTCTGGAGAGGTCTAATAGTACTCCTTGGGGTTTTTTTCTGTTTTTTAGGGAAAAAAAACCCAACAAACTAACAATAAAAAATTCTTTCAGTAGTTGGTTTCTAGAGACATAAACACAATAAAGATATGAGTATTGCTTAAGAGAGACTTTTAAATAATAAAGATGGCAGCAAAAGCCATCTTAATAATGCTGTGAATATACTTAGCTTAGTGCATCTCACATGCAGAGTGTTATAGTTCTCTGTCAGAAAAATATTTTCCAAATGACAAAAGATTGTTTTATTTCTTAGATCAATGTGACTACTGTGAGGGAGTACTTACCTGAAGGGGACTTCTCGATAATGACTGAAATGCTCAAAAAATTTCTCAGTTTTATGAACCTTACTGTAAGTAATACAGATCTTAAATTGATATATGTAGATATTTTTAAAAATTTATTTTCTGTTAATATTTCATGCATTTTTAGAAGCTTTAATATTTTTCAGTTTGTGTCTTCATAAGAGCACAGGATGATACTCTGTTTTTTAACACTGAAAATGCATTTGTCTGTCAGCATATTGTGATTGGTCAGGAAGAGATTTCTGAATTGTCTGCCTAAACCTAGTTGCTTTTACTGATCTGTAATTGTAAATACTAAAATTCTGAAAGTAGAATAGCTCTCAGCTATTTGAAGGAGGTGCTACAAATGCTTGTTTGTTACTTGTGTTTTCTATTGCATTTCCAGTGTGCTGTTGGAACAACAGGCCAGAAATCTATCTCTAGGGTGATTGAATACTTGGAACACTGCTAGATACTTAACTTCCGCTGCAGGCACTCTAATGCTGGAGCTACCCTTAGACAAAAGAAGAAGTCATGAAAGAAGTCCTTGAAGGATATACCAAGAGCATTCATCTGTGTCATTCGTGTTCAGATTTTTAAGGCTACCTGGTCTCTTAACCATGCATTCAGCATTTTCTAAAAGACAGTTACTACATCAATCTGCAACTATCAAAAATGAGGGGAAAAAGGTTCTGAGGAAAGTAAATAAAGAAACCTTGCTGTTTATGATGCAGTGCAGTATTTAAATATTTTGGCAGGGTTTACCCTCCCTATCTCTTTTTTCTTGCTTTGTTCGTGACAAGTTTCAAGGGGAAAAACTTGCTGCTGATAGTGCAACTGCTGTTTACTGTTGAGCCACTGTTTCATGCCAGCCAGGTGCAAAGGCAGCTTAGCTACTGAGGTATCAAACAAATGTTCTAATAAAGAAGTTCTGGACAGCAGCACCGCTCCTATTTGAGTTTAATTTGCTCTTGCTTTTTTATTACTAGATTATTCCAAAATCATAAAATATAAATTTTTAAATACTTTTGTGATTTTAACTACTGTCTATATTTAAAATTTGTTGGAATCCAAAGAGGCGAGGATTGGATAGTTTATTTTTTATACTGTTTTGATTGAAATTAGGTCGTTGAACTCTTTCTCAGTTCTAAAACTCCCATGGCCCATGTACTGTAACCCGCTAGACCATAACGCTTTGTAGTTCCAAGAGCATGCAGACCCATCAACACACAAAGCCATTTGAGGGTATGTTATCCACAAAAGGAATAGTGACTGTAAAAAGTTGTGCCCTGTTTAAAATGCAAATGAAATAAAGAAAGAAAAAAAAATATTAAAAAAAACCACTCAATCCCAGGGTAGTTTACACTTCTAATAAGCAAAAACTTTGAAATGCTGTTTTAATTTGTTTCAAGGAAGAATTCAAGGTGTGTTTTATAATGTTGAATACAGTGAATTTGGATGCTTTAGGGGGAAGAATTTTAAAGAAGCTAAAACACCAATGGGGATTAATGTTTCCAGCTGACATAATCTTTCTATTTCATCCTTCTGTAGTATGACAGAGTTGAAATGCATACAACACAAAGCCTTAAATTGCTGATATAGCTAAGATTTTGTTCAGTCTGAGGTCTAGTTCACAGCAAAGCATTGTGTTTGAGGACTTAAGTGGAACAAAGAATCCCAGAAAAGACATGACTTTTTTAACAATTTTTTTCTTGCACTCACTATTCAGACCAACAGAATTGATTATTAATTATTTTTATTAAGGTGGTCTTGAATATTTGCAGACTGTTCTGAGATCTGCTTCGTTGACATTTTAAAATACCTGTATAGGTAGTTACATCATGTTACTCCATTGAATTTGTAAAACTTGAAGCCATAAAAATATTAGTTCTGTGTATAATGAGGGGGAAATAACAGGAAATCTAACCTGCTTTTAGATCTTGTGTTATCTCCATGTATAAAGTTAAGAACTTGTGCTTTTGTATCAGTGCCAGCTGTAAATTTTTTACATACAGTGGCTGCCTTCTATGTCTTCCTATTTTTGATAATGCAGATTGTTGGGAATTCTGTAAGGAAGTAACTGATTAACGGCAAAAATCTTATGTTGGTCATATTTTTTTGCATTTTCTCTCATCACCTTCTAAAACATAGTGTATCAGTGTAACTTAGAAAAGTTTTTGAGGTTGTATTCCCCTTCTCTTAGAAAAACTAAACAGTATTGAGGAGGGAAAAGGTGTGTGTAAATTTTCTGCATCAGGACGAAATTATTAAATATTTGGCCCATCTAGGTTTTGAATTTTAGAGATTTTCACATATAATGAGATTTCAAATTGATTATGTAGTTTTCTGTGGAGAGATGGCAAGAGAAAAGGAGATACAAATGTGATGAAGGGGGAAAGCAGGGACAACTACCTTTCTTTGTTACACTGGTAATTGTTTGGGAATTGATTTACCTCAGTGTTTAACAGTTTTGTTTTTTTTAATGTAACTAATTGTCAAGCACTGACAAATGCAGATTTTTTTTTTTTTTTGAGGGTGGGGGGAGAAATCACCCTGTGAACTGCAGTGCATTTTTGTGTGTTAGACCCTCAAATAACTCTGCATTAAAGGGTACTTGAGGCCAACTTGCAAATTAAAGTTTTAAAGTAACTTTTTTTCCATTGTAAATATTTGTGTAAATACTCTCAATTGGAAATTAGAACAGTAGAGTACTTTTCTGAATCCAATCCTATTTTTATTTTATACAGTATTTCTCAGCTGTGATCTTTGGAGCAAAAGCCAACGGCAGGAAAAATAGTTTGTACCAGTTTCATGAAGTATGTCTTTGGGTTTTTGTAAATAATTTTAACTCAAATAAAATTGCTACTTTCAATACATATCTTGTCTTTTAACATGCAATAAAGCACTCCTCTGAGTGATTGCAGGAAGAAGGCAGTGTCAGGTAAATTGCTAAAAGGAAAAAAAAAATTAAAAAATAATAGTGGAACATCCTGAAGGTAGTGCTTCGCTTTTCACACCTGTGTGTTGGGAGAATGAAATTCAGTGCCTGGACCTGAGGCTGTGGTCAGTCAAACCAGCCAAGCCTGGAAATTTTCTAGAGATGATATATTGTGTCTCTTGATGCATTTTGGAGGTCTGTACACAAGTTGCCATTGATCTTTCAGTAACAGCTCTTGAGAGTTGTAGTCGGAATAACAAAAATATGATAGAGCACAGGGAAAATGGGACAGTTCTTTTGGTGAGACTTTTCACATCATGGGTGGTGTTAATGGCTTTCCTAAGTGAAAAGGGATTGCCATGAGTGTTGCACTGTTTCTTGATTAATATGAATGATACTTTAATTTCAGGATGGATTTTTTTCCCATGGGTTTTTCCTTAATTGGTACAACTAGGTATGGGTAAAATATGCAATAATTCATGAACTGTAAAGCGAATTGAATGTGATGTGTCATCTCGTTGCCACTTTGAACAAGCAGCAACATAATGTAACTTTTCCTGTGCTGTAAAGGAACAAGTTTGAAACACAGACCAGTGTGTTATTAGTGTGTGGTACTGTAAGACATCAATGCGACTTTATGTAAGCAAATGTTTAAAAAAATGTAAGAGTATTTCCTCTTATTTTGTTGGTAGTTATGTAATGGAAGCATTGTGTGTGAATGCTTAGGGATGACATCAGCAATTTCAGATGAACAGGATAATTGTGAAGCTTCTGCAGAAGATTTGGGAGTCACAGCCTTTCTCATAAATTATTTCCCTTTTCAATCTGTTTTGAAATGCCTGATTTGCATCGTAGGAGGTGATGTGGCCCAATGTGTGCGGCACTGACTTACCAGAAGCTTAACACCAGAGCAGGTAGTGCTGGAGGTGATTCCTCAAGCAGCCTAATGGAGCTGGAGTTGTGCTGGGCCAGCAGCTGGAGTCTCTGTGAGCAGCAGGCTGGGATGGAAGGTGGTCACAAAGCTGTAAGATGTTTGTTCTTCTCTGAGCCAGGCGTGGTGCCAAGCATGCAGCTGCAATGGAGCAGTTCTGCTGGGGACCACTGTGGGTGCCCAAGGGGACAGTGTGGATTCTCATGCCAGCTCTAGGCTGTGACATTGGTTACATTTCTCTGTGAAAGAATATGCTAACCGGCGTTCTTCCTTTTAACCATGTTCTCAGGCTCAAGTACCCCCTGAATTGATAAAGATGTTCTTGGTGTCAGATGTACTAGTGAGCAGTCTGTCTTCTCTTGTTTTTCCTTTCTGGACATCACTGAGCAGAAGCCAAAGTATTGTTTGCTCGAGATATTACCAGGCAAGCCCATGTGGCTTTTCCAGTAAAGTTTCTTTTCATGAATGTGGTACTTGTTTAAAGGGCATGGAAAACCGAAACTGAATTTGAGTTCGAAAGATAAAGAGGACTTAGGTAACTGCCATTCTTCTGCATGAAGCCTGCCCTTATAGGATGGCCTGTTAATTGGGTTTTTGAAGATAATGAGATTGGAATTTGCCCTGAATTCCACTAGCCAAGTGCTTTCAAAACCAGGCCACTGTAATTTTTGGTGCTGCTACTTCTCTTTGACTGTGTAATATGTTAATTTGTCTTTGGGTAAAGGACACTACTTGATTCTTTTAGCTGCATGGAACAGAAGCCTTTCATACATATTCTTTTTTACTTGCCCTAAAGGTCCCCTGTCTAAGGGACTGTAATTTATTAAGATGTTTGCAGCATCAGTAGGTTCAGATAGTCTTACTGTAAATAAAAGTGAAACCATTATAAATAATGCAGCTGCCAGAAGTCCTTACCCAAGGGTAGATTGGTTTACTAATGCCACAGGATCTTTATTCCAACTGTGAAAACTGAACTGAATTTGCAGCTATAGGTTATGCCCCACGTTGCCACGCTTGGGACAATACATCTGTGTGTGACAATAGCCCTCTGGGGAGGCAGGGGATGCTGTAAGGAGCCCTGGAAAAAGCAGCCCTTGTTGGGAGCAAAGTGAACTGCTCTGGAGAGTGCCTGACATTTGAGAGGTAGACATGTCACGTCGCCTATGTCTTCAAACTGTATCTCCACATTCAATCCACAACTTGAACTTCCATTTCATCACTTTGGAGAAGGAAAGGCTGAAGAGTTTCTTTATATGTGTAGAAAGTCAGATTGCTAAATAATGTAAAGTTGTGCAGGCAGTAGTACCTATTTCCAGAATTCTGGTCTGTGTTAGGTAGGCCAAAGTTACTTAGAGAAAGGTTTATTGAACTTTTGCAGAGTAAAATCAGGTGATGCAGAAAAGGAGACTGCTTAAAGGAAAGAATAATAGGAAATTTAATAGATCCACTGCTTAGTGTAGGAATCCTTTAAATTTCATGTATTATCACAGAAGATTTACTTGTGTCTTTGCAATTAGTTTTTTTTAAGTGGGGAAGAAGAGTGTTAACCTGGAGTGTGAAGTGGATGAAATTATTTCATTCTACCTGTAAAGCTGATCCTGTGATTATCTCCTAGAATAACAGTTATTTTGTTTCTCACTGTCTCTAGTAGATAAGGCATGAAGGTCAAGGTGAAAGGCAGTACTGCAGAAGTTTGACTGAGAATGGCAAAGAAGGGGTTCATTTTGTGTCAAGTGATACCATCCA
This sequence comes from Origma solitaria, assembly GCA_013397895.1. Classification (NCBI taxonomy): domain Eukaryota; kingdom Metazoa; phylum Chordata; class Aves; order Passeriformes; family Acanthizidae; genus Origma; species Origma solitaria. The sequence goes on along the minus strand of VZRL01005376.1, from coordinate 2,413,400 downwards.
GGGGCTGTGCACACACCTTACCCCTGGGAGTGATGCCAAAGTTGTGGAACTCTGGGGTTTTATTTGTGGATATATTGTTGGCCTCTTACCCCAAACATGTGGCTCTTGAAAGCATTTCTGGGGCAAAAATTTTTAAATACCCAGCCAGAGTTGTTTTCTGACCTACTGTTAAATTTATAGTCTGTTTGAATTGAAGTACAAACCATAAGGAAAACTTGGAGTAAGATCACTTCGTGTCACAGTGCTGTGCAGAGGCATGAATTTAGGTTCAAAAGCTTGATATTCAGGTTACTGAGCCTTAAAAAGTAGTTCAGTAATGTGTTATATAAAACTGCTGTGCAGCATCTGGTGTCATTTTGCTGGCTCATATTTCAAATCTTTGTCATCATTTGACAAGGAATTTTAAAGCAAAGCTATCTTACCCAAATTAAAAATAGCTAGGTTAAAGCATAATGAAATTACACTTCAGTGGCAGAAATTGAACATTGTAAATTAAATAGAAGTGATGCAGTTATTGTTTGTAGTCTCTTTTGCCCTATTTTTAAAACCTGGCTATAAATTTTTAATAAGAAAAAAATTCATCTTCCTAGTGGAAAAAATCTGATTGGAATTTGTGTGCTGAGTATAGCACACATCCAGTTTCAAAATGGAGCTTCATATGCAAAACAACGGTTTTTTATTTGTGATACCTTAGATTACAGTGAGAGTCTTATTGAGGATTTTGTGGGAACAAATTTGTAGCTATTTTATCCCAGATAATCATAGAAGTTCCTCCTTATTTAATGTAGGTGATAATGTTTATTCAAGTATGATATCAAATGTGAGACAAATGCAAACATACAGAACTTCATTTATGTATTCCTGTGGAATATAAATTGAAATTGCTGGGGCAAACCAGTGCTCTAGAATGATTTGTTTACTAAACATCCAATCTAGGACTGTAAAAAAAACCAACAAACCCAAAACCTAAAATCATTCTGTTGAGAGAACTAAATTTTGATGCTCCTCACAAGAAGAGACAAATGTGCATGGTCCTGGTGTTGTTATACAGTGTTAAGAGGTTTATACAAAGATGAAATACATGTTAATACTATGTAATACTTGTGATTAGCCTTCAGAAGTTCTCAGGAGAACTGGCTTGTGCTGTTTGATTAACATACATGATACAGCTTCCACTTTTTTTGAATCTGAAAATCCTATAGGGTGGATGTGCTTTGGTTCCTGAACTTTGCTGCCTGGGACCGAGTGAAGCAGCTCTTGAACCACAGGTATCTCCGCACAGAGAAGGGTGGGATTGTGGATTTTACCCAGTCACTGTTTGCAAAATGCACAATTCAAAGCCAGCTAACCTGGGCCAGTCCTGCATTGTGGTGATGGTCTTTAAAGCTGCACTCAGTCTGTACCTTTTTCTGCGAGAAACCCTCAGCAAATGCTCCGTTCTCAGTGAGACCAACCGTGCTCTTGCGTCAGCGAGACCCAGTGGGCAGGGGCACGGTGCCAAACCCATGGCAAGGAGCTGGCATGTGCACAAGGCCTTTGCTGAGGCCACTGGAGGTGCCTGTCTCGGGCTCTGGCTGCTCACAAACAGCTTGAGCTGTTCACAAAGGAAGAGGCTGAGGTGGAAGGTGGAGAGGGCACCTGCTCAGGCTGTTTCTACACCAGGTCTTGCTGATGCCAGAACTCCCCCATGTTTCCCAGGCTGATTTCAAAACCCACCTGGTTGCTGAGCCATTGTGAGCCTCATTCTAGCACAAGCACCACATGGCACTGTTGGAATGCACTTTTCTCTCCTTGCTCTAAGCAAGAAAACTCGTGAATTAAGGTTTTAGAAATGATTCAACCGAAGGCCTGAAGGAGTTCTATAAACCTAAATTTCATGAACTACTGTCATATGTGAGATTCTGCTTAGACTTTTTAAGTGTGTGGTTCGACTTCCCAAACAGGAGTTTTACTTTGCAGAGGTAGAGGTCATCTTCCTTTCACACAGAATTTTAGGCATATGCAAGAGAAGGACATCTGGAAGACCAGGACTGTTCAGTACCTCTTAGTCACTGTGTTAACTGATGACGTTTCCTCAACACCAGTAAATGTCAAATTATTTATGGAGCACGTGGAATTGTTGATGTCCTGGAGATAAATTAATAATTGTAGCGATTCAGACTTGTAAAAGAAAATGATGTTTCAGCAATAGCATGCTAAAATGTTGTCACCTACTTGTGACCAGCAGTGGGGAAGCAGAGTAAGTAGCCTTGGTTAACAAGCTTTCCCTGGAGATGAAGTCAGAGACACAGAGAGCTGACAGGGTGAAGAAGAGCCATCATGCAAGTTACGACAGCAGAAGCTGGATCAACGTCTGGGCCTGGTGTGTGGTTGCACAGCACTCCCTGTTCTGAAGCGTCAGGTATTTGTGGTAAGAGCAAGGTGCTGCCGAAGGCTCTGAGGGTCTCCAAACGGGTGAGCACTTACCCCGTGGGTGTCTTGCTTCCCAAATTATATCCCAGGAGTACTACATACTGTCTAGGATTAGGTTGCTGTCTCCCAACATACTGCAGAGCATATATCTACAAGCAGTTGCCATGGAGATTCCATACACTGAACCAGAAACAACTTGAGAACTTGAGCATTGAGACCAGCGATTTGAGAACTTGGCAAGATAAGCTGAGGTCAGTGTTCTGCTCAAGGTTTGGCAGTGCACGGTGTAACGTCTGCGGACTTTATTTCAGGCTCCAGAACAACACTGGCACTCAGCTCCCAGGTGCCTTCCTTGGAAGCTGCTTTGCTTTCTTCATTGAATGCTGTGGAAAGTTGTGGCACATGCCTACGAAATTTCTTTACGTCATTCTCTATCCATCTTCTCCTCTCTCATTTCAGTATCACTGCTGGAATAAGATTTTACAAGAGACAAGTCCTTTGTACCTGAGAGTTGTGCTTTAGCACCAGGAAGAAACTTAATCTAGAATTTCTCTTCTACTCTGCGAGCTGGTCGGGAGAGAGGAGGGGACATGAACCATCCTGATCTAAAAAGACTCCTAAAATCACTACTGTTTCAGGATGCTGCAGTCTGCTTCCATCAGTCTAAGGTCCAGGCTGCATCATGGCACTTGGTTTAGTGCCCACCTTTCCTGTGCCATTTCCACAGAAACACTGAGCAGGCATGAAGTTTGGAATACTGAGTTTTCACACCACAGTAAGGACCAGCACTGGCTATTGCACTGTGCTGTAGTAGTAGAAAATACAAGGTTTACTCAGGACTGAACTCACCAGCCATGATGTCCAGTTGTAAGAACAGCTACTAGAGTAGAACTCTGGTTATTTGAGATGCTGTGAAAGGTGTGAAACTCATAATCTTTGAATGTCAGTGTTTCAGAACAGTCATCATAAGCATCGAACTGCAAGGAACAAAAGGAAGATTACAGGTATTTTGCTCTTTATTTTCATGAGGAGAGAACCAGGAAGCACAGGAATATTTACAACACAGCTTCAAATTTGTCTTGCCAAAACAAGCTCAAGATCCTGAGCTCAAGAGTGACAAGTATTCCATTAGCCGTTTTCATGTTGATTCCTTCATCTTTGTAGAAACACAGGAGCTGCTGGAGGCATATTGTGCCCCTGCCCTCTCTGATCACCCCTGCAGCTGACAATAACCCCCAGGAATTATCTTGCAGAGTTTCTATGGCTCTCAAAACACTTGCGGGGTTGTTCAGAGTCCTGATCTCCCCCTCTGCCCGTGGCAGTGGGGGAGAGCTGAGCTCCGCCTGCTGTGTATGTGTGGGCGAAGGAGGTGAGTGTGTGTGTGCTGGGCTCCAGAGTGCCTTATTTGTGCAAGGAGCTCTGTAAATGCACCTGGAGTCTTTCATAGGGGATGCAGCACAGGCAGAGCAGAGTTCATTGCTGCTCTGAAGCTGTGACTGCTTTATGCTGCTCTAGTCACACTGGCTGGGAATTGCTCGTGTTACTGCATTACAGGTACCACTCTGGCCAGACTGCAGGAGTGTTCAAAGGAGATCTTCTGAACGTATGGATTGGTGGCAATAATGTGGGATTTGGGATGGGAATATGAGGCTTCATAAAAGGCAAGTGATATGATGTTAAATTGTGTCCTGCACAGGGTTAAATGGATTATCAAACATGAGAAAAGCCACCACACCTGCTGAAGTAAACATGATTTTGTTAAAGATGTGGTGCATGGATGTAGGATATGCATAGTGCTTCCTTGCAGCACTTAAACACGGGATTTACCAAGGAGACATCACCACCAGCCCCACCAGACACACAGTTCTCTGCTCTGTTTGTCACTGCAGAGGATCTGAAGACAGAGAGCACATTGATTAAAAATAGACTTCTTGGAAGCTTGGTGGAGGGAGAAGTGTCAAGGAGGTGTCATGTCAAAGCAAGAACTGTGTGGGTATGAAAAGAGCTATCAATCACTATCAGGCCCAACTGGTGTGGACCAAGAGCTCTAAAGCAACTCAGCAAATGACTGTGGTTTATAATATGTCACTTAAAGTTGAAACTAGAGGAAAGACTCTGCCCACAAGCTTTTGAAAGACCTTTAGAAATAGTCCTACTAACCACAGGCTAACAAGTTTAATCTCATTCCAAAAGAAATTGCTACAAGTTGTACACTGTCATAAAATATAGGCAACTGGTGAGGTACTCACCTAAATATTGGGGCGAGCAATAGAAACTAAGGATTGCTCTTAAAACTCCAGAGGAGCTTATAAGTTAAGCAGGCACAGGTGACCCAGTTACAGTAAAACCATGCAAGTATTTGTTGAAACTCTGGAGATCATCTAGTCCAGACTTGTGCTTGAAGCTAGTTCAGGTCAGCCCTGGCTTTACCTCGCCACATCTTGAAAACATCTAATGATGGAGATTTCACAGCCTTTCTGGGTCATCCACACCAGGGCTGTGCTTCTCTACTAGCAAAAAAAAGTAAGATGTATTTGTAAAAAAAAAAAAAAAAAAAAAGCCTCAAGAAAAAACAAACAAACAAAAACAAACAAAAAAAAAACGACCCAAAGAACCAGAGTTTTCACTAAAGCTTCCTAGAGCCTCTAAGCTATGTATAGAGAGAAGTCTTCTATTGGATGGATACCCTTCACTCCAATGGTTTAAAAGAGAAGAGCTGAGCAGAAATAGCAGTGCCTGCCGGAAAGGAGGACTCTGCTGAGTTACCAAGGGCTGTGGGCCGAGTGCTGCGCTGTTTGGTTGGGTTCATGACTACCCTGACGAGGAGTGGGGAATGCTCGGCACCCTGGTGTGGTTGGGTGTTTGGGTTCGGACACAATCTGAGTGCCAAGGGCTGCGCAGGCTGTAGTGAATGACGGCCTGATCGGAAACCCAATGAAGCTTGTCACTGGTAAGTAATGCACGGGAGGAAAAATAGCTCTGTATTACTGCACGTTAAACTGCAAATTTACTGTTGCCTTGGGGGGGTGAGTCTGACTGTTCGACAGAGGGCAGAATGACAATTGTAACATCAAGTGTAATTAGGAAACAAATAGAAGAAAACAGGAACCATCTTTGTATCGCAGGATGCATCCCTAATGTTGCCTTGTTTGGAACTCAGCATGGAATTTAGGAAATATCAGGAGGAAGATACTGTATCTTAGTTTTTTTCTGCTTTATACCCTGAATCATCGGCAATCTGGAATAGCCAGAAGAGGGTAAATAGCCCAGAATTGTTCAGCTTGAAGAAGAAATAATGACTAGAGGTACACGACAGGCAACAACAACAAAAAATCAAATACGATGTGAAAACATGAATAGAAAATGACTGCTTCTCCCAGGGCTCTCCTTTGTTCCTGTAACAGGGAGCCCAGTGCAATTACCAGGTAACAGAATTTGAAATAAGCAAAAGGAAGTACATTTTAACACAGCACAGAATTAAACTGTGGAGCTTGCTGCCCCACAATCCTGGGAACAGTTTGCTCTAAATGTGTTGCTGCTGAACAGTAGCCTTTGCATAGCAGGCAGCTCAAGTGCACAGCAGTGCATGAGGGAGCAGTGGCAGCTCTTTCTGGTTTCTACAAGAGCTGGTCTCTCTGTTCTGATTTTGCTCCAGGCCCCCCTGTCTGCACCACTCCTCAGAGGCAGCACCACGTGTGTTCTGCCGTGTGCACAGGCGGCACAAGCAGCTTTATTGGGGACTAATTCCTCAGTTACCCAGCAGTGTCCCAGACATCCCTGTGCTTGAGGATTAGCTGGGCTTAAAGAGTCATGTCCCCCTGGCTGACAATCCTGGAGAGGCAGACTGGCCAGGCCCTGGCTCCCTCCATGGGGCAGGGAGAGTTTCCACCCCACTGTTTGGGTGGTAGCATGGGTCTTTTCCCATTTCTTCCATGCTTTTGGCATGTATTTTCCAGACTTCACCATATACCCATTTATCCCCTTCCTGCTTCTTTTCTAGTTCTGATTTCCCTTCACCTCTCTGCTTTCTCCCAGCCTCCGTATGCCTATCACCCCCACCGGGTGAATAATTTGTATTCTTTTCAAAAATAGTCCAAGTCCCCTCTGAATAATCTGCCACACACGGCCTGCATTTCCAAAAATACTAAACAAATGCCCCAGACAGACAGACAGACATGCCTTGGCAGCAAATCTTGCTCCCAATTTGACCCTGGGTAGAGTTCCAGCTTCTGATGGCTGGACACGGCCTCAGAGCAGTGGTCAGGCGCGTCACCTCGAGCAGCGCGGGTCGCATGAGCCCACGCTGGTGCGGAGCCTCCTTCGGCAGCCTGGCCGCTGCTCCCGGCTTGGTGCCCCACGCGTGCCTTTCGGGGCAGCTCAGCTCTTTCATCAGCGCAGCCTCGGTGCCAGGGAGGGAGCTGTGGGATGGGTGTGAGCCCCGGGGAGCAGCGAGGAGCAGCCGAGGGCTCGCTCCCTGCGCGCTGCCGAGAGCCGCGCTCCGAGCCTGAGAGCAGCGCTTCGCATCCCCGTGGAGCGGCACCGCTGAGCTCAGCCCTGCTGCTTCTTCCGAGTCCACCCGAGGGTGTGTGAGGGCTCCAGCACGGTTAACCAAGTCAGGCTTCTCAATTGCACGGGAAAGTGACCCAAATTCAAGGAGCCGCTCACAGAAATGTATACTGCTCTCAGAAACGTATACTGCTCTGTGCCAAGGCCAGCTCTGGGTTAATAATTAAGGAGTGGTATTTTTAGTAAGTGTTTGCAATAGATTCTCTATGTCTGAAACCTTGCTCCTGTGGAAGTTCATCACAATGTCAGGTGTTTCATTAATTTTAGCCTTTATTCTATGCAATTAGTAGAAATGTTTCTGAAAACCTCTTTGATTTCTTGCCTGCCTCCTCCCTGCTGGGAAGGCTAAACAATGGTGTGAGTTCTAGGCATGCTTTCTAACATCACAGAGTGGCAAGTTTGGCCAGGATATAAATATAAACCCTTAGAAGGACGGAGACAGGAAGAGTTGGTTTACATGAAGATGGAGATTCTTGTGCATAAATGTCTGAAGTTAAATTCAACAAGTAATCTGCTATTCTGCTAATAAGAAATGTACACTTTTAAAATCAAATTGAAAAAATAATTGCAACACATGCAATCTTTCCTGCAAAAGAGATAAAAATCCTTAAGCAGCAGCAGCAGCTCTTAGTATAATTGCCCTAAATTCATACACTAATTTACATGTAAGAGTACATTACCATGACAACTTTTAAGTCTTGCTGAATGATCTTCTCCTTTTTTTTCCTCTTGCTGTACTTTCTTCAAGAAAAGTGACCTGTAGTCTGCGATCTTCTCCACACACAAGGACCTTAGTCCTGCATATCTAACTCAGAGCGCACTTTGAATACTACTGTGACAACATAGAGTAGGTTTAAAGCATGTTATCTTCAAAAACCTCTTAATCAAGAAAGAGAAAACATATATTTATATATATATATACAAAGTCAAGAATTTATTGTTAACATAGTTAAAATCTTAACTTTAAGAATCATAATTTGTCCAGACCTAGTTATTACAGAAAAAATACTTCTATACAGAAAAAATTGCAATAATCATAGTTGCAATACAGCTAAGTCTCTTATACTCACAGTTCCAGCTTCTTGCCCCTTTCCTGGTGTTGCACTCGCCCTGCCACTTCTCAGGGTCCTCCTGTTGCTGCCTTCAGTGTGGTGGTGAGGGTGTTAAGTCCCAGCAGGCAGGGACTTTTTGCTGGAAGGGATGTGATGATGGCTGCATCTTTCTCACTCCAGGATTCACTGGGGGTCTTTTTTATGTTTGCCAACAGGCTTTCACACCTTGCTGCTTCATTACTGGTTTGCAACCCACATGATACCCAAACTTGCTATACATGATGTGTCTTACATATGGTAGAAACTTGTTCTTTGTTCTGTTATGCACGAAAAGGCGGTTTTGTCCAACTCTATGTCTGTTTTTAATGGAAAACAACGGTTGGTTTGTTTGTAGCTGTGGAGTTTCCAGCAGCAAGCCCATGCCTCATCTTTGTCTCCTCATACTTCTCCCCACTGCATCCTGTGCCTCCTCCTCTCAAGGCCTCTGCTACCACCCCAGGTCTGTGACATCATTATGTTGGTTGTATCTTCTGCCCAGAACAGTCACTTCTCGGTCCTGCCTGTACACAGCTACACTGCTAAGCAAAAATAAAACCAAATCATCCATGACCACGCGGTCAGAGGAAAAAATGCTGCTACAGCTAAGCCAAGTTAAAAGAAAACTTGCAGGTAAGTCAGCAAATATTCTGCCAAAGCAGGCAGGGCGCGACGCAGTGCTGAGGCCTCAGAGCAAAGCACGTGGCAATACCTGGCACAGGGCTACAGGCCACCAGCAGGCCACTGTCTCATCGGCAGGGTGCACCAAGTGCTGCTGTAATTCTGCTGGGTCACATTCCAGCTCCAGTTGCAGTCTGACAAAAATGAGGTACAGGTGCAGAGTGGCCACATCTGGGATCTTAATTACTGCTCCTGCCATAAAAGAACCCAGCCTGGCATTTTGGTCTTGCTCCAAGTTAGCTGGGCAGATGCTTGAGTGGAAAAATAGCTTGCTGGTGAGATCAGCCTGTTCAATCCAGGCAAGTGAGAAGAGCGCTCGTTATTAAAATAGAAGGCAAAATGAGGCAGTTCCTCTGCCTGTCAAATAACTGGGTAAATCTTCTCAAAGTCTTTGCTCTATGTGCTTTTTAAGATTTGGTTATCTTTGTCCTATGAGAGTAAAATATTCTTGGCACTGGAAATGCTGCTCTCACAAGTACCAAGTGCCAAGCTTTTAAAAATTAGTAGAATGTAGAGAGCATACTTCGTTTGTCTAAAAAGGTTGCTGAAACAGCCCAAGTTTCAGACAGGCTTTAAAAAAAAATAATACTTTGTCTATTTTCAGGAGCTATGCCTGGTTGTCACTGGAAGCACCATGAGGCTGGGAATCTCTCTTCAGCTACAGCTGTACTATTTCTCTGTTTCCAGGGGTGAGAAGCAGTAGTCCTGGCATGCCTCCAGCCAGGAGGGGCAGAAGCACAGCTTGGCAGGCAGAACATGATGGTTTGTGCTTGGCCAGAGGCCTCTTGAGCAACTTGGACGAAGTGTCCTTTCACGTTCTCCACCCTGGAGCACTCCAGAAAGTCTGTCCAAGTTAATGAAAGGCAGGCTGCACATGCTGAAGCTTCATTAAACCTGCAGCACGGCTGCTAAGCCCATGCTTTAGTTTAATTCACAAATGGGATTGAATCAAGCATTTACCAGCTCTCCCTGACCCCAATCCCCAAAGGCTCACTGTGTTTGAGCTCTGAGCTTAAACATCTCTGCAATCCTGCTTCGAGGCCAGGCTGGAAAACGAGGACACGCGTGTTTCCCCGTGGCAGTGGCCAGGCCCCTATGTGAGGTGAGGGCTCACGGCAGGCCTGTGCCCTGGTTTCGGCTGGGATGGAGTTAATTTCTGCTCTCTGGCTCTTACAGTGCTGTGTTTGGGATTTGGAATGAGAATGGTGTTGGTAACACGCCAATATTTTGGTTTTTGCGAAGTTGTGTTTATCCTAAGTCAGCCAATTTTAACTTTTTTTTTTTTTTTTTTTTCCAATCTTATTCTCTACCAGTGAGAAGGTACACAAAAGAAATTGGGAGGGAGCATAGCTGGGATGTGTGACCCGACGTGGCCGAAGGGATATTCAACATGATAGACATTCATTCATGATATACAACATCATGCCTGCTATAGCCTGGGGGAGTTACCCAGAACTTACCCTTGATCTGGCTTTGGAAAGGGGAGTCTGGCATTGGTCAGTGGGCGGTGAGCAACTGAAATGTGCATCACTTGTTTGTTTCATTATCATAATTACTGTCATTTATTGTCATTTCTGTATTTTACTTTGTTCTCAACTATTAAACTGTTCTTACCACAACCTGGAGTTTTCCTTTGATTCTTCCCTCATGCCAGCGGGGCGAGGGGGATGAGGGGGTTGAGCGAGGGGTGCCTGCTGCTGTATTTCCAGCCGGCTCTGACCCAGGGCAGCGCGGCCCGGCCGCCCTCCTGTGGCACCCTCCGGCTCCCTGCGGCACCTGGGGCGGGCAGGAGGAGCCCTCCCCCGCCCTTCCCTCGGGGAGGGATGGAGCCCAGCAGCCCGTCAGGGAGAGATGGAAGGAAACGCGCGGAAGAGTCAGTTTAGGTTGGTTTGTGGCTGCTGCGCCCCTGGGTGCGACTCGGGGAGTTGTGGGGGTGTCACCCCATAGCCTGAGGTGCCGCCCGAGCCCTGGGGGACCTCAGCTAGCGATGCCACTCCTGGTCGCGACACCTGGCCGGTTTCCCACGGAGCGTCTCCGGCACTCCCGGCTGTGAGCGGGGCTGGGGCTCTGCGCGGAGCGCCTCAGGTGTGCCCCTGAGGGAGCGCCGAGCCCTGCCCCGCTGAGGGAGGGCTGTGCCCGGCCTCAGGGCTCTGCCCGCGGCGGCTCGGGCTTCCAGAGGCTTCCTCGGGCAGGTGAGCCCGGCGGCTCGAGATTTCCAGAAGCTTCCTCGGACAGGTGAGCCCCGGCNGCCCGGGCGGCGCTAGATTTCCAGAAGCTTCCTCGGACAGGTGAGCCCCGGCGGCTCGAGATTTCCAGAAGCTTCCTCGGACAGGTGAGCCCCGGCGGCTCGAGATTTCCAGAAGCTTCTTCGGACAGGTGAGCCCTGGCGGCTGGAGGCTTCCATAAGCTTCCTCAGCCAGGTGAGCCCAGCGGCAGTTCAAGATTTCCATAAGCTTCCTTAGCCAGGTGAGCGATGGTGGCTGGAGGCTTCCAGAAGCTTCTTCAGCCAGGTGAACCCGGCAGCAGCTGGAGGCTTCTAGAAGCTTCTTCAGCCAGGTGAGCCGACCCCAGTTCCTCAGACAGGTGTGTGGGGGTTCCAGTGTGGGGGGTGTCTGGAGACTTCCGGAAGGTTCCTCGGGCAGGTGAGCGGAGCCCAGTGCCTCAGGCAGGTGAGCGGGTTGGGCTCTCGCCGCCCTGTCGCCCTTGCGGGTCCTGGCCGGTGTTTTCCCCCGGTTTCTGGGGAGAGGCGGCAGCCCCGCGGCCGCACAGGAGCGGCAGGGCGGTGGGCACCCCGTGCCCCCGAGGAGGGCGGTGCTCAGTGCACCATGTGTGACCCTCCAGGGCTGAAACACGGCCGCGTTTCACTGCTTCTATTTGCCTTCCGTCACCAGCAGAGGGTGACGTGCTGGGATTTTAATTTCCGAATTGCAGAAGTGAGGCGTTATGTTCTTTAAAGGTCAGAATTCAGGATTAAACTCTTCAGGTAAAGAAGACATTTTCTTTTGTGAGCTAGCTGTGAGCTGGCGGCTTGTTGGTTGCTCTCTTGGGCTGTGTTTGGGATGTACTAGCCACAACTAGCTGAGAATTTCCTGTGGAAAATTTCCCTCAAGTTAAAAACAGTGGTCTGGTAGAGCTGAAACTGTAGGAAAATAATTGTGAATTCTGGGTTTCCTGATGTGACGGAAAAAACCATGGTTTGTATATAGTTGAAGCATGCAGTTTCACTAATATTTACAGAAATATATTTCTCTCTTCTGTTTGGAAGCTTACATCCTCCTTTTCCCTTAGGAGACCAGACAAATTGAGTGAAACATGTTCCTGCATATTAACCTTCATACTCTGAAGGTGGTGTGTTGCCTCTGCCCCAGGGTAGGACTGTGCCCCTCCATATTTCTATAGAGATTAGAAGAGCTTATGGGGTGGCTTTGGGCATCATTGTATACCCATAGTAGACAGCCATGAAAGTTACTCGATGTCACACGTTCCTTGGGAGCTTGCCAACAAGTGAATCCATGCCTAATTACATGGTCCATTCAGCTGCAGCTACTTCAATATCAAACACTGTTGTTCCTGTAGGTGTGAATTTCATGTGAAAGGATATAAGCATCAAATTGCAAACTGAACTCGACACAGACCCTGGGCCCTTAGAGATGCATGAGGGCTGAGGAAGGCGCACTCCTCACCTTCATGAAAAGGAAACAAACAAACAAAAAAAAGGTTGAAATGTTACTATTTGGGCCTCTAAAAAGATTCTTCGTTGCACAGGTGCAAATAAAATGATGTGGTACTCATAAAAACCTCACTTAGTTGCTTTGGATAATGATCAGCATGCTTGTATCGTTTAAGATCTTTGCATAAAGCAGAAAATGGCCTAATTTAACACAGCAGGAACTACAGGGGTGATGGTTGGAGTTTAAGCAGTTAATAATTAAGAAGTAGGAGATAGCCTGTTTTCTTCTCAGGTAATATCTTCTATGTAATGTAGAAGTGACTGCTGCAGTGAATACACAGGGAAGATGGGGCTCAGGCACTGTTCCTGAGCAGCACTTTGTCGAAATGCAGTTGGATTGCAGATGTAAAACTCCAGTGGAAATACATAAATTGAGAGAAAGGGATCTCTCTTTTAACTGTTCTCTTTACTTAGTTTTGGAAGCTTGGGAGGTTTTTGACTCTTAAAGAGTTTCATTGCCAAAAGTTCTTTCTAATTTCTGTGGTTAGGCTTAGAACTTAGATGGAATACACACCTTGCTTTGTGGAGTTTTTATTCCTGTCTCTGTCCATTATACAAGGAATGAAAAGGGCTGTAAGTGGCTTCTTGCTGAAATCCAGGCATGCAGTTTCTATTTTAAATCTCAAGTGTTTGTTTTTTGTGCTACAATACTGCTGACTTCGCTATAGTTATACATAGTTCCTTGCCCTCTCTCCAAGACATTTCAAACTCCCCTGTTCTGTTTTAAAGAGAACTGAATTGAGAAGAAACATGCTTCTAATTCAGTCTTCTTTTTAACTTCATTGGAGATGGAAATTGAAGTTGCTCTTGAGGGGAGAGTAGTATATGGACCAGAACTACTTAATATCAGAGTCATAATTCATAGTGCTCACATCTCATCTTAGAAGTACAAACTGTACTGTTCTTGAAATGTCAATGCTTTTTTTCCCTATTTAAAACAGGGATTCGATCTCTTCATCTTGGAAAAGGAACTTGGTGTCTTCATTGATTTCACAGTACAAAATATTCATGCAAAGCCTGACTCAAAGGACTATGAGGCAAATGTTAGCACGCTAGCAGTAATTTAAATCAGAGGTTTTATTTCTGCTGAGTCACTTCTTTTTTATCCTGTATGTTTTTGGATAATAAAGCAGTTTGTTACTAACTTTTCATATACACTTGCAAGTGCAGGAAAGCTTGTGTGTGGGCTGCATTTGGGAAATTCAGCTGCAGCTGAGCCAGGTTCCTAATTATAACAGTTTAATTGTTACAATCATGGACTCATCCCAGTTGCTGTGTGAACTTTAGATAGACCCTTCAATAGCCTACTGAATTCAGTAGGAGTTTCTCTTCTACTGAAAATTATGAAGGTTTAAAAAAGGAGGAGGTCATCCTCCTGTGGACCCATGCATGCTAATTGTGCTGCTTCCAGTTGCTCGTCATTGCTCCTTGGCTATACTTTCTTGCCTTCACAGCTTGTTTTCCAGCTGAGCAGTCCCTGTACAGCTCTAGTTCTGCTTCAGAAGAAAATATGTCAGATTCAGTGTGAACTCAACAAGGAGTGATTTTGTCCGCTCTGTCATAGCTAAGATGCTGTAGCCGCGCTCTTCCTCCTGTTTTTAACTGACATAATTGTGCTGTCAAAATGTTGTTGTGTAAATCAAGCTGCAGTGTGTTTGCAACATCAGTGCAAATGTGGCTGGTCTAACGCTTCCTTCTAATTACAATTTGCATATTTGCAACAGTTGGCTGAGCTGCAGGAGGTGGTGAGATGGGTGAAGGGAGGCTGGGAAGGAGTGAGAGAGCCAGCTCCAAGCACAGTCTGCAGTGGACCCACAGCCACAGCCAAACAGAGCCAAACTTCCCTGCTGGCACATACAGAAAGGAGGGAGGGAGAGAGGAGGAAGGGCCAGTGATGCCAGAGAATGAAAGCTTGCAGCAGCAAGGACAAGGCTTGGTTCAGCTACCTAGACCATGGGACTCTGCTTGGAAACGTGGCCTGCTGGGCACAGATGGGCTTCATCTGTCAGAGAAGGGGAAGAGCATCATCAGTCACAGGCTTGCTAAGCTGGTGGGCAGGGCTTTAAAGTTTCTGTGGGAAGGGACCTTCAGTCCATCCTACTCCTACCAGTTTAATGCCAGGGCCAGCAAGAGGTGCCCAGAGCCTGGAAAGGGATCACATGTCAGCAGGAGAGCCTCTGAAGAGCAGCACGAAGGAATTCCAGACAGTCCAAAGCTTTACTGGGGGCTAGATTTAAGTGCCTCAATGCAAATGCATGTAGCGTGGGGAGTAATTAAGAGGAGTTAGAGATGTGTGCACATTTGCAGGGCTGTGATCTTACTGGAATCATGGAGATGTGTGGGATGGATCCTGTGACAGGAGTGTTGGAATGATATGATATAGGTACTTAAGGGGGACAAGGAAGGGGTGTTACCATCTCTGTTAATGTCCGGCTGGAGTGCAGGGAACTCTGCCTGGGGATGGATGAGGAGCTGGCTGACAGCTTATGGGTCAGGTCTAAAGGACGGCACAGATAGTGGCATTATAGTGCTAACCAGGAAGACTGTATGGAAGAGGCAGTCCTGGTCCTCATGTATTCTTTCAACCTCCCCAATATCTGAAATGCTGGAGTGTTGAAGTATTAGGACAGTGAAAAGAGTGCATGTCTTGGATTAGACAAATATGCTAGGTGGAAAGCACTCCGAGCAGGTGCCTCCCCCCACAGCAGAGGTTTCTGGCACCCCTCCCCCCACAACACAGAATATCTCAGCCTAAAGTGGAAAGAACTGTTTAATTAACAGACCACACAGTGGAAAGGGAAAAGGGGAAAGGGGTCAGAAAACCTGAACAAACAGCTGATGAGCTTAGTGTCCTTTTCCTCAGGTGTAGCTTCCCCTTTCCGGGGGAAGGGGGCCCCGAAGGGCTAGGTGAAGTTTCTCTGGTGGCTCCCTGGACGATTCTCATCCGCTGTCCCCCGGGGCTCCTCAGGNACACCAGTAGCACCCGCCACCAGCAGCAGCAACTGACTGAGCCAAAAAAAAAAAACAGTGTCCCTTCCTTCTCACTCCCCCGTAGGAGAGCTGGGGAAAGTTTCAAAATATCCCACGCTGGCGGCAGAGCTCCCAGCTGCGGGACACAGTTGAAGCTACAGGACCATATTTCTGGTCAAGCATACAAAACGATAGGGAATACAAGATATCATTATGCCACCCCAGGACAGTGCACAGCAAGTTTACTACCCCAGACTTCCGGAGAGCAGACGTTGTCCTCTTCAGGAATCTGCTCGGTAGAGTGCCATGGGATAAGGCCCTAGAGGGAAGAGGCTTCCAAGACAGATGGTCAGTATTCAAGGATCACCTCCTCCAAGCTGGGTTTACGCTGTGTGGGACCCTGTGACAGAGGCAGTACAATTTCTCAGCTGCTTTCATACTTGGCTATGGATATCCTGCAGAAAACGAAAAAGGTCTCTGTGGCAGATTATATTAACGACTGAATTCTGATAGCTGTACTACAGTACTTCCCCAAAATCTGATGTGGTACAATATATGAGGCAAGCACTTAATCAGGCTTATAGCAGTCCTCAAAGAGATTCCTTGGGAGTGGTGGAGAAGGGAAGAAGTAAATACTTGCCCAGACAGGCCTTATAATGTCTTCTGTCACATGTGGTACACAGCATAAGAGGAACCAGACATTTTTCTGTGATAACCATAATTCTGAAATGAGAAACAGCAGGCATGGAAATTCAGCCAATAAAAGAGGGGTATATCTGGCTGCTGTAGAGAGCTTTTAAGCCTTTCAGACCTATGTCTTCATAACTGAAGCGTTATCATGCATAGATGTTGTTTAGCAAAAATGTAACTCAAAGAATTTTTCACTTCACTGACTGAGACTTGTGTTTTGCAACACAGAATGCTGGAGTAGGGAGCACTGACTGATTCCTTTCTGCTTAGCTCAGTAATATCCAAAAGCTTTATGTTGTTAAGTGACTCTCTAAATTGCAAGCATCTATTACTATTAGGTTCCACAGCAGACTCTTTTCTCCTTTGCTAAGCCCCTCTGAATCTCCAGTACACAATTTTTATAAATTCTAGGTCTAAATCTTTAGCAAAATGTAGTTGGGGAACATTGTACATACCTTTATCAAAACTTAGTTGGGGAGCATGGTACATGAGCACTAACTGCACCTCTCAATGCAGGTGTTCTGTTGAAAGAAATGCCTCAGTTGCTCTGCCCTGCACACCTCTCAACCAAAAAAGCAATATCCAGTTTTTATGGTTCATATAAATTGCAATGTCCTTCAGAGTGAGGTTGCTGGGAAGTAGCTGCAAACACACATTTCCTTTAGTATAAATACTATGTGGCCTACAGGTCACAGAGCAGTGGCAGCTGCCTTTGTCCTCAGTTGAGGCCTGGACAGCTCCTCTTGGCTCACTTTGCTTCTCACCTTCCTTGCACACAGCTGCTCCTGAGGAATTCAGGCAGGTGTTCCCTCATGAGATCTTTTGGAATAAGAATGGAGGTGGTGGAGGTCTTTGTGTCTGTCCCTCTCCTACCTTTCACCTCTTGTGTCTGAATTGCCAGCTCCAGAGCATAAAAACAAGCGATTGTATGGGGAAAATGTGATACAGAAATGCTAAATGAGCAAGCTCATTGCTAACCTGTTTGTTTGGGGCAGACATTGCAAGACTAATTGGCAAAGAAGCATGAAGCAGAACTCGCTGGCAGGGAGCCCCATAATGCCCAGCACCATGGCCCTTTCTGCCTTGCTTGGAAGAAAACATGGTAACTCACTTCTATGGCCTTGAAATTAATCCTATTAGACACTCTTTTGAAAAAAACCAAGAGGCATGCAGCTTTCCACTTGGATTAATCCAGTGTGAATCTATTGTAAAGACAACCCCTCCCATCGTGCCTTGTATTTCCACATGCTCTTGAATGAAAATGAGCTTGAGACTGTTGCGAGCTTCAACTGTTCCAGAAATCTGGGAAGATGGGGAGAGGATGTGACAGCTTGGTCTGTTTTGCTTATTCAATTAACAGACCATCCAGGGAATAGAAGAGCTATGAGGGATGAAAAAGGAGCTGTCACTGTCCTTGGTGACCTCTGATGGGTTTCAGGTTTTCATAAGAACAAACCATCCACCCCTGTGGTGAGGGGAAGACCTTTTCCCATAACTGAAACACCCCAGATACTCTTTGTCCAGGCCTGTCCTCTTCCTCAGACCCGTTTTAAGGCAGGTGGATATTCATGGGGATCTCTTCTCAGGTACAAATGTGTCATTACCACTCTTCAGCATAGACACCAGTCTTGCAGTGATTTGCTTTTCTTCATTCCAATAAAACAGAAAAGCCAAGGGTTAAGAAAAAACTTTGGTGCCACTCAGTGGACTAGGAGGGAGAATAATATGAGTGAAACAAGCATCTTTGAAACACACTCCTAAGTTAGAGTAAGCCCTGCAACAGGAGAAAATACTGAGGACTAAGAGGAAAATAATGAGATTAGGAGGGCAAATGTTGCTCCACTGCACTGAATATTAGTGGTGAGACTTGCAGAACCTAATGGTAGCAAACTCATACACAAACTCCACATTGGCAAGCAAGTGAAAAGAAATTATTTCAGGTCAAGGAAAAGGATCACAGACCCTGCTATATCTGGCAGGTTTACTGGCAGTGGAAAGATGATGATTCTTTATGTATGCAACAGAAGTGTCAAGAAGTGCGTGTATCTGCTGGATTTCAATCCACCCTCATTAGCTCTGCTACCATTACAGTCCCAGAAACGCAGGCCTTGGAAAGGGACAGCGTTTGTGTTTCCTAATGCCCTCTACAGGGTCTCAGAAGTAAAACACCAGCTTAAAACACAGGAATGTGCTGTATTAAACATTATGTAACAGGAGTTTGCACGCTGTAAGGAAATATGTTGAAATATGTTAATAAGCAATACAGTGCTGAACAATACAGTGCTACCTTTCTATAGCTAAGCTGGAAAATTGCACATGTAAGTAACTTACTGATTAAAAGAGCCTTTAAATAACAAAACTCCACAGTGATCCCTTCTACTTTCTTTTACCAGTGGATATGTTGCAAGCCCAGCAAAAGTCTGCATTTTGTGAGGCTAGAACAGGCTCAGATTGCTATTGCACTCTTTCTCCTGGTCTGAAAACAGAATTCTGGTTTTTATTACATTGCCATTTGAACCTACACAATTTTTGGGTAACCAACATATTCCTATCTGTTAAACAGTGCTGTTTAGTGTGAATTTGGCTCTACTTCTGAAGGGACAATAACATTTGAATACATTCCAGTTTCCATTGTAACTCACGCTTGGAAGTTTGGCCAGGCTGGAAGCTTGCAGAATAGCTTGGTTTGCATGAAAACAAACATTGCAGAGCTGAACGCAAGGCCCTTGAAATCAATGGGAGACTTTTTCCCTTGACTGTCCTGGGTCATGAGGCCGACCATGGTTTGCTCTCTCTTTGGACAAAAGGTTTCAGGCAGCTACTTGCACGTTCCCCTTTGTGTCACGCTTGGTGAGTCTCTGCTGGGCAGTTAAAGGGCAGGGCATGACTCAGCTCTGCCTCACCGTTCTTATAGGTTGGATCTTTTTCCTCAGTATAGGCTGCTACTGGTATTACTTCCACCGATTTCTGTCGCATGATCATGTCTTTAGTGGTTTATCGTTCAAATAAAACATTTGATCTGAAATTTTTCATAGTGATATTTTTTTTCCTGAAATAAAAGTATGTATAGGTTTTTAAAATTATTACTTTTTTGGGTAGTACTCTTTTATTTTGGAACAGAGACTTATTATATAGTAAGAATGATGCTTCATATCAGAAAACTTTTTTACTCTGTAGTTGAATTTGATTGTATTTTCAGTTATCAAGAGATAAACAAATGAGAAGCTCTAAGCAGTATGAGGAAATGTGATATGTCTGTGGGCACAGGGCTTTTTATTGCTAGGTCCTGCTATAACATCAGAAGAGTGTTGCAAATCTACACTGGAATCAGATGTGATGCCTACCTATATGTTTTATGTTTTGGACTTGAATTATGTCTGACCATTTTCAAAATGAAAATTGATTGGTTGGTGGTTTTCTTAAGGCAGATGTTTCCTTTCTCACATAGATGAGTAATTAACTTGCTTTTAAATTTCTCATAGCAACTTTGTAATACTTTCTGTGTTTTTGGCAAAAGCTGCTCCTGGCATATGGGCAAAAAGGAATAATACCCTTCAAAATAACTGTATCTATCATGTTGCATAATTAAGAGAAGAGGAGAAAAATATGTGATGGTCTTAGACAGTTATGTAGATAAATTGATGTTGACCTTCTATCACTTTCAGTAATCCATCCTTCTTTTAGGAAAATGGGTAGGTGCAATTTCTCTCTCAAGAAAGATTTAATGCCTCGAGAGGCAGGGAAAATGTGAACCAGTCTGTTGCTATTTATTCCCTGGCCAGTTCCAATCCTTAGGCCGCTCTATATTGGCTTCATTTTCCTTTGACTGCCAGATATTTATCATAGGATTCATTTTTCCATCTCACTCTTCATGAAGCTGTGATAAAGAACCTATTTTACTACCTTGAAGTCTTCAGAACACACAAGATTAGAATTTGCAAGTGTTTAATTCAGGATAATATTAGAAGAGCAATTAAATTTGCAATTGTATTTTGGAAGACAGGATCATTGTGTATATTTTTCTTGTACTGTAATAAGTAAAAGTGACACCAATCTTCATTTCCATGACATAATTCTCTTGAAAGTGGTATTGGAGATAGGATTTAAATCAAAGTAGGCTGTAATGCTCAAGTTCAAATCTTAGATGTCAGCTATGATGTCAAACTCCTGCTGACTTACAGTGTGCTGTGATAAATTAACCTGTAGGTTGAATTCCTGAATCTACCCCAATTTGAGTGTTTGGGGTTTTTTTTTTAATATACTTTTTTACGTATAATGGTGAAACTAACTTCTAAACAATTTTCTATGCAATAAGGGACTCTGCAAGTTCAGTTATGTTTTGCTCCTTTTATTGACACGCTGCTTACTGAAGATAGCACACAGTGAGAGCCAGACTCAGCTCCTGTCCTCATCTGCAATCAGGAAGATAATAAGGTGCCTTTAAATGCTTTTCTTTCTTTACCCCTCTTCAAGATAAAAGTGTATCAATAGAGAATTCTATAGCCAGCTGAGCTGGTTTTGTAATTATAATGGCTACCAGTTGAATCAGGTAAAATTAATTCACTCCAATTGCTTCTCTATTGTGGTTATTTTTAAGGATTTTGCTTCACAAAATGTGTCTTCACATGAATACATTTTAAAGGAAGTATCACAAAGCATTTCATAGTTTAAAATGGGTTTCTTTGGTGTATGGGTGATAGCTGAGTGCCATGGGGGCACAATTTAATAATTGCTCACAACTGGGGGAGCAACTGGGAGGTCCTGTGATCCCGTTGGGGTCAGTTACAGAGCTCAGGCCATTTGCAGATGGGGGGCTGAGTTGTGGTTAATCAGGCATGGCCATGGATAATGGGAGATCTCTGTCTTACGGAGACTGAGGGTATGCGATGGGCCTTGTGCCACTTCAGTAGTTCTTCCATTGAACTGACTGGACTAACAATTAGATGCTTGTTTTCCCTTACATCAATATCAATTGTGTTTTCTTTGTCTTTTAATGACCTTACAAGTGATATATTCTCTGATCATGACTAGCTGGCCAGGGCCAGGGGAGCAGTTCATTGCAGTCACCCACTTGTTGGTTTTGCTTGATGATAATTTCCTTAGATTCATTGTTGCTAATTTCCATTAAATATTTTAAGTTGGGAGATCAGAAGCAGAGTTGAATGTCAATTTTTTTACCAGTAATTAGGAAAAGAGATGGAAAAAAGAAAATTCAAGTTGATCTCATATAAACTGTAGGATGTAAGATAGAAACTGTGACCCTAAAGTAAGAAGTGTTGTTTTTTGGGGTTTTTTTTAAAAAGAGCTTTCCAGCACAAGTTGCCATTTCAGATTTCATATTATTTTTGATGCTGCCAGACAAATTTTTTCCCATATTACTTAGAGATGCTGAGTTCTATTTAGCCTACAGAAAATCTGGACTTTAGGAGAAAGTTACTAATCTGAGCACCCAGTCATTCACATTACCTACCACTCCAGAAGGCAGGTAATGATGGAGTTATTCAGTGTGTATTTGTGGTGATTCACTTTGTAATTATAGCCTCCTTAGACTGGAATAATTTTTTTACCTGCAGCCTTTTCTCACCTTTGCTTCTTTCACCTACTCTGCATATAATTTTAACCAACATAGGGCACAAAATTTGAATAAAAACCTTTTGAAAATCTTTCTCTTGAAAACTAGCTTACTTTAGGTTTGCATATTGTTCTATTGCCTAAAACATTATGGGCGAGGGTCAATGGGAGTTGTTTGCAATAGCTGTGCAGCTTTCTGAGTCATGATTTTCTAGGCTCAAATGACTGTTGCTTCAGCAGATCTATTTCTGTAAAGCATTTTAAAAAATTTTAACCCTGTGGAGTTAAATTCATTATTTGGACAGTTCATCCTATGTTTTTCTAATAAGGGATGTCCAGATATTCACAGATATACAGACTGTGGTAGAAGATGTTACTTTGTTGGAGAAAAACACAGCTACGTCTCAGGAGGTGAAGAATTTTAATCTTTATAGAACTAGTCATGAACCTGGATATGGCAGTCAAACTGAGTTCAATGAGTCTGAGCTGAGCTCTACCAATCAATTTTTTAAATTGGGACACAAAGCAATGAAAAGCATCTTCATGTTCTACACTGGGCATGGTGTGTGGATGATTCCCTGTGAGATCTTTCAGGTTTTCAAGCCCACCACAGGTGGCCAACATTTCACCTGCGCACTGACACCACAGTCTTGCTTGGTGAGCACTGTCCTGTGGGGAAGCTGAAAGGTGAGTGCAATGCTTTGGCCTTTTCTGATCTTTTACGATTTACCTCACCTGCCTTCTCTGTATTATTAATCTGAAATGCTCAGTAGAGCTGAGGAATTCGGTAGGGTGAGTTTGATCCAAAATGCTGCCCTGCTGTGTGATAGGGAATACATTGAAGGTGGCTAATATTCTATTCCAGACAGTTCACAGTTTCCTCTGATTTATGCGTGGAGATTTAGAACTACCCAGTGAAACATTTTTCCCACTCGCTCTTGGCTTCTGCTGATCTTTCAAAGTTATTTTCCTGAATTTTTATGTCCTTACTTACACGTGAGCTGGGCAGCATAAGACACATAAACATTCTGTTGTTGGTGCTTATGATTACCTTACAGGGGACAGAGAATTTTATGTGTATTCTCCAGGATTCCTTGAAATGTGCTGATCAGCAGATATGCATGTCTGTAAGCCAGCTCAGTAGAACAATTGTGAAATAAAAACACAATAGTACACAAAGCAGACTTTTGTCGGACTGGGAGCTTAGCATTTTCAAAAGCCTGTAGAGAATTTTGGAAACCAAGTCCTATTGACAGTCAAAAAGATTTGTATGGTTAAACCCTTCAGCCATTTTGGAAAAACTTCCCATAAATTAATAAATATAGAGAAAATCAGTGTATTCACTCTCAAAGAAAGAAAATAAGTTCAGGAAATACATAGATTTCACATGGCAACAGGCAAAACATCCTGAAAAAGTTATAGATGATATAAGAAAAGAAGAAGTACTCCAAAGTTCCTTTTTTAAAATTTATTTTACAATATATATTTTTGGTATTTGGGGTTTTTTTAAAAGCATACTTATCCTAACCGATGCCTGAATCTGAATTGATCCTAAGTGTAACTGCTGTGACTTCAGGGGTTCAAATTTTGCTCCTGAAGGGAAATAGATGTGGATCTGGCTGGAGTATGTAATTCTCCATTATCCTGCCGTGGATGTTGTCTTTGTCACTGCTGCCTTTCATTTAAAGACTCTATAACACTCTGTTATATCCAGCACAACCACATAAATTGCTTACTTGGGAAGATGATGTTTGCAGGGGCTGGTGTTTGCATGCAATCTGTCAAGCAGAGCCTAGCTCAGATCATTTGCAGTCTGTACCTTAAATCCAAGAGCGGAGGATGGAGCCCTTTAGTCAGATGACAGTTGCACCAGCTCTATTTCTCTAAAGTTCCTTCTGTCAAGGTTATGTTTCTGTTCCTGTGCTCGGTGATGGAGAGCTGGTGTGCTCATTGCTCTGAGTTGAAATGCTGATGGTCATGCATCCTTTTATGTTGTTACCACAGTGCTGGGAGTTCTTCCACAGCTCAGATGGCTAAACCAAGGGAAGTATGTTGTGCATGTTCTTGGATAATTTTTAAAAAGAAAACATCTATTTTTATTGTTTGTATTCCAAGAAAGGTCTGAAGAAAATGCAAGATTTACATATGTATCTTAGCTTCTCTTTCCATGCTTTCTGAATCTGTGCAATGAGATTGCTTCATATGTTCAGTTTGTCTCAAATACAAGGCATTTAAATTAGTTTTAAATAAAGGTCAAGATTTATAATGGACAAGGATGTAAGAGAAAAAAACAGGGAACAGTGTTACCTTGATCCCTTCCTAAGCCTTTACTGCTGAAAAAGCTATTCACCACCTCTTTTGAATTTTAAGACAGGATACCTGGCTGTAAAATGTGAAATAAAATAGAATAGCTGCTGTCAGAATCCAGTAAAGATTGAAAGAAAGGAAATCTTTGAAGAAAAAAAAATTATGGAAAGAAAAAGGGAGGCACTTCTAACTCTTAAAACACAGAAATTATACCAAGGCAGTGAAGTTGTTTAAGGCAAGTTGTACTTAACATCAGCCTGGAGCTGAGATATTCTGAGGCCAGGAGTTTTTAGAAGGTCTGTTGGAATTGCAGGCAACAAGAAGAATGGAGGAAAAAAGCAAAGATGTAACTGCATCACATCACCTATCTGAGGGTTAAAGCTGAGAAAATGTTTTGAATGAGAGAGACAGACTAGGACTGCAGAAGGATGTTTCAGTCTCTTTAGCTCAAAGGATAATTTCACTCTGAATGAGGGAGGGAGGGACCAGAGAGAGGTCACAGTGTTTGAGAGATTGGTTATGAACTTTTAGAATGTAAGGGAACAACACTAACAGAATTAGTCAGTTAGGAAAAGAGAGCATCTGTTTTGAAGGTCTATGAGCTTCCCTTGTGACTAGAGGAAAGAATATTGTAGTTTCTGTGCTAAGTCAGAATAGATGGAATTGGCAGTTTGGGAAAAATGAGAACTGGTCAGTGATTAAAACCACGACACTGAGCTGCTTGAGTGTCACGGAGGTGCGTCTGTATGTGCTCCACAATCTTCATTCTGTCTGGATATTCACTATGCAAGTAAAAAGTTTCTTTAGGACCTGCACTCCTCTAAGTCTGTAAGGTTCCTCTTTCCTGTACTGAGACACTTACCACAAGCAAAGAGACCAATGGTAATCACTGATTTTTACATTGCTGGGAACAGAGAGGGTTATAGAGCAAAATTCTACATGTGGCTGCCTAACTCCATTGTAGGACAAATTTAGAGTACAGCTTTTCACTGAGGAGATGGAGACTTTGAATTTTTAAGAGGAAAAGTCTTAAAAATGTGTTCTGCACAATTAATTTGGTGGCACAGTGTCCTGAAATGAGCTGTTTACCTGTGTGATGGAGACAGCAGAGGCATTACCAGCACAAACTACCCTGCCTGCATATACCAGCGTGCCCTTACATGACTGTAGGAAGTGAGAGCCTCTCTTGGAGACACGAGAGCCGTGAGTGTCCCATTCCCTCTGCCACTGGCAGTGCTGGAGACTGACAGGATGTTGCCAACTAATGCCAGCTGATAGTCCTGAGAGGCTCCTCAGATCAGGCACCCTACAGCCAACATAAGGGGACTGCTTTATTTTCGCAGTTATAGGTCTCAATGTATTTTCATTCATGCAGAGGGGGTAAAACTACATTAGTTATGCAAAGAAAAAAAGGGGCAAGGAGTTATTTATCTAAAAATCAAACGGAGGATTATCTGCATTACCATCTGATAATGGAGGCACACAGAATTACAGACAAGGGTACATGCCTGTGTATGTCAGACCTTTGACTTTCTAATCCTGCCCAATTGCTGCAGTCAGGATCACAGAGATTATTTTTGTGAGCTATTGCTCAGCAAAAGCAAAACGGATCAACCATAGTTTGTAGAATTAGATCAGCCCTGTCCTGAGGCACCCAGCACAAAATACAAAGCTTCTGGCAAAAACAGAGAGAAATATAACCAGCTTGTCCTCCTTAAATCTAAGTGAGGAAAATGTGTCTGGTGTAGCCATAAAATCAGAAGTGACTTGTTTTAAAAGGAAGGAAAGCATCAATTTGTCATTCTGGAGCTATGTTTTTTTGCAGAGCAGAATTGCTGTAGGGATCAGAGCAGTCAGCGGTAGAGAAAGACTATTAAATGAGTCCACTCCCCTACACGCATGGACGTAATCCCTTGATGCAAATACATGGTTTATTAAGGTTGCAGTGTACTGGCTATGGGAATCAGACCTCTAATAACATCATCCCTGGAGCTCTGGCGGAATAATGCTGCTTCTCTTTAGAGGTGAGCTGTGGGTGGTTGTGCACCAATGCTGTACACTGGTAAAAGGAATTCTCCTTGCTGCTAAGAAAGGCCATTTGAAAGGAACTGTAAATGTTCAGGATATCTGTAGGCATTAAGTGCTTTTCAGCACTTAATGTTTACTTGAGACATGCCTAAATTCTCCCAGCAAAATGCTGAATTCCAGATCCCATTCTAGTGAACTTCAGCCCGGAGGGGAAAGTTCTGTTGGATAATGCAGGAAGTCTGAAGGACATGTGTGAGAAGAAGATGTAAAAATTTTGGTGCTGTTGGATTCTCCATCAACTAGCTAAATAAAAGACCAAAAGGAGAGTTCTAGCAAACCAGACTGAATGCAGGGAAGAGACTTAGAGACCCTGGTAGCTTTGTATTTATCATGGATCCTGCTTCAGTGAAGACTTCTGTTGAGTTCTCTGTCCTCCTTTCTTCTCTGTGGGATGCAGCGGCTAACAGCAGAGCTGGAAACACAGCCATGTCCCGCAGATGTCTGTCTCAGCCAGAATTCCCTTCCTCCTCCCCCTACTCCAGGCTTTTGCAGCTGCTGTGAGTCTCAACCATACTAAAGATGCAATGGTAGGAGCACCAGGATCCATAAATGGACAGGTTTAAGCTGCTGTGTTTGTGTAGTGCAGTGCAGATTGAGGGCCTAAGCTCTGAAACCTGGCAGCAGCGCAATTGCATCAATGTCTAACTAGCATCACAAGAGTGAGCTTGCACTACACGCTTGATTTTTAACTGAGCTGATGTTTTTGTTATCACAAGAGACTCAATTCATCACTGTAAAAGTAATTAATCCTTCACTTGCCTGCCACATCCTTGGGCTTGCTTCACTTTTTTTCTATTGTAGGATATAATTTCTTCACAAAGGCAAATGAAATGCAGCTGAGAATGTAATTTTGTTCACTACCTGTTACTTTACAGGCTCATTGTAGCACAGGACAATACACAAGAGAAGCCCTGAAATTGTGACTAGTGGTTTTCCCTGCATTTTTGTTGAGGTTTCTGAAAGCTGTGGCTTTCACTCCAAATTTTAGTTTTACTTGCTGCCAGGATCCATAAACCAGGGAAGAAAGCCCAAACTCTCAGAAGACAGCTCCTGGTGGGGATGTTAAGTTGGTTATTCAAAAATCAAGCCACTTAATTGCTAACTATTTTTTAAAATACCAGTCTTGCTATAAAGTCTGCTGCTAATTGTTCACCTGTGTACATATACACAGTGTTAGAAATTTTGGATCTGAGATAGCATCACTTTAAAGCTTTGATGCTCACCTTTTAGAAAATCAGTTACAGTCATTTTTCCCTTTCCTAAAATAAATGTGAGAGGAAACATCAAATTAATCACAGGTACAAAGACTGCCTGTAGTGAGGTAGCTCATTAAGCTTCCTTTTCCTGAGCTCCGTGTTTCTTACAGAATTTTAATCTTCATAGATTTTTAAAATTTTGTTGGAGTGTGTGTAGTATTCTGCAACAATGAAATGCTTTGCTGGGTCATTTATCATCCTTTGCCTTGAGGAAGGTCTATACAATTACCTTTGTGCTTGTGTTACACTCTAAACTTTCATAATCCAGGCTTCTAGAATTTGTGCAGTGGAAGATGCACATTAGAGTAGGTGCATCCTTGCTTCGGGAAGCCCATGGAAGTTGTATGATTACATCCCCTTACACAAAGCAAACTGTCTATTTTCCAGGTGCTGCCTGGCTTACAGCATCACCTCCAAGTTCCTTTCAGGCTGCAGATGCAGGCTGGTGTGTTCCTGTGTTTGTGCACCCTGTGCCATGACACAGCTGCAGGTGGCCACCCTTCTGCAGCCCCATGGCCGCACCAGGGACTTCAGCCCTAGCAGTTGGGTGCTGGTGAGGATACCATGGTTCAGTGACTTTGTCTGTCTTGGGAGCCACTGAACTCTACTCACTTGTGAAAGCTCCCACATCCCATTTATTCCTCAGCTCTGGATTTTAACTAATGAGGGAGGAAGAGCCATGGAAAGGAGCCTTTGTTGGCACTAAGACTGGACCATATTCCAAGACTTGGTAAACTGGTGTCAAAGGCAGTGATCAGGTCCAACTAGAGTCACTACGGCAAACAAAAGCAACTTTATTGCTTTATTGTTTCTTCATCAGGTGGAGCTTCACATGAAATCATTTGGATTTTTTGGTTAATTTTAAGATTGCTCTATCTCAATTTTACAAGTTTGATTACTTAGCTTTTGTGAGAGTGAAATTAGTCACACTCTGGTAGAGGGGTAACTGAACTGCACACACCAAACATTAATGAATTATTGCAATGGCTGTAATGCCTTTTGTGGAATTTTTTCTTCCCTGTCTTTCTCAGAGCACAGTATTCCTCATGTACTTTCTTGGCATTGTGTGCAGTTCTGGAGATGTTTATCTGTAGCTCTCCCATCAGTTAATCTCTCTCTCGAGTGTAGCTGATAAATTTTACTCTGGTGAAATTGTGATGATGCACTTTATTCTTTCATTTCTGCTAAAAAAAGTATGTTACTTATACTCAAGAAAATAAAAGCCACTTACAAATATGGATACACTCTACAGTTATTGGAACAGTTCACATACTGCTATTGCAATACCAAATGAAGCCTGCATTCATGCAGGTGGTTTTTGCTGTTGTAAAGCAGAAGAGGGAGATCATATGTTTTGTTTGAGGAAAATATTGTTTAAATTGTAAAACTTTCACTATGTCCCTTAGTTAAACCTGTGTTTATGAATTTATCCAGTCTGAATGTTAGTTATGGCTTGTTTGATGTACCTTCATTTAAGGCTTCTTCCACATTATCTGTGAGGCAATCCCATTCAAATTCTCAGACACGAACACAGACAGGAACTTCCTGACAGAGTTACTGACTCGTGCTGCAGAACTTTGAAAACCGTGTTGTTGAGCTGCAATTCTGCAGACACTGTTATTTTATTGCTCCTTCCCTCACTTCATTTTTTTGATTCTCAAATAGTTTTGCACGGGGGTGAGATTCAGTATTTCTGAATTCATAGGCTTCTGTTGCTTCAGAACCACTGAAGGGGTTATGGCACAAGAATGTGGTTTCAGGTGAGAATAAGCAGCAGGAAGAGATGTCAAGTAATTATACAGGCTTCATAGTAGCTACCATAATAATACAACCAAAACCCAAACCTCCTAGTCTCAGCAAGGAGACAAAATTGTTTTGCAACTGAGAATTACTCAAGTTTTGCATAGCATATCATGTGCTCTCTTGGATTCTGTTAATTTGACAACCAGATTATGAACTTGTAGAAAAGAAAGATTTGTTTACTAGCATGTATTGTAGGTTTTTACTGAGCTTTTTATTGTATGGTGTATGTAAAAGAGACATAAATATTTTGCAATATAGTATATAGTAACAGATGACAACTTCAGTCCAACAATTTTAACAAAATCTGTTACCTGAGATAAATGCTTTAGATGTCTGTGGGAACAGCTGTAATAATTACTTACTTGTTTACCTTGATGTCATGCAGAAGAGAGGGGAGACCAAATGATAGCAGATGTGGAAGCTTTAATTACAAGGAAATCAAACAAGGACTTCAATTTTGGGTTTAAGATGCTGGCAAAGCTTTCTGCAGAGGCCCTGCTGAGTCAGTCACATTTAGGAGGAAGTCTTGTGCTGTCCTTGCACACGTTACAGTTTGAACACAGCATGTTTTTCTTGCAAGACTTTCTTTCCCCTGTCCTAATGATTTCAAGAAGAGCAGTGGAAGCACTACTCTGAGGCCTTACTTAGCTCAGGACCTTCTGTGCCCAGTTAGCAAATATCCTGTGTCACTGATTTTAAGAATTGGAGTGGCAATAGTTTTCTAACTATTTACGACCTACTGATTCCATCTTGTAGAGTATTAATTTCCAGTTATCAGGGAATAATATATGAAATGCTAACACAAAAGATTTGCTTGCATTCTGATACAGCTGCTCTTTAAATGAGGACTAAGTGTTGCGTGTCTTGTCCCACTGTTCCCATCTTGTTGCTGACATTGTTACACTCATATTACTTAAACTGAATCTCTATATGTGCACCTTGAATTGTGCTCCCTCAGGGTTCTTGAACTGGTTCCTTAGTGTGAGTTTGGGTATATAGACCTAATTAGAGCAGCTGGAAGCCTTTGCTTGCAGGTTAAGGACGTCAAATTAACCTGGATCCCAACTCAAGCCACCAAGCACCTCTGTCCCCTTCAGGGGCTGATTTACTCTGCTTGGTGTCTCAGTTTTACCTCTGCAAAATGAGGGTAGAATAAATCCACCTGTAAGATGTGAGAGGTGCAAAGGTAATAAATGCTTCAGCAGACAGACCTGCTTTCACAGCCCCCCTAAGTACACTATGAGGACTCAGCTTTTTTCTTTTTTTTGATGCAGCAGCATGTAACCAGTGATGGGTGAATGCCATTGATTTAGTGATCCCACCTGTAGTCTAAGCTCTTCCATTCTGGTGCTTTCATCCCTAGCATTCCACTGACACGGGATGGTGTTCTGTGTTTAACTGTACCAATACTTATTTGATAAGTTTGCAGTTGAGATCATTATCTTTCTAGAACAGATGAAATGTCTTGGGTATTGGGGGCAAGAAATGTTGTACCATGACTTTATTTTATTCCTTGATAAGCAGAAAGTGAAATAGAATGATCACAGGGTTGAGGTCCCTAAAAGCTTATTGGACCACTGCATTTGAAACACAGAAATTATTTTATTTTTATTTATTCTTACTTCCCGATTTTATTCCAGCATTCAAAAAAAACTAGGGAATTTTTTTTCTAAGTATTCAGTATCTTCACTTTGCATTTCAGGAAATAGGTCCTCCTGTTTTTGGTTTTTTAGGGTTTTTTTCCGTGGTTTATGCAGGTCACCTGCAAAAAGTGTGATTAAATTATCCATTTGAGAATCATCTTCCTGCATGTATCAGTGCGTTTTCATCCCTGGAATTATGACCCCTTTAATTTATTTGTGTTACCTTTTTATGCTATACCCACAGCTTCTTTAACTTCTCAACATTGCTTTATAGTCACTCCTTTGTCTATCTGAGTGCATTTAAATTAAATTAAATTATAGGTTCTAAAGTAACTCCATACAAAATCTTCAAATAAGCTACAGATAAGAGTTCCTGGTTTCAAATACATTTAAACAAACTATCCTACCTATAGAGAGCCTATGAGAAGTCTTGAACTGCTTGCTTTCCTGCAGAGAGAGATATGGCTTGAAAAATAATATGTATTTTACTGTTTCTACTCTGCAGACCACATGTGGGATCCAGGCAGCATCTGAGAACCACTGAGCATATTCACAGCTTTCTGTGCACACAAAATATGTAAACAGACTGTCCGTCATTAGACCAGGTTCAATTCTATGGTCACAGCTGACTCCAGTGCTGGCTTTACAGCTGACTTCTCAATCACAAAAATACTGCTGTCCTTGCATCTAACTGTTCTCACATAATGCAGCCTCCCTCCTGCCAGAATGTAATTTCACTGCCACTGAACTAGTGATAAAACCTGAGCACTGACAGACGAACAATTGGCATTCTTGAAGGTAAACATGGAACCTTATCACCTGGCTGCTGCAGATTGTGATAGGGAGATGAGAGCTGGCTAGTGACAATTCACAATGAGAGATTGCAACAAAGGGGGAAAGAAAAGTCTCTATATTGATAATGAAACTACTTAATAGTTCTGACTTATACAGAACTGTGAGCTAGTAATCTCCCAAACAAATTGTCACAATTATTTACATTTCCTAACTGCTCAAACAACACAAGAGCTAACAATATTTTTCATTTTTGCCTTATATAAACTTGGATATTTGTACCTAATGGATATAACTGCAGAGAATTTGCCTACAAGGGTAGGCAAGAATTCTAAATTATACTGTATGAAGGGCTTGTATTTAACTCCTCCAGCTGTTTCCTTTGCTCAGCAGGTCACAGGTGCTAAAACTTGAGCATTTGAGTGTGTGCTACCTTGCTTTGTAATGAGGTTGGCCTATCCCTTGCTCCTGCATTTTTGTTCATAATTTTTCCAGCCCTAGAGAATATATAATATTGATGGTCAGATCTGAGGCACACTGGCAGTGTGATACTAGGTATTTTTTCTGTTTACCAGTATGCCATGTTTTAGCCTGTCCAGACACTTGTGTTTGTGCTTTCCATAGAGCTAATTATGTCAAGTGCAAATTCACTCCTGTGCAACTCAGTTTATAGTTTCACTTTTGCCTAATAGGACTCTTCCTTTCCCTCTGCCACAAAATCTGTGCTCAGGTGCTGCTTAATCCTGTTCCTGCTTGTGTTCTGGTGCCATTTGCAGCTCTGAAGGAAAGAGATAAGAGTAGGTGTGAATTCCTCCCTAGTGCACTGGGAGTTCAAAATCTATTTAGCTGGCAAAGTCCCCTCAAATACTTACTGGTTCAGGATTAATATCCTGCCCAGTGACAGGGAATAGAGATCACAACTGTCTCCATGTGGGGCTGCCACTCCCTAGGGGCCTGCATGAGTTACTCCCCTAAAGACAGCTTCAGAATTGCACCATGTCTACTAGATTTTACATTATGAAGCTATTTATCAGGGAGAGCATTTATTTCTTGGCCAAGGAAGGATCAGGTTGATAAATTATATGATGCATATCCAGAGCTTAAAAATTTCTCTGTGAAATTGAAATAAGGCAGAGAGATTCCTTATGAGGGAAAAGAGAGAGTGCTAATCGCATTTACAGCTATCACTTCAGGAGCTTGAGTTGTTGATAAGGTGTCGATAGCTAAGATAACAAACTGCATTCCCATATAGCATCCCAGTTCCACTTGTTGGGTTTCTACAGTGTGTCTCTGAAGCCGGGTTTCTTTTTTGACCTGCTGTTTGTACGAGAAAAGCTAAGGATGAATAGAGCATTAAAGCTGTGTCCTCCTTTTTAACAAAATACCAACTCTCTGCTAAGGCCAGTTGTGTCATTAGCACAGGCTGTATCCTACACGTGCTCTGCCACTGCTGGAGTCTTCTGATGCCAGGATGAGCTCCACGTGGTGCCCTTTAGAGCAGAGTTGCTGTAATTGAGCCCATCATGGGATACACCCAAAGACTTCAATGCTCCTTTGAAACGTCTCAGTATTGTCTTTACGGTGAGTGGCTTCTGCTGCAGCTAACTAAAGTGGTTTACACCTCCTCCTTTGGCAAACAGAGCAGTGCGAGGAAGTCTTGCTGTAGGAATTGCTGGGTTAGGCACTTCTGGTTTGTTGCTGCTGCTGTTAGAGGGGAAAGGGACTTCTGACCCATTCCCTTTAGAAAAGAAATAGATGGCTAAGCCTGCAGTTATGAAGGCTTATTTAGTGTTTGCCTTAAAGCTGTACTAGCCTGACACAGAGGGCCCTGGATCTTTCTTTGAGGAATATTTTACCTTCTAAAGAAAGTCCAGCGTTAACTTCTGGTGGGTTTCAGTTACAAACTTTTGGTAATCGTACTCCGTCTGGAAGGATGGGACAGCTGGGATTGCTGTCGAGGGTTGAAAATTTCTTTAACTGTTTTGGGGAATATCTTTCTTGGAATGGGACCCAGTACATGTAGAAAGTGTGTGCTACATTAATTAAATTCTTAAAAAGCTTGTTTACATTGGTAAAGATATTTTTGCGGTAATAGCTGGCCAATTCATGTCAGGAATATTGGGACCTCTCTCATTCTGTTCTTTATGTCACCTATATTAAGAAAGAACTATGTTATACTAATGTGGAATGAGCTTCATGCTGCATGGATTACAATGTGCTAAAGGGTGAATGCATTGTCCAATTGTGCCCTTTTGAATGTTCTTTTGAATAGTCCTCAGGTTCATTATTATGTTATATTAAATAACTGTTTGTGTAAAAGAATTATGCTTTTATGTAGAGGGTGTATCATCAGAATAGACAATGAAAAAGAATAGATTTTTTTCGTGTTCAGCTCTCTCTTTCATGGGGTATTTGTGAGCCTATCTGTACAAGCTTAATAATGCCTTAACCTAGTTTTTTGTATTCACTACGAAAGAAGGTTTATAGAGGCTTATGATTGCAACCTTTATTTTGAATCAAGTGGGAGGAGAAAACACACCTCGAAAATACTGCTTTGAGGCAGTCAGATGCTACATTCTCTCTAGTTATACAGACAAACCCTGTTTAGCTCTTTGCAGTGTGTATGACTATTCCAGTAAATTTAAGGATATAAAATGATCCTTGACTATTTCAGATGCCTGACCAGATTAAAGTAACTTTCAAGATGCATTGTCATATTGTGAGCCAGTTTCAATGTTACCTGAGTATGGTAAGGAAAAGAGACCTGGAATACAAGCAGAATTAAAAATCCTCAGGTTGGCATACATTCCTGTGTTGTGGCTTTCTCAGGGAAGTGATTACGGCAGCACTGGTTAATGGTGGTGAGTTCTGTCCCACTGAGAATATGCACTAGGGATAACAGATTTTGAAGTCTTATCTCTGAGCACAGCAATGCCTATTTCTTCTTTCACCTAGGATGTCTTTTCTTCTGGGATGTTTCAGTGCAAGAAATGCAAGGCGGCTGGGAGAATTGAAGTGTTTATGTGGACCCTAAGTGGGATTACCTGTGATTGGCCTGTCACTGGGGAATATTCCCAGATAATAGACAAGCAGTGTTGTCTCAGGTAGCAGAGAACAATCTTGCTTCACTTGGCTGCTTCTAGACCATCTTTTTTGCCTTCATTCTTCCCTTTTTGATTTGCAAATGAGATGGGGATGAGAATTAATAGGGCTTTTTTTCCTTACGCTCTCACTGCATTCTTAAACTACTTCTGCATCCATACTCTGAATAACAGTGAAAATTAAGTCAAAATAGCCAATTGATCTTCTGCTGTTATGAACAGAAGTGTTTGAAAAAATTTCTTGTGTGTGCCTGGGACTTTTATTCCACTTAAATTTCTTTTTGCCTGCCCAGGAATGGGCAAATAAATTTGAAGTTTGAAATTAAACTTTTCTGTTTTGCAAAATGGAAATTCAGCTTTTGCACTCTGTGGTTAGTTAACACATTAGGAAATGATGCCATTCTCACTAGTGGATTGTTTATTTTGAATCCTTCTGAAAGACACACTGTCATTCTTGGATAGAACTGTTCAGCATGATGGTACATTTAGTGTGAAATACTTGACATTTTACAATTTGTTTGAAAAGGGAAATGGATTAAAAAGTTAATTTGTTACCGTGTGTTTCCATGATGAAAAATTCAGAAGGTCTTGGGCTCCCATTTTCAGGTCAGGAGAGATTTTAACTTTTACAAATCAAAATAAAAGGAATTTCTACATAATCCATAAATGATTTATAACTTCAAAGGAAACTTTCCTGGAGCAAAGTTTTGGTTGCCCGTTCCTAACTTCTCTTTACTGCAGGGGGCAGGAGATGAAGGAATAGGCACACAGGACTGCTTGAAGGATTAGTAAAATAGTAGAGAGACTTTTACTACCACAGTAGATCATCAGTTGGAATCCAGCAGAACCTGTCAGTACTGAGGAGCTGCTTGGTGCTGTTTTGGTCATTGCCAGCTCTCTTTACCAAGAGGATGATGACACTGCAGTACACATCAACTTGAGCTTGAGACAAATTGAAAAACTGGTGAGTTTATAAAAATTCTTCATCTGAAGGCCTAGTGAATTTGTGATATAATCTGGGGAGAGAAATATCTTCTTGCACTGAAGGGGCTGCTGAATTTTCAGCAGCTGTGTAATACAGTCCTTTCAATAAACTGAGACTTTGTTTTAGGATGAGTTAGGCTGGGTCTTTGCCCCCTTTGCTCCTGTTGGAAGGGTGCCCCAGATTTCTGTAATGGCCTTTTTTCCCATGTGCTCTGGGCTGACTTTCCCACTCTAGAGTCAGGAGCATCTTTGCCCTGCAGGGCATCACAACAGTTTGCATACAGTTTGAATAGAGCAGTCCAGAGTCAGTAGCAGATGTTCTGGTCACTGAAAGACACCGAACAGACTCTTGACCCTCTGAGCATAAAAATAATCTCTAAGTGGCTCCAACACTTGGAGTTCCTTTCTGCTTTAGAAAAACAGAGGAAAAAATGCATGGTAATAGGTGTGAGTTAGGAATTAGTTTTGAATTGTCTGACCTCTGTTTAAATTTGAGATTAGAGTCTGGACATTTCTGTAAACCACCCAACCAAAAAAACCACAAAAAACACCACCAAAAAACCTCAACAAACAAGCAAACAAAAACAACAACAAAAAAAGCCCTTTAAGAAACCAGGAACCATTTAAGAAATAATTTGATGGATTTTAAATTTTATTTTTATGCTTTGACAACTGTTGTGTTAGTGGTAATTTCAACTCTGTTTAGAAGAAGTTCAGTTCTAAAGAATAGTTGTAAGATACTTTTGTGTTTCCCAGGGGCTGGGAATCATGCATGTAATTTTTCAAATTAATGACAAGACTTGGATGGAGTGTGTACTCTTAGAACAAAACTGTCTTGTTAAAAAGGAGTGTGTTTAGACAGCTTGCAGCAACAGGAGATTAAATTGCTGGATTTGCCTTTTATATGGCTTGATTGATGAGAAAACTCTGCTGCAGTATTCATTGTTTATCAAATGCCACTCAGCTAGCGGCACTAACAAAAACAAATATTTATTGGGTGCAAGATTAAAAAATGATATTGCAGAAATATGTGACTGGTTTCAGTAAAGATTTCTATATCTCTGTAGGGGCAAAAAGTAAAGATGTGCTGAAGCAGTAATAAGAGACACTGCAGTGTAACCAGGGAGACATCAGGCACTGCCGCCTTCACAGAAAAGAGGTTCTTGTTGGTGATCTCTTACTGAAGGACGTTGCAGGAATAACCTGCATGTGTCTATAAAATCAAACGCTCTCCCTAACTGCCCTCTCTTCTCCCCCTACTCCTTTCAAAAGTAAACAGCCCTGCCCTTGGTGGATGTTCTGTTACTGTCTCTCTTCACATGCAGCTTGCTCTGTGAGGAGTTACACCTGTGCAGTGCAATTTATATCCACGCAGCTGCAGCACTTTAATCCACAAGAGGCAATGGAAGCTTATCCATACAATTATCTGGTTTAGACACTGAATGTGTTGTTTTGATTAGGGCGGTGCTGCGGACTGTGTTATTGGAATGAGGGGGAGCCTGAAGGTGGAGTATCACGATGTTAACCATTTGGGAAAAACGTAGTTCTCATATGGTGACAAGTAAATTGTGAACGTATTTGACATACTGTTTATACCCCCTATGTGTAGAAGATGATTGGCTTTTAGGATTTTTGTGTATGTGCATAAGAACAGATTTGGGATTCCATTTCCTCTGTAATTATACACCATGAATAATAGTTATCACTGGCTTATTTACAGGGGATCCTCTGTGTGTTCGTAGTTTGGGTTTCCTTTTTTTCCCCTTTTTTTCTTTTTTTAAAAACGTGTTTATCTAAATATGGTGCTGGTAAAAATGAGTCTCATATTAGCTGTAGGTTAATGTAATGTGAAAGACATGCTGGGCAAACATCCCCTAGCCAGTCTGGAAACAGCTCTGATCTCTGAAATGTTACCTTGGCAAGTTTACATGATTTCCCAGAGAGTCAGTTTGAACTCTGTTCTTTTATTGGTTTATTATTTTTGGAATGTAATCCTCAATACATTTGTATTCATGGCAATGGACAGTAAGTAATTTAACACCTGTTATCTACAATCTCTGTCAGCAAATGGCCTTCTCCTAGTGGGATTTACAGTTTATGTTTCTAAGGCGGAGAATTCAAATTCGGTCCGCTGTGCTGTGAGCACAGTTATGTATCTTTTTTTCCTCTGCTTTTTAGTCTGGTCTGAAACTAACATTGCTTCTTTTATTCCAAATCAGAGAAAAAACCCCAAAGCTTGAAGGGGGTTGCAATTTTTTATCCAGTCAAGGTGTTTTTCCTCTAAAGTAGGGAAAGTGGGAGTGTGGGGAAGAAAACTAAGCAAAAAATAACCCTAGTCCCACCTTATTTACAATGAACATTCTATAGGCTTATTGTCTTAGTCTCTGCATTGTGTTCTCCTACTGATTTTTGAGGAAGAGTTTGTGTGGGGCAAAACTGAGGTGTGCAGATGGTCCTTACCCAGAGGTAGGGACTATATCTGTGTGTCTGCACTGCTCCTGTTGGGAGATCTGACTTTAAGTCTTTTGCATTCCCTTTCTGTTCTGTTACAATTTCCAGTTCTAGTTTCATTTCAAAAATGTAGAGAAAGTGTAAAATGGGAGGAGAGAAGGAGTGTTTTTTTGTTTTAGTGTTTTACTTGTTTCTTTGTTTCTGGGGCTTTTTTTTGTGTTTGGCTTTGGCTTTTTTAAGAGATAAAGGTATATCTCTTATACCTCTCATTTGAAATAAGGGAATGAACCATTTGTGACTGATTTGTTTGATTGTTTTGGGTTTTATTTCCTATTTTTGTAATAGCCAGTCTGTAGAAAGAGAGTGTATGTTAGGAGAGAGGCTTGCTAGCTGCCTGAGGAGCAGTTGTGCACAGTGCCTGGGTGGGACACTGACCATGCAGGAGGATTGCAAGAGGTGGGATGTTTCACACAGGAGCTGTGGAGAGCTTGGAGCCTGGGGAGAAGAGCTGCTCCTGCAGGAGAGAGCTGCAGCTTCACAGAAGCAGTTGGATGGAGCAGCTGAGGTGATGGGACTGAGCTGGGCAGCCAGGTTGTGGATTATTGTCAGGTGTAGTGGACAGGAGTAGTTTAAAAGACCTCAAAGAGAACTGCATGTCAGAGACACGATGCAGGCCATCCCTAAGTGCACTAGAAGTGCTTGGTTTGGGTGCTGGAGTCCCCTATCCCTTTTAACTGTGATGTTTTGGTAAAGTAGGCTGTGTCAGGGAGTGTCACGCCTGTCCAGGTGAAGGCTGTTCCACAAACAGGAAAGGACACTGATTTGGGACCATGTCAGCCTAGCACTGCAATGCACTAAAACACACCTCTGAAGGATAAAACCAACCCCAAGGAAACAAATTACTGGATGATACCTAAAATAAAGCCCCAGCTCTGCTTTACCTTTGCAGAAGCAAATAGTTTATGGTTGGTTATGTAGGGGCTTTCTATTACCATATGTTGAATCTTGCAATTTCTCAGCCTTCCTGCTCAGCATCTGTGAGTCTCGGAAGCAGAATCGTTGCTTGGAAACTCAATTGTCTTTTTGCATTTACTGGTAGAAAATACTTTTCAATTCCAGTAACTTGATTATCAGGACTTGTATATAGATTTAAAACCCCTTAGCAAAGGCCGTTTCTTTACTGGCAGGATAAATACTGCAGATACACAAGAAGTGCTTAACAGTGTTTTCAGCAGGGGTGAAGTTTTTCCAATGTGTTTGTATTGCAATTGAGATATAAGTTGCATGGAAATGAACTTATTATCTATGTGCCAGTATCAATGTGCTATTTCTACTTCTTTTTCTTCTTGTGGAGTAGAAAACCACCTCTGAGGGTACAGGTTGCCATCATCTGACCATGGCTTCTTTTAGAAGTGAGTTCTGGACAGATAGTCACAGTTTGGCAATAAGATTTTTGTGGGGATTTTTGGTTTGATGGAACACTTCACAAGTTGGGCTTCTTAGGGGTTCTTAATTCTGAGGGTTTGGTTGAAGGGAGAGGAAAATAGTAATCATTGTCTTGTTTTCTGTGTGTTTTTTTCCCCCCTCCCCTCCTCTCTGTTGCCTGAAGTAACATGAATTTCACAAACCTTGCAGGATCAATACTTTAACTGCATACTAATGTGTTTTGGAGAGCTACAGAGAAGATGGGGAACATGGACTGACTTTCTTTGTTTATAGAGTGGTTTGAGAGAAAAATAACAGCTGCAGTTGTCACCTTCAGTTGTGCTCAGGAGCACCAGGATCTGAAGGTGGCCCTACCGAAATCAAGAAGGCTTACCAGGGCTTTTGCTCTTACTGCCATGTGAGTTTGAATATTGGA
This sequence comes from Origma solitaria, assembly GCA_013397895.1. Taxonomy (NCBI): domain Eukaryota; kingdom Metazoa; phylum Chordata; class Aves; order Passeriformes; family Acanthizidae; genus Origma; species Origma solitaria. The sequence goes on along the minus strand of VZRL01005376.1, from coordinate 2,373,406 downwards.
TCTTAGGCTGTGTGCTCTAAAGCCATAGCAAAGAACTATTTTTCACTGTTTCCAGGAGCTATCGCAAGGACTGAAAATTGAGGTAAATGCCAGAGTAGGCTGTATGAAGTGTTAGATCAATACTTGAAATTGGCACATGTAATGACAGCTTTGAAACTGATGTGCATGTGAGTGTGATTGATAAATGCATTGAGAGCCTTTTAAGAGAAGCATGGGGATTCATTTTGTTTAAAATGGAAGGAAAACAGTATTGATACAACACTGTGTACAACACTTTATGGTAAGTGTTACAAATGAAGGCTTCAAAGAGTACTTAAGTGCTTTATGCTATTTGTTATCCTCAAGAGTAGTATTAAAATCAGCATTATGGGTTGCAGAGCTTGTGGGATGTGTTTTCCCTTAGGACAGAGAGGGATGGTAGCCTTTATGGTTTGGCTAGTGCTTAGGTTCTTTTTTCCCCCCCATCTGAAGGGATTTTCATTAGCAATTAAATGTATCTGGACTTAAGAAACATCTGTTTAACATGACATGAACATTGGAGTTCATTCATTTGTAACTCATACTTTTAAAGTCTGGGTATGCACTAGAAAGTGTTACCATTTGGTCAATATTTCTCCATCACATCTCTTGTAAAGTTTAGTGACTTTGACTTCATTCTGTGGACCACAGAGTGGTCTGAAGTATGGGAGGATATCAAGGTATTTAATTACCCCAGATATTCCAGTGCAGGCAGCAGCCAGGCTGTTTGCACTCCTCAGAAGGCGATTTGGCAGTGAACAGGGACTGTAAACAGTAAAAGGAGAACAATGTGCTGCTTCAGTACTTTGCCATAAAGGGCTGTTCTTGTTTTCCTGAAGAATGTAACCACTGAAAAGAATTATAGCTCCCCAGTTAGAGCCAGCCCCTAGTTGAGGGCTAGGTTATTGTGTTCCGTTTGTGGCTTGGATGTTTTCAGCCAAGAAGAGAGAAGAGAGCAACCTCCCTTCCTCCTTTTTTAGATTTTTTTTTTCTTTGAGGATCTGGGATCTTCAATATTGGACCCTTAGGCTCTTTTACTACCATCTGAAGTTATTTATTGTCAGGTAGGAGGCAGGACAACAGTTCTTGCAGAAGGCTCTCACTAGGCTTTTTTTCTTAAAATTGACCTGCTGGAGAAGATTTCTTAAGGGCATATGTTCCCAAGCACTTTTCTATATGGAAACTGTTGCTCTGAATTCTCACTGGACACTTGGAAATTAATTTTTGTAACCCAGTGTTGTGTATATTGACTACACATCTTTTGTTCTTTTAAAAATCACTGAAGTAGTGGGCTGAAATTTTGCTTTGGCATAATATGAAAATGAAGATGACCTACCCTTTCCTGATGCAGTTATTGCTGTATTTGTTAATCCAGGTGTGTTTTTAATGGCCCCTGTTGTTTCGATGTGCTTAGCAGGCTGACTTAATGTCTGAGCATGTAGCTGTGTTGAAATTGGCTTAAATGAGGTTAACTGGAAAGAAGAGAGCTGTTGTTTGCATGAAAGGTGGGCTACAGAGAGGTTTAAAGTCAAACTCTGGCTTGCTGAGAAGTTCAAGCAGCAAACTGTGAAGTACATTAATTAAACGCTAGTAGTGAGCAAGTGGGGAGCCTATGTTTAAAAAGACAGGGAGTTGTATAGCATTTTAAAGAAAACCTAAACAAGACCTCAGGAAATATATTGGTTTGGTTTTTTTTTTTTTTTTAAATCTTAATTCCTTTGCCTTGTTGTAATAAAATTTAAAATAAAAAAAAAACCCCTTAAAACAAAATATCTCCTCCAATCCAGAGGGCTTTTATGCTCATCTAGAGTTTCCTAGATCTGAAGCAGTCCCAGATTGCTGTTGGTGGCATAAGATGGGGAATGACACCACAGGCCACGGCAGAAGGGACATGCTTGGAGGTCTGGCTGAGACAGCAGAAGCACAGCTGTAACTCTGTGCTAGTGTCTTTAATGATACAAACTTTTTGCAAACTTGATGATTTTCAGGATCTGTAAATGTTTCCAGTTGGGTACAACAGATACTGCACTTGAAATGTTGTGACATTAAAGATTAACAGAAGACTTTGGATGCCAGTTGGGGGAGGATTGCATATTTGTTCTTCTCTTTTTTTCTTTCTTATGCTGCTAGTAGATTCTGAGGTAAGAACTCCTATTTTCTGGAGAAGAATCTGTGGCTCCTAGCATGAAACAAGTATTTTAAAGAGGAAACAGAGAGGCACATGCCATACTCATAGGATATTTTTCTCTTCCATCATGCTGGCTTTATTTTGCCATCTTTTGAAGGTGTAGGTCTCTGCCAGCAAGATTGCTTTAGCTTTGAAGGAAATCACACCCTCTGAGAAGTGGCTTGAAGTAGACCTTGTTCTACCCAGTGCAAAAATAACAGTATCCTACCCAAAATCAAGTGAGTGTGAAAATGAATTGCCCATATAAAATTCATATGGATGGTTCCTTAGGAAATACTTTTCTTCGCTTTTCAAATAGCAGCAATGAATATATAGCAGGGAATCTGCTGGAAGATTCTGCATTTTACCTTTTCTGCTGGAAGATATTCTGCATTTTTCTTTCTCTTCTGAAGCATTTCTCCAGTTTGCTAAAGTGGTGGTGTTCTTTAAAATAGTTTGTCTTTTTTTAGTGGTGTCATGTATATTAATTTTACCACAGATGATGCCAAAGAAGAATTTCCATGATCCTGGTTCCAAATATCTCTTGTGTACCACTCCAGTTGCATGAGGTTCAGTTCCTAGGGAGTAGAAAGAAAATAAGTTGCGTTGGAAAGAGTTGTTTCGTAGTATATTAGTTGGATAGCAGTAAAGTCCTTCCATGCCTTTGCCAGCTTCTAGCATAATTGTTTTGCATTTCCATGCAGGCCTTAGTTCTGTGTTGTCTTCAGTGAGGGTAGTGCTTATACTGCTTGTGGTCAGAACTGAAAAAGACCTATTGTAAGGGGTAAAAAATTTTATCCCATATCTCAAGTAATGGTCTCTCCTCTGTTTGGTAACCACCAAGTATGCATATTCTATAAAGGAACACCACACTGAGGGGAAAATCTTGGACCTAATCAGTTAATTCTGTTAACCTGGTAGGAATAGATTGCTGTCTCTCAGATCCAGGACATGTCTTGGGCTTAATCTTGTTCTTTAGTTTTGTCCTGTAGCTGCATAAGTCAATTTTCCCTGTGTTACAAGCAAAATCTGTGTATTTTCTTAGTATAAGTTAAGCACGGCTTCTTATAAATCCAGTGTAGGAGCAGGCGAGCTCAGGAGCATGGCATGATGGAATGCCTCTTGGGAAATTTGGTAGAAGGACTATTCCTTCCTGGCATAATTCTGCTCCAATCTAAACAGAGAGGGAGCTTAAGCTGTTCAAAGAATAAACATAATTTCTGTAGTAAAATGTGCATTTTTAACAGCACCACCTGGTGACTCCTGTAGCAACATTACCTCATTAAATTATAACTGATGAACTTGTTTCTTTGAGATAGCTGAAACAGCTAATTCTCAGTCATACTGGTTTGTCTATAGTTGGGGTTTTTTGTGATGCTAGTCATTGATTTCTCTTTATTTGGGTAAGCTGATCTCAAGTTCTTGCAGTCTGCAACTTTCCACAAAGCCACTTGCTACTGTGAGCTTTTACAGCAGTTAAAACCAGTTGTTAGCCAGAAATAGTTAAGTCAATGTAATTGTAAAAGATTGGAGGAGGAAGAGATCACATCTGTCTTCAAAGAACATACAGATGTCCAGATATGTCTAATATGAAGTTAACTACTATGTGCTGACTGGCAATCTATTAACTTCAGAGGTTAGCTGTTTGTTTTCGGGACTTTTTTTATGCATGTCCTGTCCTGTGATCCCTGATTTCTTTTGTGAAAAGGCTCTAGCAGTTAGTTCTGATTATAATAACCCACAACAAAGTGGAAGCTGACTTGCTTAGTGGAAGCTCAGATATTAGATAGCTCTCAGACTCTGCTTCTAATATAGATAGGATTCTAATAAAATATTTCAGGCTTATGAAAATAAGAAATAAAATATTTCAGGCAATGTGTCTGTCATTTTTATCATATCCCCCATGGAATCACTTTATGAGCTTTGAGCTAATACCAGCTGCAGATTGGAACTGGAACATTAATAGTAAGCTGAACCTGTCATGCTGGGTGATTATCTAGAAGATCATTTTAATACAAGGACCCATAACCACAAAGAAGAAAGCTGAGGGTTCTTGAAAGTATTCTAGAGACAGCAGTGAATGAAGATTAAGGTTTCTTTTCTGCTTTTCCTCATAGGCTTTTCTTCTGTTGCCCTGAAAAGGCCATATGTGACCTGGCTTGGCAGGGATGACCAGGTCCCAGTGACGTCCCATCATTGGTCCTCAGAAGGAGGGGCAATGTGGGTGTAGAAAAACCAAGGCAGAAGGTCACTGACAATTTGTTTTTTCGTAAGGAAGCAAGGGGATCACAGGGTAGCTGCATAAGGACTGCAACATCTGCAGTTATGTTGCAGCAGCAGTTTCCCAAGGGACCAATTCTAAGAGGCAATACTTTGGACTTCAGTCATTTAAAAGACTCTAATTCCATGGACTTGTTCAGCAGAAGTCATCATAACAAAGTTGACATGAGAAAACACAACAAATCAGTTTGTAGCCGCTTTAAAGGTGGGTTTGAACTATGATTGAAACAGGGGTAGTCAGGGTAAACCTCTGACATTTGTGATTTAACTTTCCTTTAAAGTAATCTTACGGTAGCCTGTAGGAGAGGATCAAGAGTGTGTGAGAGATAAAGACTTCCGCCTGGTTAAAAGGGAGGCCTGCTCTTGGTCTGCAGGACAGATTTAATATTACCTGGTAAGAAGAGATTGGAGGAGACGGTGCAAATGGCTCTGGCTTTGCTTACACTTAACTGAGATATGTTTAGGAAATTGGCACTCATAGTGCAATATGTTAGTTGTGTGGCATGGGGATTTTTGGGGATTTTTTTCTTTGTTGGGAATACTTTTTTTAAATCTTCAGAAGAGGGTGACACTTGTAGACAGCACTTAAATTGTTCCTAACTCTAGCAAAGAATGATTGGCTTGAATTTCTACTGCTAAGTGCGGGGCATTGGTAACTGTGAGTAAGTAATGACATGGTCAGCTTGCGGATTAATTTAAATTTCTTCTTCTTGTCCTGATGAAAGTTAGCATTTGAAAGGTAACACAAAAGAAGGGGTCAGAGTAAATGTGTCTTCCACATGCCCTTAACCCATGGAAGCCCCTACAGCAGTCCTGTAAATGAAAAATGCGAATTGGACACATAACAGCATCCAAAATTCTGTGGAGAAATACCTTTGGGCATATTTCTGCCTGCTTACTCCTAAACTTCTTTGGAATCCCTTATTTGTGTCGCAATATTTCATTCTAATTCAGGGTTTAAACTATGAATGTTGTGCTATGGTGTGCTATAGCTGGTGCAGTGCTTCGGCAGACATTTAATAATGAGTGCTTCCTACTTTTGTAGAAACAAAAGTGGACATGCAAAGCAGTGGAACAGATGAACAGATTTTCTTTAGGGACGTCTAGAAGTGTGTGGGAATTCCTCCTTTCTGCTTACTACAAAAAGATGCAAAATGCTTTTCCTCCCCCTGACTGAATGCTGGATAATACGAAAACGGAATTTAAATGTTTAATTTGTGGAATGCCTTATAATTTATTGTGACACAAAGTCGACGGCACTAGCTAGAAAGAAACTTCTTTCAGACCTGAGCCTGTAGGGAGGAATACCCCAGCAGCATTCCCACGATGCACGTGGCGCTTGCGTTGCTGTTCCCTGGTTACATTCCATGTCGGTAGGACAGGCACAGGTGGAGCATTTCAGTCCTCGGCTTTTCCGAAAGAGAGAGACAATGACTTTTGCAGACAGGGGATGGCACTGTTGCACTGTAGCTTCTCAGCCTTCGTTCAAAATGTCTCTATTAAAAAAAAAGGGCTTGGTATTTACCAGGAAGGAAGCAGATGAACTAGATGCATTGCTGCAAAATTTTCTTGAAATAATTCTGCATTACAGAACAGATTTGGGTTTCTGAGAAGTTTATATGTTGATAAAACTCCCAGAAGAATGTGTTAACTTGCATCTAAATTGGATGTTAGCAGTGGACACAGTTTAAGGTGCTTTTATTTATTTAGATTTAAAATGAAACCAGCAAGCACTTAAACTCCTTTCTACCTTTCTTTTATTCTGGGAAATGTAAAATTCCTTTGTCAGAAGCCTTAACACATTGTTGTCTTCTGCAATTCACCCAGAAATTCCTTAGGGCAAGAGGCCAGTTCTGACGGATGCCTGGTCCCCATGGGCAGACACCTGTGATGGGTGTGGTAGCAGCATTCAGCTTGCTTGCCTTGGCTCAGCACAGTCATAGGAACATGGCAGATGGACCAAAATCATTTCTTTGGGAGGACAGGCTTTTGCCACGTGAGGCAGTACAGATCTTGATGAGCACCTTCAACTTTAGCTGCTACTTGAGTTCCGTCAGAGCTGTCACTTGTGCACTGACACCAGCACATGGCAGCGAGGTATCCAACCCTGCTTCAGTCACTCCGTGATCCTCAGATGGAGTCCCATCTGGGATGTGTTGGTAACAACCTCAGGCTGGAGGTGATGAAAGTGTAGGTAACAACGGCAAAGCCTGCGTTCAAAATACAGATGGCAGGAAAAGCTGAGCAGGCTGTTGCTGAAATTAACAACTCAGTCCTTTTTCTTGGAGGAGCACAGCCACCTCTATCTGTCTTCTAGCAGTCCACTGTGACTCCCTTCGTTTTAGCTGAAAGGTGGCTGTCTCCTGTTGACATGCATCTTTATTTCAGCAAGGCCTGGGCTGTAGTCTGAAGCTAAACCGTGCAATTGGGGTGAGGTATAGCTGTAAAGCTGATGTGTGTCAGTACACAAGAGACACTGGCATCTGTGTTTCCTCCCCAGGCCCCCCATCACTGACCAACCCAATAAACTGGTGGTGTGAAATCTCTAGTGGAAAAAAAAGGGCCAAGTCAATGACAATCAGCAGGAACATCATCTGAAGCAAAAATATGAAACCTCTGAAAAGTTAAACTGCATCAAAATCTTTATCTTTCACTCTGTTTTAAATTTTTTTCTTTTATTTTCCCCCTGAAAATGCATGACTGACTTAACTGAAACAATCTGTGTGACGAGACCTCATGGAATATTTTTGGGAGGGGAGTAGGAAAAGATACAGATAAATCTGATGAGACCATTTCATTGGTACTGCATTAAAAAAAAAAAAAGTTCCAACATGACATTTGGTTTCAAAAGTAAATATAATCTGTCTACTATGCTTAGTTTTAGACAACAAAAAATTTACTAAGCTTGCACCCACCTCTCCTCAACCTTCCTGCCAGCTGTGGGAAGAACTGAGAGAATGAACTGCTTTACTGGAGCTTGATTTCTCACTTGAAGGACAGACCCTGTTGCTGCCTGATGAGGTGTGTAGGTGACTCAGCTCTGAGGCCTTCCTACTCTGAGGAAGTAAATTTATTTTCTGGACAAGATAAATCAGATTAGAGATAACCTGTATGCTTTTGTGAGAGTATCAAAGGCAGCCAATCAAGCTAATAATAGCATTATTACAAGACGTCTGATTCTCATCCATCACTAGAAAGAGATAATTAGCTAAGAAGTCCCTTGGATTATTCTAAGTCCATACCTAGAATACAAGGGTCAAGTGCAAGGAAGGTATATACATGCTGAGAGCAGTTTCACCATGTGCCTTGGAAAGAGGAGATGAAATGTCGGTTGGTTATTTTCTGTACCCTGGTGGTGCCTTGGGAACTGTGCTCCTTTCAAAACTCTGTTCAGCAGGTCTTTCTTGAGGTGCTGATGGCCACTGCTGGCCAGGACTTTTGTAGTTGTCTTCAGGACTCCATAAGAAAGAGATTACAAAGGTTCAGTGGAAAAGGTGCTAAGCTTTTTTTTTTTTTTTTTAAATTGTCTTTTCTGTTAGCACTCCTTGAATTTTAGTGAGTCAGTAAGTAGCTGGGACCGGCTCAGGGCCAGCAGAGCAGCCAGGGAGCTGTCTCAGATTTCTCATCTATTGCTGGCCATGCAGCAGATGAGATGGCCACAGTCATGCTCATCATGAGTTAGCCTGGTAAGAGCATGAATAGAAATACACTACAAGTGTCCCAGCTTTGTTTTGTGTGGGGGCTTCCATAGTAAAGGTAATATTCTTTCAGGTGCTGTTTTGGACAGTCCTCTTCATGCTGTTTGTTGTTTTGTTTTGGTTTTTGAACTTAGAAGAATGTTCCTCAAAAAATCTGTTTGAGCAAAGTAGATTTTTTGCCTTTAAGCTTCACCTGATCATGCAATATGTGTTTGTGTGTGTAGTTAGGTGATGGCTTCTTCCTGGTGACAGGGAATGGAAAAAACAGACCTTTAAAGATAGAAGCACTATTGCAAAATTATTTCACTTGAGGTAAATGGATAGTCACCAATGATGATGATTTAACTTGAAATAGGTAAAGCTAGCCTGGAAAAAACATTAAAATATTGTAAGCCCAGTAACAATGAAGTAATCTAGGAGTAAACTGAAAGAATTTAGAGGAAAAATGGTTATCTGTATTTGTAATACCAGGCACTTTTTAATAGATATTAACATGATTAGAACTAGAAGTATTATTGCCATTTCAGAAAGGGGGAAAGAATGCACAGATGCTGAAAGACTTCAAGTTTACTCACTGCATTACTGTCAAGGCCAGGCCTCCTAAAAATATTAGGACACAATATTACCTAGGAGTTAAAGAACTAAACCTTTTCACTTAAAAAAAAACTTACTAACTTAACCTAGGACTTCACACTCACCGTATGTGTTAGAAAGCGTTCCATGGAATGTCACTCAAGACTCCAAGTGTTCTGCATTAGGAACAGGTCAAGGTACATGACCATGGTGTTCCCCTTGCACCTCATTTTTTTTTTTCTCCTGTCAACACTGAAATCTCTCTGGAACATCCTGTCTGAGGCCCGAGTGTCTTCAGCAAGGTTCTGCCTGTCATTCATGATGAGGAATCTCCATATGAAACTAATCTAGGGTATGTGGCACTTACGCATTAAGTGCTGCTGAAATTGGGCTGAGTCAAAATGTTGATGACCTACCCTGCACCAAAATGAGGCTGATGATGCATAGTGGTGAAATGCTTATTTCAATACTTAGCTGATGGTGCACTATTTATTTTAAGACTATTGAACTGTGGGCTTCTGATAAGGTTTTGAAAAGCAGCTATGAAATGTCCTGATTGTGTATCTGCCATGGCTAAAGATGAATCAGAACTCTGGAGGCAAATACTGCAGGACTCCAGTTGTTTAACATCTAAATGTGGTTCTGAATTTCTATAGCTTAGATGTGCATGTCTCTACATGGAGACATACCTGATTGTATAGACTATTCCATTTCAAAGTATCCTAGTTTGGACTTTAAAGTGTAAACTCTTTCAAAGCTCTGTTTGGCTAGGGGTTTGGACATAAACCTCATAAAGTCACTGTTGAAAAGTTAATTCCACCTTATTTATTCCTTTACAGAGGGAGTACTCACACCAACAAGATTAGGTTGTGGATTTATGGATAAATACTCAGAATTTTCCTTCCCAGCATCCTTGCGTTAGTGTTGCCTCTAAATATTGCATTTAAACCACAAGCCTGGAATCTTTTTTCCTTCCTCTGGAGGTAAATTCCTTTAACTTACATAGTACTTATACGCAGGAAAACAAAAGAAGGGTCACTTTCTTGGAAGACATTGGGTTTCTAAGCTCTGGGTCTGTGACTGTGAAACCTGCCTTTTTATAGTTAGCCTAGGGCTCCACAGATTCCCTAGTGCAGAATCAATGTTTCCCTGGCGAATGCAAGGCTTGGCTGCTGGGCTTCTCTGAACCAAGTCCATTCGAGCTTTCTGCCTAGAAGGTGGTCCAGCACATGGCATGTGTGGGTAGAGTCATGCCTTTTTTTTTAAAGCATGTGTTTGCCACACATGCCAGAAGCCTGGAGATTTTTTTTTTAAAATTATGTTCATTGAATAACAGAGTTTAAACTGAACTTGCTAAAGAGTTTAAAAAAGGCAAATGAAAATCTGCTGGAACTAAGTGCATAAGGAACTGAGCCATTTTTGGATATGCTTTATGACTACCAATGGTTATTTGAGAATATAAAATTCTTTTATTTTACTATTGGGAAACTGAGTTGCCTTTTTTTTTTTTAATTAGGAGAGTTTTTTGCATTTTCTTCTGAATTTTTCTTTGCACCAGCTGTATAACACAATATTGGGGAATTAATTTAGAAATTCTGTGATGTGATTTGTGAACTGTCTCACAGTGAAGCCTGGTGTGGCACATAAGCCTCCTTACCGTGTTTAGATCCAAGAACCGTATAAAATGTTCTCTCTGTTTTGTATGATCTGTGTGACCACTGTCACAGCAATTGTGCTTCATAACCCATTAAATAACTCGTGTTGGTGCCTAAAGTATCTAAGCGCATGATGTGTTTTAGTTGTTAAACTGTGTATTGCAAATGAAAGGTCTGCTTTAAGGAGCTGGTTGAGTGATCCTGTTTCCCTCTCCCTTTCGGTGACTTGGGATGCCATGCTGTCTGAAGGTATCAACAGAAACGAATGTCTTCCAATGCAACTGGGATTTAAACTTGTGAAAATAAAGTGTGACTGATGGCCACATTAGGACTGGTTTTCAGGATGGCTTTTTTTCGTAAAACTGTTACAATTTTCAAATAAATAAGGGCTTTCTTTAAGCCACTTTACCATGTTTGCTCATAATTTGAAATTAAAATATGTATTTTTCACTTCTTGAGATTGGATATAAGTGCTTCAATTACATTTTCATTCACCTGAGAGTGAGATTTGATCCCCAATTAATATTGCTTGCCTGAAAAGAAGGACTTGAGTTGTGTATTAAAGGTCATTGAGTTGTAGACACCCATAATGAAACTGTCTTTGGCAATGATTAAAGATGCCAAACAATAGTGGCTGTCAGCACTGCCTGGGCTGTTAGATCCCTGCATCCTTTCTCTTTAAAGCAACTGATCAAAGGCAAAATTGACAGCGAAGTCACGTTTTTCGAGATGAGAGGTCTAAGGGATGGCAGGTTCGAAAGTGTAATGTGCAGGGGCTGAGGGAAAAGGATGTGTGGGAAGGAAGTGTGTTAACCAGATGGCTCCACTTTGCTGTTTTTGGGAGCCCTTGAAGGGAGTGAGGGGGAGATCAAGGCAGCAAGTTTCTGCCTGAGCAGGGTTTGAGCCAAAGGGAGCTCTGTGTGTGCTCTTCACCTCGCTGGTTCAAGCCGACAAGGCTCAAGGTACACCCTGTAAATAAACTCCCTGGTACTTTTCATTGCTGGAGCACACTACTCTGAAGTTGGCCACTCTATGGTGCTAATGTGGATCTTCTTTCTTTCTGTAAATGTACAAGCTTCTATTTGCTTTTCCATCCAGATCAATTTAAAAAATCTAACTTTTCGTAACTGTTTAATTTCTGGGCTTCTGTTGATTAGGACTTGTAGTTCCATGGGAACCACTCAGTATTGGTTAATTGATATCTGGGTGCACCTTGGTGACCTTTAGAACAGTTTAATTAAAGTGATACAAAATTCCTCTGGAGACCTGTCTCTTCAGGCTAATAGTGGATATTACCATCCTCTAGGGCTCCATTTAGGGAATCCTGTGACTTTTTAAAGACAAAGCAAATAGGGATTCTAGGCTACTGCAAAAGAACAAAGTGAAATGTAGGGATGAAATAATGTTGCATAACCTGTAACATTGCTCTAACAACCTTACCACTAGTTACTACTAAAATACTCTGTGGTAAATGATATGCGAGCAGCCTTTAACCTAACAAATGAGAGGAGGGGGGAAAAGAGGTATTATTAGCAAGCATAAGATGAATCATGACTATATATTCTCCAAAGTGGTGAAAACAATATCTATTTGTGTTCTACTTGAAAGAGATTTCAGCATGTGGGTACATTGATTATTTATTTGCTGCCCCTTGAGATAAACACCATTAATTTATATGAGTGTGAACAAACTTCGAGCAGTGACCTTTAGGTTAATTGCAAGGAATGTTTTTAAATTTTCATTTTAAAATTATTTGCGCCATTTTAGTTCCTCATCTCAGCTGTTCTTGATATTATTCATTATTCCTCATCTTGTTACTGAATTACATTTTGTGAGCTAAGTGAGGTTGCTGTGATTTGTGATGACATATGGTTTACTGAATTGCCATGATCTCCTGCGAAACTTGTCTGCCATTAGTTTAAGACTCTTGGAATTTTATAAGAATTCTTCAGTGACAGTGGATTGACTAGAAAAAGTGTATTTCCTTTATATGACATCTGTAGGACACAGATAGGAACTTCTCCATACCCACCCCCAAAACCACAGTCCATTTGCATTTAGTCTTGATCTTCTGGCCAAATTCCAGCGCCTACTGTAAGTTCTAAGTCTCTGAGAGAAAGGAGAATGCCAAACACAGTTTGTATTTTGGGTGCATCACTGAAAAGATCGATATTGAAAGTTGTTTGGGTGCCCTTTCATGAAACAGCTTTTTTTGTTGTTGTTTCTATTTTTTGTTTGTTTTTGTTGCTGTTCTTGATGGCCTTTCTTAGCCTGACTATGTCCAGGCTATAAACAGCACATGTTGTGTATGGAAAAAATCAATTGCAAAATTTTTGTCAAAACTTTTCAATTTTCCTCAAATATTTACATCAACCTGTCTTAAGCTTAACACAGTGACCTCATTTTTGGTAGCAAGGCAGTGATTTCTACCATTTCTCTAGCCTCTGAGGGGGAAATCCTGTGTTCTGGGATGGGAGGCATTGTAATCCTGTTGGTTCAGATATCAAACTGCTTTGTCAAAGTGCTGTAGAGAAATAGCAAAGAAGACAGTTGCTGTCCTGGGCAGCTGTTTCTCCCAGTTATCTGACAGACTCTGACGGAGAAACACAATGAGGAGCTGTGGCGAGGCAGGGGTGAAGGCTGAGGCAACAGCAGAGACTGCAGTCGAGGTGAAAGCAATTGGAAGTGGGAACAGAAATCATATGTTGATATCCCTAAGAAACTGCCAGAGTATAAATTGCCCCTGACAGCGCTGAGCTATTTCTTCCTGTGTTTGTTTGCCCTGTGAACAGCTGAGTGTTTATGGGTCCTGTTGGAGTCAGTAGTCCTAATTAAAACAGTGATATAAACCCCTCCAACTTTATGCTGATATGAATACACAGTGACCCACTTCAAAAAAATCAATCACAATTTCATTAATTGCATTAAAACCAGAAGTTTATGCTCTAAGGGAAGCTGAAATCTGGATATTGGGCCATTTGATGACTTAATTAGGACTAGAAGTCAATGACAGTCAAACTTACTAGGGCTGATGCACTCCACTATTGACCTTTATTATGAATGTTTTATTTTCATGGTAAAAATGTAAGAAAAATGCATCCTTTCGGTACTGACAAATTTAATGGAGATACATCTGATTCTAACTCTCTCTAAGAAAGACTTCTTTTTTTTCCTTTTTGCATATGGTTTTGTTTAATTTTTCAGAGAAAAAAGCAGTTGCTATTTTTCCTGTAGTTGTTACAGATCTCTTGGAGCTTCTCTCAAGAGATACCTTCTCTTGTGGAGATCAAAGAACAAAATCACTTCTGTCACATTTGTGGATCATTGCAATACATAATTTTGTGTGTGTTGCGCTATTTAAATGACTGATCGAAATCAATTACATGAAAGCATAAATTGCTTTTTAAGTAGATTAGAATAAGAAGATAGGAGTTACACCACTCAGGATGTGTACCCAACCTGCTTCTTGATGTTTAATGGCTCAAATTCTCATAACCAAAGGCATTAGTATTACATGTTGTAGCACCATCAACACTGCTGAACTGCAGCTCCTGAAGTCAGAAATCCTATACATTAAAAAGAAACCAACAGATGGTATTTTATAAGCCTCATGTTTCATTGTCCTATAAATAGAGATTATCAAATGCATAATGAGCACCCAGCAAGAATAATATTCCTTCTCTGTTAACTACTTTATTAATCATAAGCAAGCAACTAATACCTTTTTTGCCTCTTGCTGGTAGTTCTGTATGTAATATATCTGGTGTTATTATCATAAGACTGTGCTCATCTGCGAGTTAACATTTCAAGTGGGACAGAGAGAACTCAAGTAGCACCCACTTTTATTTGGTCTTCTGCTAATCATATTCCTATAATGTGCATATACTGGTATTATGATTACATTGTGGTTTTTATTAAGGATGGATTTCAAATGGTTAGAAAACAGATTTTCTTTTCCTAGAGGGGAGGGTGGTAACTGGCAATTAGGTATAGCATAAGTCTTAGCTGAAAGGAGGTGAAAGAAATTGCTTTTAAAATAATAATAATGCCAGGTAGACAGAGATTGCTTATGGATGGTGTAACCAGCTGTGCAGGAGAAATGTCAAAAGATGGTTATGGGAGCATTTGGAATGTAGAAAAATCAATCTAAAAGGGTGTTACATAAAAACTGTGCCTTTTATTATGATGTTGCCTTAAGACTATTATCCTGTATTCTGTCGTTATGAGGTTCTTTCTGCTGTAATGTTGCTCTACCTTCTCTCATATAACTCCATGTTATTTATTGTCTTTTGTAGAAGGAAGGCAATATGCTGCTTTAAGTCATGTAAGAAGTAATGAACTAAACCTTCTTGTTAAAAGAAAATAGATCAGCAAATCAGAAGTGTGCTTTGGAACAGAGAAGGTATTACACAGAAAAGAACCCTCATTATTTTGTACCTCTCCTTTCCTTGCGCATTCAGAGTCCTGTAAGCTTATTGAAGGCCTTGTTGGTGCGACATCCATGAAAAGGTTTGGGTTTCGCACCAGCAGTTTCTAGTGATTCCTTGGCAAAGGTTAATCTCTCCCCGGATTACAAATCATCTGAGACTTCCTCAGCTCTCAAGAAGGGAGATGGTTCTTACCAGCATTTGTTTCGGTTTGTGAAATTCAGGGGTTGATATGTACGCATAGAAAGACATACTTATTTTGAATATTTATTTTATTCCAGAAAATATGTGGTTTTGTAAGGAAAAATTCTTGCAAACATACAAAGGGAAGCTTTGTTTTTTAATGAATTGTTTTGCACTGTTTGTCAGGAGATAATGTAATGAGAAGAATAAAACTGCCTCTTTGTCTTAATGAGGAGTGAGACCAGTAGCCTGATAGTATTTTCATTAATGACTATTTGTCTGTTAGTCAAAATGCATAAAGAATAATCACAGAGCTGTGGTTTAGACCTGTGGCCATGAATGGCTTTCTATGGGTGGAATTTGAGCTTACACTACTTTTTTTTTGGCGCAACCACTCTGCTGCCCCAAGAGCTGACTTGTCTCCTCCAGGTCCCTCCTCAGAGCCAGAGGCTGTGCTGTTGGATTAAGAGGACTGTGTTAATCCAGCCAGGGGTGTGGTGTTGGAAAAGGAAAAGGAGTCCAAAGCCTGGGTTATCCCTGGGATGAGCCCAAACACTCAGTTCTTGTGAGGTGAACCACTTTGCTGTCCTTGTCTGGGACTGTGATCATTAAATAGTAAACAAGGAATTGATTTTTATATTCCTGTTGTCATTTTAGAGCAATGACATATAGAAAGCTGGATTCTGTTCTAACTTACATATCGTTATCAAAGTACTAAAGGCAGCCATACGTTTTGCAAGGATATTCTTGACAAACTTTTCACTGGTGGGGAAAATGAAGAAGAGCTGGAGAGGTGAAAACCTGAGCTACTTAGCAGTAGCTAAGAACTCAGCCTGGAGAAATTTCATGCATTTCAAACCAGCCAAGGTTAACGTCAGACCCATTCTTGGCCATTTGGCTTTGTTTCCTCACCTATACTTTATTGTATCTTGAAATATGAAACAGCATCCTGAGCCTCTGCTACTTGCCAGCATGGTTTGTGAACTACAGCGAAGCAAGTGCTGGCTGTGGCCTTGTGTTGAAAGGGAGTTCACTGTCCCTTTAAACCCTCTCTCTCTAGCGTTAATCCAAAGCAATTAATTCTTCCTGTGAGCTAGAAAGCTTATTCTTCTTGTGAGCTGATTTGGTTATCAGTAGCTATATTAATTTAGTGATCTGATTCTTTGAACCTATTGGTTTAATTGTAACTGTTCATAATCTTTTTCATTGCATTATTCCGTCTTTAGTAAAACTGTACAGTGAATCAGCTTAGAACAACTATAGTTATTTAAATGTTTTTTTCTTGTTCAGCCTTGAAATCAAACCCATAATTGCACAGTACAGATTTATTCCGCGACATTGCATCAAGATGAGCTCAAGGTTACAGAAACCAACAGATGAGAAATTTGCTTGTCTCTTGTTTTTGTTTGGCTACCAGTGTTCAGGAGTCCCTTTTAGACTCCGTCAGTATTCTGAATTTGTTTCCCGTCTATAAGCAATATAAAGTCTGATTGTGTGCTAATGGAAAATCGTTTGAGCTGCTGTGTTGCCACCTTCATCAACAGAAGGGTGTTTTCATCCTGTGCACACAAATTCACACGATTCACTCCTAACTGCAGAGAGTGAGAACTTCCGCTCCAGCATTTAGAAGTCTAAACAGAAGAAATCATTCACTCTGCTTTTAAAATGCATCCTCTGAGGCCATGTTTGTTAAAGCACAATAAAATATGGAGCCCATATTCCCTTGATGGAATCGAACAGGCTGCTGCCGCCGAAGGACAGAGGTGATGCCAGCCTGTGCCTGTGTACCTGGTTAGCAGGTGTCCTGCAGAAAACACTCAATTAACCGCAGCAGGGAACAGAGTAGGTTGCAGTTTCCATCTACTTAACCCTGTTAGACAAATCTAGGGATTGTTCTCCATCTAGGGGCAGATGGCCCTGTGGTTGGCCTACAGAGCCAGGCTGTGGAGTCACATAATGGAAACTTCTGAAGCTGTGGTTTTTGCTAGTAACGATCTAGATAAATATGAGTGCATGATTGGCTGATCATCTGTGGCTCTGAAGGACCCGACAGATTTTTATCTCTGCTCCTGTGGTTTTGTAGTCAGGCAATGATGTGGATGGGTGGGCAAAAAGAAAGTGAATGATGTTGCTGATGGAGGGCTTTGGCTCCTGGGGCCAGAAATGCCTCTACTGAAAACAACACTGAGCCCAGATTATAATGCAACATTCATCTCAGATTATGACACAAAATGCGTGCATCCATATCCACACTTACTTTGAACAGAGAAAAGGAAAATTCTACATTACTAACATATATCACGCATTGCCAACATTTTGTTGAATTGCGTGTCTTGGGCATACTTGGCTGAAAAGAAAAATGAGTAGGAAAAGATGTCTCTTGAGTCAGGTATCGTACCTAGTAATTACACATGCTTGTCAGGTTAAGAAAAGAAAGTTATGAGGTTTGTTTTCTTAAATGGAGAAGAGGATGGATAACTGAATGGATGAAGTGCACAAAAGAAGCAGGGTTTTGCAGGGATATGTCTTGTTATAATTGTTCCTTTCTTTAATAGCTCTTCAGTGTGGAGTTAGAGGGAGGAAGAAGTTCACTAAGAGGTGTCTGTAGTGTATTTATTAAGAGGCTTCTTTTATGTGTATAAGGCAAAGGTGATCAGTAGCTAGTTTGCAGCTAGTCTGAGTTTTCAAAAGAAATCCAAGTAGGTGCTACAGAGTGCAAGGAGTAGAGGAGTGACTGAAGCAAAACTGTCCAGCCGCTCTCCATGGTGTACCAGCGCTGAGAGCAATTGCATTCTGCTGGATGGGGTAAGGATCCCTGGCAGCGGAACAAGGAACTGATGCAGAAGTGACAATTTCACTGTGGTGATACCAGGCCAGTCTGGTTTTCTTCTCTTTTTGCATGGAAATTTTGATTTTGCCCAATGCTGGGGGTGGGGAACAAGGGGCAAGGCATTCTGTTGTGTGGACTGTTCCTAAATCAAATGCAGAAGGTTTTTGGGGTTCATGAGGACTATTGCATTCGTTGCTGATCCTCCTGAGCCCATTTCTGTACGCCCTCTTAATTCAGTTGACACAGAAGAATGTGGTAGAGCAGTTACAGCTTTTATTCATTTATTTGAACTGGTTTGCCCTTAATTAAGGGCATCCATGAACGCAGGCTGGAAAGAGAGGCTTGGAGTAAACAATACGATGGCAAGTGCTGCTATGCCACCTATCTCTCCTAAAGACATTTTACTTGGTGAATTATGGGAACTATGTGAAATGATGGAGTAATGGATGCATCTTCACTTAGTGTTTCTACTGAATTTCTTTAGATCCTGACTGTAAATCTACTGCTTGAGAGGGTAACCTATCTTTTAATAAGCCCAAATAGGTGGTGAAGTCAAAGATCTCCGAACAAACCAGGGAGGAGGGTAAAATATAATTTATCCCTAATGGTAAGTCCACCAAAAGCTTAAATGACTAATAGCAATTTAGAGATGATGTTCCAAACAAGGCTCAGAAACAGAATCTTGCTTTATTGTAACACATGACACAAAGATCACTCTGTACCTGTGATTTTTGTGTTTTGGTGCTTGTAAGCCCCGAGTGAAAGAAGGAGCTTGTGGTATGAAGGGGAAAGACTGGCTACTCTTGTGTTTTCACTATGTATTGTGTGAGGAAAAAGGTGTTTAGCTCCTTGGGTCACAGGTTTTGTGGATCTGCACATAGACCAGCACAGGTGATGGCATTGGTGCACTTCCTTATATTCTGCAGGGGAAAGCCTGAAAAGTATGGTCCTTGTGCATCTTTACAAACAACCCACTTTGCAAAGTGGGATTAAGCTGGCAAACCAGTAAGATAACCAGGAGGTTTTTAGCAGTTTGAGAAAACAAAAGCACAGTCTGCACAGAAATCTTGGAGAAGTATTTAAAGGTTATTTTTTGCAACAGAGCAGGCACTACCCCAAGGAAACTGGTCAAGTAATGATATGGTGATGATAAATCTGGAGGGCTGCTTGAGAGCGTGAAACTCTGCAATGATTTCATACCCTCAAGTATGTAGTTTTAAATGTAGGTGTAAGGATATATTTTGGGTTTGAGGTTTGGTGTTTTTCTTTTTTACCTTGCCCCCTCACCCTGCATATTTTATATAATGTAAAGTCTTCTTCCAAGAGTGCTTTGCTTCCTTGCTTGTGGACTCTTGCGTGACTCAGAGCAGTACATGAAGAGTCTTCCTGTATTTCCAGGGATCAGAAATCCCTAATTTACTGTGCTCTAAAAGGTGAAATGCAATTGAATAAATTTATCTGTCTGGAAAACAAGCGTTTTTTTAAGCTAGTGAAGGGGGGAAAAAACGATTTTGCATTTTGAAAACAATAATCTAAAGCATATTATAGTTGTGTAAGTGTGAAGTGCTAAAAGCTTCTATTACTGAAACCGTACTGGTGTAAATCCTCAGCACATGTTGAAGTTAGGAGTATTATTCGTAATTCTATTATATAGTCTCTGTAAAAAAGGAGAGCTGCTGGGAAATACAATTCAAATTTGGTCTTAAAGTGCTTTTCTAAGGGCTGTATCCTGCCAGCATTTTAAAAATGAGAGTAGTAATCAATGCCATTGCTTAAAAATCAATGTCGCCTGGTCTAGTGATGTGTGATAATACAGCAATGCAGCAAACAAAGCCATTTCAACTGCAGACTTGCATTCAGCTGGGTAGCATGTAGCTGTAGTAAAAGATATTGTTGTATAGTGCAGCACAGTTTGGACTGGGAGCAAGGTAAAAGTGTATTTAGTGATGTCATGAAGATGTGGGAGAACGTGGGAACTTTAGATACTCTTGGTCAGTGAAGTTTCATTAGGGTACAGTGACAGGGACTGTGACTCATGGAGTGCTGGATGCTTAAAGTGGCGCCTCTTTTTTATCCTCCCTGCCCTTTTCATAAACCCTTTACTGCAATATCTTCAAGTTTTCAGAAGACTGGAAAAATGTTTGGGTTTCTTTATGCTCTTTCTCAGAACTGTTAAGTCAAGTATATAGAGTAATAGTTTAAAGTTCACTTCTAGTAAGAATCAGTAAAGAGAGGTCATTGTTTCCAGTGTTTTCAGGTGGTGTGTACCAGGAACCAAAGCGTATTGGAGCTCTTAAACTAATTTGTATTTTTCTTTAGCCTAAACTTCTACACTATGGCAATAACCCCCAAATGGTGCTCTGTGGAATGCTGCAAAGTCAGGTGGTTCTGAGTTTCCTATTTCCACTGGCCATACTATAGACTATTACGAACAGATCTATGATACACTTAATGTTTTCAGCTGAGCTTGCGTGAATGGCAAGGGATAGGTGTTGAAGGGATCAGGCACCACTAAGATGTGGCTTACATGACTCAAACCATTGGAAGGGTTGTGAATTGCCTGGGCGTGTTCATAGAAGTAGGTTTTTTTCAGGGAGCAGCATAAAATGCCAACAGAAAATCAACCTGACATAAACAAACTCCTTGACACAGGGAAACCTGGGTTAGAAAGCTGTTCTTGCACACAAACACCTTCTGCAGCCTAAAGTAGAAAGGAAGCAGTGTGCTTTTCTTTTTCTCTTCTCTCCCTCTTTCTCACCAGGCCATATGGAAATATTTCAAGGTGGTTTTACATTTTTTTTATTTCTCTTTCTCAAAAGAGGTGTATATTCTTCCCCCGCTCCTTTTCCAACACCTAGTCATCAGGACACCCCTTTCTCATGTGGGAGACCTAGTTCAAGTGCTTACTCTAGCAGAATAGAAGAAATTACTTGAATGTGACTTGGAGGGGAGTATAACTAGCTTGTAGCTCTGGGTGGCTTTGTCTCTAGAGCTTTTCTTATCCATCTCAATATAAGGTATTGTTCCCTATTTCACATACTCCTCCCCACCGTGGTTGAAAAATGGAAAGGAAAAGAAATCATTAGACATCTGAAGTCCTGTCACTCAGGTCAACAATGGAGCTGGATACTGAAAATTTGTATCCAGACCCAGCTAAGTGGAATGGTTGGTCTCAAGTACCATAAAGATAATTTTCTGTTTGAAATTATTTAAATTAAGATTTTTTTTCTAATCTCTGTAGGATCTACAAACTTGAAATTACTTAAAATTACTTGTTGGACCAGCCAAAAATAAACCTACTGTGTTTCCCCTGTACCTCCTAGAGAAGTAGGACAACTGACTGAGTGCAGGAACTGAGGAAAGGAACTTGATGTTCACCCTTAAATTGAGAACTGAATACAATGTTCATGCAACAGTCCACTCAATTAGTCATGAAATGAATCGGTGACTGTGGTGGGAAGGGAGCCCAGGAATCATGGCCCCTCTGCACCAATGGCAGGATTACATTGCCTTTAAAAAAGTATCCTCTTCGAGTAGGAAATTTAAGATATATCATGACAGTTTACCCTGCTGTTTGGCTTGATTTTTTTCTTTCCTGTTTTTTCTTTCCTCTAAGGGACAAAAAACACAACAAACAAATGCTTTGATAGAATAATTTTTTAAGTCGGGCATACAATGAGAAGCTGGTGTTTATGCTAAAAAAATCTTCATTTCAACCCTTCTTGGAAACATGAGTATGAATTATGAACTCCATTACAGGGAATATTCTCCCAAAGAGAACACAGGTCCCTGGGAGAATATATTCTGTGTGTGACTACCATTAATGCTAATAGAGTCACTGAGAAGGCCAATTCTATACCTTGTTTGTACAAATGGTTGCAGAAACACACTGGGAAACAAACAAACAGACAAACTCCATTCCAAACAAAAAAACCCAAGCCACCAACTCCATGACATAGCATTGCAAGAGAGAAGAGAGGCCTTACCTACTGATAGAAGTGACCCGTTGTGAGACAGTCACTAAATGTAATATGGTTTAGAATGGACTGTTGAGAAACATCAGGGGTTTTTTAAAGGTAAAATTACTTTCCCCTTAGAGTACTTTCCATTGTGAAGCTTTTAGAGGACTCTGCACACACAAACTGCATCAGAATTTAGTGACGGCAAAGGATTGAATTAGTGTGTTTGAAAAGGTCTCTATTCTTTGCCTGAGATGCAGAAAGGGCAGCATTCAAGTTTCTGGCTTGTAGCAAAACATTTCTGCTTACATCACTTCTCAGTGGAGTTTGCAGTGAAGTAGGAACAAACACGCGATCAGTTACTGTGTCTTGGCTGGAGGGCAGAACTTTTAAAATGTACATGTTCAGACTTTTCTGGTTCTCTGCTTCACCATAGAGCAGCATCTACTCCACTGCTTTTGTTACTGTCTGGATGGGTAAAGTGAGAAGTAGCAGGAATGTGACTTCACCCAGCTGAGGTGAACTGCAGGTTAAATTTTAGTAACTTGCTTTTTCCTCTGTCTGGCATACCCACCCTGCAGCTTCAATCAATTGTAACAAAGCAGGCATGTATTTTTATGGTCAGGTGTTGGGAGGTTTTATAATAGTGGAAGTACTCGGATATGTATTCACAGTGAAGTATCTATAAAACATAGGTGTCATTCTTGGCCTATTGCCACCTGTGAGATTGGTCAGTATGTATTTCTGCAGGCTGCACAAGAAATGACATCTGGGGTTCTTCCTGTTGTGATTTTCCTTGTGGGATGTGTCTGTCTCTTTGGGTTGCTGTGATGGCAGAGGACAGCTGTCCTAGCAATGTCTTATTATCTGTAATAGGCAGCTCATTGCACAGCTCATGAGACTGGCCTGTGTGTACTATGTGGATGGATCAATGAGGCATGCAAGTTGTTTTAGAATGGAGCTCCCCTGGAGATGGTTTTGTATTGGAGAATCTTGTAAATGAGTTCTTTCCCTCAGATGAATGCCAGTGAACTTAGTTCAGAGATTATCTAGGTATAACTACTATTAAATTAGGAAATATTGACAAACATTTTCGCTTGGAGAGCCTGCATTCTTACACAGCTGTACTGTAACAAAGATGGCAACCATACCTACTTTGCTTCCTTTTTTTAAAAAAAAAAAAAGAAAAAAAAAGAAGGAACACTGTTCATGAAAACAAACTTAGAGTTTAGCCTTTTCCAGTTAGTGTCCAATGGATATAATGACACGGGGCTTGCTTAGAAATGAAGGAAAAAGGTGTAACAGTAGTAACAAAGGATTCTTTGATCACCTGTGTGTTGGAGTTGTCAATAAAACCCATACTGGTGATATTAAAATGTTGTGACTAAAGAGATTCCTTTTCTTCTGAATGAAAGTGTTAATTAAATACAAAGGCCAAGATAGAGATTACACTTACCAGCACTGACTCAATTTGCCTTGCACTACATTGAGTGCATTTATTCAACTAAAAAAATGTGGGAGGCTGGAAACGCCTATATAGACCCTTGTCTATTGTAAAGAAAATGCCCATTAAAGAAAAATAGGGTGTGAAAAGTCACAGTTGGAAGAGTAGGGAAGTATATATGAATCTTATCAAGATGCAACAGATACTGAAGTGATGGAATTAAGCAAACATAAGTACGAATTAAATCAAATCTAGGCTATGTGTACTCTGCTGAATTAAATCAGGTAAAAAATATGGAAATAACAGTGCTTTGCCTTCTTTATGGCATCTTAAAAGGCATGTCAATCCAAATAAAATGTTGACTGTAGCAAAGTTTCAGATTGTTAGTAGGCACACAACAAATTAATCAAGAATGTCAACTGTCCTGCAAAGAACTCTATAATTCAGCAGCCTCTTCTTGCAGACTTCTAGTCCATTTACTCCTGCAAGATTATCATACTATGCTATCAACCATGAAAAGAGAAAAGGTGGTTTCAATAAGCTAAAGGAAGCTTCAATAAAGCAACTGAAACCTCAGGCTGTCACCACAGGAGAATGACAAAATGAATTTTTAAACATAAGCATGCACAAAGTTTGGAATTGAGTTAGGCTTGAGGTTTTGCACTACTGTTTCTGAAGAGAAGCACAGCTG
The DNA here is from genome assembly GCA_013397895.1 of Origma solitaria. NCBI lineage: Eukaryota > Metazoa > Chordata > Aves > Passeriformes > Acanthizidae > Origma > Origma solitaria. The sequence continues at coordinate 2,349,481 of VZRL01005376.1, read as the reverse complement.
TTGAAATTCATTTCTTAGAGTAAGAAATTTGACTTTTTTGTGGGTGTATTAACAGTAGACATCTTGGCTATGGGGGAAGGAGGGAGATTGTCACCATGTTGTATATTAGGATATTTTGGGTTTTTTTTTTTTTGTTTTCATTCTTCCAGCTCCACAGGCTGAGCAGCTAACAATTGGAGGTATTCGCTGCATCTTTACACCTGTTTAACTGATACAGAGGAGAAGTTCCATTTGCTTTCAGAAGGAATAACAGTCATTGCTACATGTACACAGATAAATATATACACACTTACATGGGGAAGCCTCAGTTTAGCTATAGTAAAAGGGTGAAACTTGGGAGATGACTCACTAAAGGTTGAATCTTAAAGCCTGAACATAGGCTATGATGAAAAGTCTCAATGTTCTGGTCTTGCAAAGCTCCTGCTTATGAAGCAGTTTTGTAAATGTGAGGTTCTTTCCAGATCCAGGCATATCCTGCAGCCATAGTTCTGATGATGTCTTTCAAAATGTGCTTCATTCTTGTTATGGCAGCTCAGAGGGACAGAGCCCTGGGCGCAAGGCTCTGAGTGTGGCACTGCACAAGCCTTTCAGTTCACCTTTCTAGAATGTTCTGTGTTTCTAATTGCAATGCAGTTTTTGGAGTGTTACTCAAGCTGTTCTCTTGTTGTAGCAAAACCCATTTGGTACAGGTTTCATGATATTTTAATTCAGATAATAGAAATAAGCACAGCAATAACTCAGGATAGGTCAGCTTAAAATCACCACAGTGGTTTGCAAAGGTAGTAAGAGCTGTCTGAGATGTGCGCAGAATTGAATCTGTTGCCATAGAGTTGAACTGTGACTAAGTGGCTGTTGTTTGAGTTGGGTTTTTACCTTGCGTATTTCTGCTGACTTGTCCTTCTTCCATGGGCACTGTAGATCCAGTGGTACCTTGTGGAATAATGTGTCATGCGTTGTCCCCTACCTGATGATGATGGAATATCACAGCAGATTATAACATGCTTAATATGCAAAAGGTTGGCAAATGGATCGGCCTTTTGGTGCCAATTGCTGCACCTAAACCATGTACACCCAGTGCGAAGTGTCCGTGCTGCCCTGGTTGCAAACAAGAAATGGCACAGTTGAAAAGAGAGCTCCCATTTATACTGGGCTTACAAATGTAGAATTGATAGCTTTTTTTGGAAGGAGGGGAAATCATAGGAGAAGAAGTAATTGTTATGAAAAACGTAATCCAAGCCAAAGTTGTTGGGATTTTTTTTGACCAGAAAAGAAGAGTGGAAGGAGAGGAGAAAGGAAAAAAAAGTAATGCAAATGTGGAAAAAAAAAAAGGTAATGCAACCTGAGTTTAAACCAGGCACAATGAAGTTTTGATGTGGCAACTTTTCATCTTGCAGAGATGCTACTGAAGCTGCAATCCTTCTCTTTGCTGTGGTGGATCCATTTATGTCTTACTGTACTTGGCATGTTACATATCAGACTTCATAGCATTTGAGATTTCTTCTGTGCATTTTTCTGGTTTGTTTTTGTCTTCTGACTGTAGCCTTCTGTCTGTTTTTGGGGCCTATTTCAGTTGGTCTGTTTCACTGTGTTCTGGTCTCTTGTCTTTTCCCTTCTCCATCCCCTGGCTGGGACTGGATCATTTTCTGCATTCAGAGCATTTGCTCATGGATTTCACAGGAAATTTTGTAACTTGTCCAATTCATTTGGTTTAGAGTTTTAATATTTTATATTACTATTGTACTATTACTAAAATAACATCCAGAGGCATCCCAGCTGAGGTCAAGACCTTGCTGTACAAACTAAAGTAGGAGGCAAGCCTGCTCCCAAGTGCTTGCAGTGCAACTGACTGGTGTTTGGATGCCTGCATAAATCGTGGGATTAATAGCTGCATATTTCTACAGGTTTTAAGCTAGGACGCCAAAGCACTTCTCAAACACAAATAAATTTAGCCTCCTTTCCTCTATGAAAGTCAGAGACTTGGTTCTGCAGTAACACTTTCCCCCTCTCTAATTCCCACACATGTACTTGTTACTGACATATATATGGCTCTGGTCAATATAGGTGCTTAACTTTTTAAAGAGCCTGTGTAAGTCACTAAGTGCATATTGATTTGAAGCAAATGTAAATTAGAATTAATTTTGACTTGCTAACGTAGTCAAATAAGGAACATTTCTATTGATCTCTGTCCCAGAAGCCAATTATCTGGATTAAGTGTTTTTATTACGTGAAATGCAGAGTATAGTATATATCATTCTGCATTGATCAGCGTGAAATTGCATATTTAAGACAAGGACTGTAAGTAAAAGTAGTTAACAAGTGATTTATTTTTAAAAAGCATATCTTGTTTTATTTACCCCCTGCTCTTCCCTGTTTGAATGCTCTGCTCGTAACTATCACTGAATAGGAGGTTGTTGATGCATGTGGATCAACAGGGATTCTTGTTCATATCATTTTCATTTCAGCTTCCTTCCTTTTCACTCTGCTCCATCTACGTTGTGTGTTCCCTCCCCCTTCTGTCTCCCCAGCCCCCTTATCTGTATTTCCTACTCCTCAGCACTGAGCAGTTCTTGCCATACTGTGCTCTGCATGAAAAAAATGCTTTCTACATTGAATAAATACATTGCAGCGATCTCTCCCGCAAGCAAGCAATGCTCAGTATCAGGAGCATTTACCGGCGCACGTACAGGTGATGGTTATAAAAAGTGCGCTGAATACACACGACAGGGCTGCTGTAGCCAGTGCCGGGGGTACGGGCACCGCCGGCCCCTTTGTGGCCACTCTGCCGGGGTTTAGCAGGCGGCGGGGGCCCGCTCCTTCCCTGCCAAGCCCCCGGGCTCGCCGGTCCCTTCCCGGGAGCAGGATGCGGCCACGGCGCGCTGGTTACCAGGCTTGTGAGAGGGCGACCTCCAGGAATCGCTCTGCCTCCCGTTATCCAAAGGCTGACATTATCCGTATGGAGCACTAATAGTGGTCCGTGCCTCAGCCCCACAGCAACTTAATAATTTTGGTAACATCCTGCTTTCAACTCATTTTCTTGGCAGTAGTTTTAATTACGTTTCGGACTCCTGAATGAATTTGTTTTCTCTGGATCCTCGGTATATTGAGACGCTTGTCACGTTTGGGTGCCTGCAATCACTGATGCGTTTGTTTTAGGGGATGAATTAGTCTTCTGAGCCTGAGCATGTCCAATTTATGAATTAGATTTCATTGAAAGCTAGAACAAAACAAAACAAGAAAAGGTTCTGCTGTACCACTTTTCTTCCCCACCACCTCGCCCCCAGCGCGGGGGGTAAAAACCTCGCATTTCCATTTTGCTCCTCAAACACGGATCCTGTCCCGGGCCCGAGCGTGTGGAAGGAGGAAGGGGCATTCCCTCCATCCCCCGCTTCGGCGCGGTGCCCCCGCGCCGCCCCCGGTTGCCGAAGTTGGAGGAGCGGCAGCGGGCGCAGCCCCGCGCCCTTACCTGCGGGGGCGTCCCGTGGTGCCGGGCCGGGGGGGGCTGCGGGAGGCCGCGCAGCGCTGGGCACCCTCCGGGCACGGGCTGCGGTTCCGCGGAACAGCCCGCGCCCGGTACCCGGGAGCTGCCCACCGCACTCGCATCCCTGCGCTTGGAGCATCCGTCCCCTACCCCTTTCCTCGGAGAGACACAGATTATATATAAAGAGCTATCTCTATATATATCCATGTATATGTATATATATAATTCTGTCTATATCTGAATTGACTCGATGACAGCCAGTCGCCCTGCCGTGGCCCCGGCTCGGCGCTCGCCCCGNGGGCGGCGGCGGGGGGGCCGCTCCGCAGTTCGCGGTCTGCCGGCGCCCCGGCACACACCGAGCGCTGGAGGCTCCGCCGCGCCGCCTGCCAACCCGGGATCTACCTCCGTGATTTTCTAGCCTCGGCTTTTTTTCTTCTTCCTTTTTTTTTTTNNNNTTCTCGTCCATCGTCCGTTTTCCTCAGTCTTGGAAAATTCTTGGGGCGCTGGGGGAATTTGGGATTTTTTTCTAAGAGGGGGGTGTCTGGGCATCTCCCCCCCGCGCCCGCTGCCTTGCTCCACCTGCCCTTGCGCCTTTTTTCTTCTTTCCCTCTGTCTGTCTCTCCACCAAACCCGGGCTGATGTGCTGTGCGAGAGGCTGGAAATGGAAGTGTTGATGCTCTGGCTTTTCCCCTGGATATTTCAGTGCGTTTCGGTGCGGGCGGACTCCATCATCCACATTGGTAAGAGAGGGAGCGGGGGGGGGGTTGGAGAGGGA